>JAJPUD010000115.1:780957-813116 GCA_023553655.1 Myrmecobius fasciatus | reverse complement strand
GTAGGGGAGGGGCGGGCGGCGCGCGGCCGCCTCTGCCCGGCGGTGAGGGAGTCTATGGAGAGGCGGCGGCGGCGGTGGCTGAGGAGGCGGCGGCCGAGGCCATGGCTCCCTTCCCTGAAGAGGTGGACGTGTTCACCGCCCCGCACTGGCGGATGAAGCAGCTCGTGGGGCTCTACTGCGACAAGGTAACGGCGAGCCCGGGCCCTCCTCAGCTCGAGTTCGGGGGCGGGCGGCGACGCGGCGGCCGAGGCGGCCTCGGAGGCCTTCGCGGAGCCCCCGCCGATTCCGGCCTAAGCCTGCCGCTGACCCCACCTGGGCCCCGGAGCCCGAAGAGAGAGGGCTCCCTGGCCGCGAGCTTGGGGCCCGGAGGCGCGGGGGAGGGGCACCCGTCCGAGCCCCTCCCCCGGTTTGAACCCCGCTCTCCGGCCCCCTCCGGTTCTCAATCCCGCTCTCTGCCCCGCTTTCCCATCTGAATCCCGCTCTCTGATCCCCTCCCCAATCTAAACCCCACTTTCTGACCCACTCCTTGTCAGAACCAGATCCTTACCTCCTACCCCGTCGGAACCCCCCTCTCTGACTCCCTCCCCTATCTGAACCCCGTTCTCTGTTCCCCTTCCCCAATCTGAATCTCGCTCTCTGACCCCCTCCCCGTTGGAACCCCACTTTTTGACCTCTCCTTCTGAACCCCACTCTCTGACCCCCTCCCCTATCGGAATCCGCTCTCTGACCCCTCCCCATCTGAACCCCACTCTGCCCCCCTTTCCTCCCCATTTCCCCTCCTAGGCCCTTCCATGCCCTTCCCTATGGCTCCCCTCCCTCATTCTCCCCTTCCTTCCTCCTGATTCTTCCCTCCCCATTTCATCTGCTTTTCCATCTCTCCCCCCTTGTCTCTCCCTGTCCCTCACTGACCCCCTTCTCACTTCATCTTGCCATCCCTCTCTCAGGATCTCCTCCATTTCACCCCCTCCCTGCCTCCCAGTTCAGTTGGGTCCCATCTCTAGACTTCTCTCCCCTCCCCTCCCATCTTTTAAATTTAAAAAAAAAAAATGTTTTTTTAAAACGTATTGTCTGAGGGCTGAACTGGGCTAAATCCTTGCAGGAGTCCCTGAACACTCTCAGTGCCTGAAGATGGGGGTCTGCACCCCCCACCTCCCCTCAGCCCCCTGTTGGGAGGACCCTCATTCTGAAGGAACCTCTTCCCCAGGGACTTCTTAGAAATATTTCTACAAGCTCCAGGATTGGGAGTCAAAACAAGCCCTCCTCTGTGTGATCTCAGGCACGTTCCCTGAGCACTGTGCCTCAGTTTTCTCTACTGGCACAGTCTGGAAATCTTATTTGATTACTGAGCCCCTGCCTCCTTTTAATTGATATTGTGAAGTCAGCCAAGGGCTGGCCTTTCTGCTCCAAGCTCTCTAAAAATAAAGAAAGAATAATCTAAAAATCTGTAACTCCATATAGATGGTAATGGAGGCAGGCTAGTAATAGATGATCTCTAACATAATCTGTAGGGTGGGCAAATTAGGTACTGATTCATAGCATTGAAATTTTCACATTTTAGAGGCAACTGACCCTGAAAAACAGAAGCAGTAATAAGTGTGTGGGGGACGGAGGGAGGGGTCAGTGATTGGGAAGTTCACCTGGAGGACATTACATTGATCATTAAAAACCTCATTGATGGATGCAAAGGTTTTAATTTATCAGGTTGTTTATGGTAATGTCCTAATAGTTTAGTACCAGGAACAGCACCTTAAATTGTTAAATTTGCATTTTGTGTCCTTTTAAAAAGTAATTTGCCCACATTTAGAGATGCTGGCAAGAATGAAGCACGTCATAGAGTCTTGGTCTGAATCCCCTTTTGCTTACTAGCCAAGTGACCCTAGGTTTGTCACTTAAACTTGAAAGGTTTCAGTTTCTTCATCTATAAAGTAAAAGGCTTGGATTAGTTGACCTCTAAGGTCATTTCCAGCTCTAAATTCAACAGTGTTATGAAATGGCCAAAGATAGAAAAAGCCTGAGAAGGAAAAACATGTGACTTGAACAGTAGACATAGCTGGATGTTATAGAACGGAATGGTTGTTTATTAGTACCTGTTTAAAAAATAACTTCACATTGTGTGATCTCTACACCGTTGTGGCTTCAGATGAAGAAAAGTTGTTTAGTATCTGTGATTTTTTTAAGACCAAATGCTAATTGATACGAGAATCTGGATTGTGAAATCCATGCTCACTTGTTTCTTTGGTGGCTAATTTGCCATTTTGCAATGGAAATGCACCTTTTTCCCACCGAATTAGAAATTATAAGCAAATTCTGGTGCATATGAAATGATTTGAAAATTAAGAAAAAAATGTATGGCTATTCCCATAATTATTTTAAGTTACTTGTCATTTTACTCATTAGGCTTGTTTAGAAAAAAATTTCTTCCTTTTGGTCAGAATGTTAACATTGAGCTTTGAAATTGAGGTTGAAATATGAGATAATCAAGTTTTGATGGAGTAGTTTCCAAATGAGTGCTTTTATTTATACAATCACTTAATAATGATGAAGTTATCCTCATTCTCCATAGGCTAGTCAATAAATGCCGGCACTCTACATTCTAAGCCCTCAAAATAGTGGGAAAGGTTATCGTGCACCTCCTATCTCCATCCTTCAATTTCTATGAAAATGTGCATGTGGAAATCTTGAACTTTTTAGTTGTTGGAAAAGGATTGGACTCCACCCATGTAACAGCCTTTTGAGTTCTTCCAGGGATTAAAAATTGTGTTACAGCTTTCAGATCCTAAATGGGGACCTTCTCCAGCTAATGTTTCAAGCATTAGATAGAAAAATAGTTATTCTTATTTCATATAACATTCTAAATTCTGAAGCATCATCGTATTCATATTGGCTACTTATACCCAGCCAAAATATCTGTCATTGCCTTTTTTACAAACTCTGCAACATAACACTGCTGAGGAAACTCACTCCTGCAATAAAAATGGCATCTGCTCAGAAACTTAACGGTTGCCTAGGATGCTGAACTAGACTGTGTTTGTCCAGGATGATCCAGCCAGGATGGATCAGAGGCTGAACTTGAACCCAGGCCTTCCTGAGAACTGCTCCTTTCTAGCCACCTTACCTCTTATACACATTTTAAAGAAAAGGCTACAAAGTATGTGTTGTTTCCATTCTAAATTATTTGGTGGGCACAGAGATGGAGTACTAAGTAACTATAGAACCAATTTCTAATTCACTATTAGTTAGAAATAGAAATAGACAAATAATTTAAAGCTATTAAAGCAAATGGGCATCTTGCTGGCACATTAGATAGGAAAATCTGTGTTCAGGCTAGCTATTTGACCTTTGTCATCCTCAGTTTCCCTATATGTAAAATGGGAATATCACCAACTTCTCTGGGTTGTTGTGAGGATGAAATGAGGTAATAATAGTATTTTAGTGCAGAGTAAATGCCATGTAAATGTTAGCTATTAAGTCTCTGGCAACAGTCTTAAGCTAGATTTTAGTAGTGTCCATGACATTTCCTTTTATTTCCCAATTGTTTAAACTTTTTCAAAGGACTTTTACACTTGTTAAACCAATATTAACTCTGATATACATAGGGCAGTTTATTTCTCTCTTGCTGATAGGGAAGTAAATACTGAATATCTTGCCCAAGGTCAGTATAGGCAATTAGCAAGAATCCAGATTTCCTAAACCTATACTGTATTACTTGAAATAATTAAATTTCATTTTTTAATATGTGAATACTTCATAAGGATTGATCGGTGTGTGTTCTTTCCACTGTCATACATTACAACTTGGCTATATTTTGTCTTCTGAGTTTTTATAACTGAAAAAATTTCATCACTAAATTTACACTGGTGTATGGACAATAGAGTGGTATAGTTTATCACTGGACCTGCAAATTGAAGCTTTTCTGGTTTGGCAGAACTTTTCTGAGTGAGTTCTACAATACTGAGGATTACCATCATACCACTAACATGCTTTGAAGTAGGACTTTAATGGACATATTTTTCTAGTAGTTAAAAGACTTTTCAGTAGTTCTGACCTTTTACTCAATTTAAATGAGTTGGTGAGGTTTTATAGTATATTTGGAATCCTGGTACATTCCTCTTCTTAGCCTTCTCTCCCCTGCTCTTCCTCCCCCCCCCCCCCCCCATTCAAGGATCTACTTAATTGGGGAAAGGGAAAGAGGGTGATAATGGTGGGTGAAGGTATTTTATCTAGTCTACTAGAATGTTTCTAAAATACATAAATTTGTCTATTTGATATATGTTATTATAAATTATAATTTATAGGATTGTAAATTTCTCTTTTTCAAATAACAAACATTAAATGTCTCTTGGTACTAACTTGTTGGGTAGAAACAGATCTCTGCCGGGCCTCTACTTGAAGGGATTTTACATTTATTTAATTGGAGGAAGTGAAGGTATATCTATAGTTAGCTTTGATGCAAAGGATAATGTAAATGCAAAAGAAAAGTTCAGTTTGAATGAATAATAGCCCTGATAAAGATTTTCTCTCTCTTTTTGGTGAGGCAGTTGGGGTTAAGTGACTTACCAGTGTCATACCGCCAGGAAGTGCTAAATGTCTAAGGCTGGATTTTCACTCAGATCCTTTTTGACTTCAGGGCCATTGCTCTTATTCACTGTACCATCTAGTTGCCTCCAAAGTTCTTTCCAAAAGATTCTCTCCTAAAGCAGTGTTCATCAGGACTTTTTATTCATTCATTCTTTTATTTCTTTGCTTATTCATTCATTCATTCATTTACATTTTATTTTTCCAAATACATGCAAAGATAATTTTCAGCATTCACCTTTGTGAAACTTATGTTCCAATTTTTTCTCCCTCTTCTTGCTCCTCCCCCTCCTCAAGATAGCAAGCAATCCAATACAGGTTAAACATGTGTCGTTCTAAATATATTTTCACATTTATTATGCTGCACAGAAAAAATCAGATCAAGAAGGGGAAAAAAAGAAAAAAAAAACATGACAATAACAAAAAAAGTGAAAATGCTATGCTTTAATCCACATCCAGTCTCCATAGTTCTCTGGATGTGGATGGCACTTTCCATTGCAAGTCTTATTGGAAGTACCTTGAATCATCTCATTGTTGAAAAGTCCATCACATAGTTAATCATCACATAAACTTGTTACTATGTAAAATGTTCTACTGGTTCTGTTCACTTCCCCCCAGGATCAGTTTATGTAAGTTTTCCCATGCTTCTCTGAAATCATTCTGCTAGTTGTTTCTTAAAGAAGGATAATATTCCATTATATTCATATACCATAACTTAGCCATTCCCCCAACTGATGGGCATCCACTCAATTTCCAGTTCCTTGCCAGACAAAAAAGTCTGCTACAGATACATGTGGGTTCTTTCCCTTCTTATGCTCTCTTTGGGATATTGTCTGGTCAGGTCTTTAACATACATATAACTGCAAATTTTTTCTCTTATAATTTTTTTTTTTAATTTAGAGGCATTCTTTTTTTGTGTAAAATCTTCTTACTATAGCCAAAGCCATTCAAAATTTCAAGTTATTTTTCCCATTTGTTTAATAAAATGGTCATCCCTTTTATTTTTGGGACATTTTTTTCTTCTGGCTTTTAAAAAATGACAAATTATTTGCATTGATTTAAGTTAAGTGTTTATTATGTGGCATGGAGTGTTTATCAGAGTGTGAGCTATATCTCCAAACCCATTTTTCATCTTATATCAGTCTATTTTATTTCATATTTTCACATTACATATTAGTTTTATTGAAAGTTCTTTTTAGTCATGGATTTTATTATGTGCTAATCTGTGAAATCCTATTTCTGAGTTCTCTTCTGTTATATTGATTTTTTTCCATATCATACAATTTCATAATTGTTGCTTTATCATAAATATGGAAATCTGATAGGACAAGTCTTCTGTCATTTTACTTTTTATATCCTTGCCTGCTAGAATTTTGTTTTGACTTTAATTATATAAAGTAAACTTTTGATAGTGTGGTTGGTATTTCATTCTGCAAACTATTTTGGAAAGAACTTAGACCTATAAATTTATTTGTTTTACCTAACTAAGCAAAGGTGTTTTTTTTTTTAGTTCCTTTATTTCTCTCAAAATAATTTTGAAGTTGTCTTGCTATATCAGTGCCCATACTTGTATTATAGTGTAAAAGATAACTCTTGTTTCTTGATTTTTGCTCCTGATTTATCAAATTGAGATAATTCTTGTGAGTTTATTTGATATCTTGCTATTTTACTGAAAACATTTATTATCTTTATTTCCTTTTCTCCTCACTTTTCTCCTTAGAGATCTCTTCTGTTCCCATGTGCTCAATTATCAGCTCTGTACAGGTAACTCCCAATTCTTTATAGGTAACCTCATTCTCCCCTGAGCTATAGTGCTGCATCTCCAATTGTTAGCTGGACATGGATGCCTTGATATCCACAGACACCTCAGAACTCAGACCATCTAAGACTTAGCTCTTAATTGGTATTTTTCAGTCTTTAGGCCCTGTTCCTTTCCCTAGTTTCTTTAGTCCTTTTGATTGTGTTGTCATTTTCATAATTAAATAGGTTTGAAACCTCATTTTTGAAACCTTCACTCTCTTGACCTGATGTTACAGTGACCTGCAAAGTCCTATTACTTCCATAATATTCACACTGTCACCACCTGTTCTTTTTTCTGGATTAGGCCATCAACCACCTGCCCAGTCTTTTTACCTCAGATTTCTCCCCTTCCCAGTCTTTCTTTAATGTAGCAGCCAAAATAATGCACAAGTCTTCTGTTTCTTCCTTGTTCAACAACTGTTAATTGGCTTTCTGCTGCTTACAGAGTAAAATAGATACAGAGAATCCAGAAATCTGTGAGTGTGTGAGCATCTATTAAGTCTGCTAGTTCACATGAATTGGGTGGCAGGTACATTGAATTTTGAAGGGAACTAGGGATTCCAAGAAATGGAAATAATGAAGAAAAGCATTCCAGGCATGGAAGAACAATCCTATTCAAAGGCCTAGGAGAAGGAAATGTCATATCATTTATGAGGAATGTATGTAGGCCATTTTGACTGGAATATAGAGTGCAGGAGGGAAATAAATTTGGAAAAAGATAGGTTGAGTCAGATTGTGAGGGGCTTTAAACACTCAACCAGGAGTTTATTTTATTTTAAATATAATAGGGAGTCACCAAAGGTACTTGATTAGGGAGGTGACTTTTTAAGAGCCATGCTTTTAGAAGTATCAATTTAGCTATCCCCATCCACAGAAAGATCTAATGGAGTCTGAAGGCACAGGGAAACATACAATTTTCAGTTTCTTTACTTTTTTTTTCACAGTTTGTTCCTTTTCTTTTATTGTGGAGAGAGATCATTGTGAGATTTTATATATATATGTATATATATATTTTTTTAATTTCCATCCAAATGATAGCTGTCCAGTCTTTTAGTTGCTGTCACATGACAGTACATTTAAGAAATGAAATACAATCAGCTTTATAGCTGTTTGAATTGAAGTAAATTAAGTTCTAACATCACCTGACTAAATATGTTATAATTCATCATTTAAAGTCATTTTAAAATTGTAGCATATGAGTAATCTCCAATCTGTTAATGTTAACAGACTTGTAAATTGGCCTGTCCCACTGGGGCAGATCCTCCAATTCTGGGTTTAGAGCCGGAAAGGACATGCAACCAAGCCCTTTAATTTTACAGATAAAGACACTAACCACAGTCATGTAGTAGCAAAGCCAGGGTTGAAAATTCAGGTCTTTTGGCTCCCCAGAGCTAGGCCTTTTCCCCATTGTACTGCTCTGCCTATTTTCTCCTTATTTGGATTTTTGTAGAAATGAAAAATCAAAGACTAAGAAAGATAACTGTAATTTTTTTTTCAATTGTCATTTGTTTTAAAATAGTGAATGGGGTCCTGAGGAGAGAACCCTACTGGGTCAGAGTATTTTGAGGGGGAAGGAATGGTTGTGCTTTTTTATTTTTGTGTCTCTAGCACCTAGCATTGTACCTGGAATGTGCTTATTGATAGAGTCTCAGAGGATAATAGGAGTCATCCTCTAACCTCCAAAGATTAGTTGTGATTTTCCCAAGGTTATTCAGAAGAAAGTGGCAGAACTAGGATACAAGTTCCTTCATACATGTATAAATGTCCACTGACTCCAAGGCTTGAATTGTGTCCACTATGCCACTATCCTTTCTAAAGGATTATTCAGTACTTTTCATCTTTGGGTAGCCTTTTTATTATTATTTTCATTATTAAAAATATGACATGGTCAGCTTCATCTTTTTTTTTTAAGTGGGTTACATTTTTATTAATTAAAATATATTTAAGAAGTGTTTTGTTTTTTGCCATTTTCCCCCTTCCCAAGTATCTTGATCAAATAAAAATATTGGGTTTTTTTAGTAAGAAAAAAATACATATGCTAATTGCATTAGTTTTTAGATTTACCTTTTAAATAGACTATCCTGTGAGATATAGACAAGGCTTCGGTAAAACAACGTAATCAAGGATGGAAATTTTCACTGTTAAAGTTTTCGTTAGACTTAAATCCAGTTTTTTGGTTCATAAAGAACTACTAATATTATATTCTTTAAATACTTGTGCATACTCAGATAAAATTTTGCATAAGAAAAATGCTTATCATCTACTTCTTTTATTTTTAAGGGTGAACTGTCATTAGATTGAAATTGTAATTGAAAAGAATTATTAAGACAGATTAGACCGGAAGTGTTGAAAGTGCAAAGCACTTTTAGAAAGGATAGTTTTATTTAACTATGAGCATTTTCATTATTGTAGTTGTGCTAATCAGAAAATAAATTCAGTTCAGTAGATACTTAATTGTCTAATGTGTTCACTGTATTTATTAGGCAACATGACTTCTTCTTTCCCTGTCCCCACTTAATTATTGGCCTTGGGAATTGATATAATGGGTAGAGATTAGTCTTTAGGTTCATAGAGTGTGAATATTCCAATTTTCTTTGGATACTGTAATCTGACTTTGAAGTGTATTCTTCAGGTCTTTGTCATGTAATTGAAGTGATTTAAAAACCAGATCAAGTAACAGCTATTTAAATTTGTGAAAGTGATCAAATTGTATAACTCCTTATCTTGTTCTTTAGATTAAATGCTCTTCTAAACCCATCATTTTCTCAGTAGTATTTTATTTTTCTAAATACCTGTAAAAATAGTCATCAACATTCATTTCTCTAAGATTTTGTCTTCGAAATTTCTTTTCCCCTCTGTCTCACCTTCCATCTACGCGAGATAGCAAGCAATCCAATATAGGTTAAACCTGTATAATCCTTCTAAATGTATTTCCATATTTGTCATGTTGTACAAGAAAAGTCAAGCTAAAAGCAGAAAAAACCATGAGAAAGAAAAAGCAAACAAACAAAAAGATGAAATTACAATGTTTGATCCACATTCAGTCTTCATATTTAATATTTTTTTAATGTGGGTGGCATTTTCCTTCCCAAGTCTATTGAAATTGTCTTAATCACATTGCTCTGAAGAGCTAAGTCTGTCATAGTTGATCATCACATAATCTTGCTGTTACTGTGTGATAGTCTCCTAAACTCATTATTAATGTTCTAGTTTCTGTAGCCTGCACAGTATTTATCTTGGTTGCTTGATTAGTATCCCTAATACTTGTGAAATTATCATAGAAAAGAACAGAAAGAAAATTCTTAGACAATTTTACTTAATATTTAATGTTTTGTTTTTGAAAGAAATGCTTAGATACCTTATAGCAAACTCAGGAAGTATTTGAAGTGCTTAATTTTATATAGGAACCTTTGTTGATTAATAATTATGGTAAACATTTTTGGTGGGAGTTTATAATATAATCTCTAATCCTTGGAAAGCTATCTGGACAACAGCTATTTTACCTAGTACTTTGCAAAACAAGTTTATAGATTTCTTAATGTTGTCCCAAATAATATATATTTTAAAACAAAAATCTTTTCCTTAACCTAACCCTGTTATCTCCTTAATGTTGAGGGAACTGTTATAACTTTTATCTCATTACCTGAGACCAGCCCAGGTTTTCTTTTTTCTCTTTGACTCTCAGACTCCCAGGACTGTTTGTCAACTTGATAATTTTATTCTTGAGGTACTCATTGTCCCCTTAGGTATGCCTTAAATAATGTCCTAGTATTTTAATTCATGTTTTTTGATTCCAGAGCTCTTTTCCACTCTACCATGCTTACTGATAGTAAATAAAGGCAGAGGCAAATAAACTTGACATTGAGTTATGTCAGTGGAATTTAAACAAAAAGACTTCTAACCATTCATTCAAATAGATTAGGTTTATGGTCTTGATACTTACTGTCCCTTTTTAGTCTTCCACAGCATTTATTTTAGAGATGAATCATTTTTAGGAAGAAGGATCACATAGCCAGTTATTGGCAGAGTTTGTATCAGAATTCAGGTATTCTGAATTCTAGTTGAGTACTCTAGTGATTTACTGCATTTTCAGAGTGCAAAGTATAAAGGGAAGGGTTTACAAATTAGTTGAAATAATAGGAAGAGATTGTAATATTCTTTGTACATGCTAATTTGAACTGTTTTTATTTTGAATATTTTTATTTTCATTCAGCTTTCTAAAACCAACTTTTCCAACAACAATGATTTCCGTGCTCTTCTGCAATCTCTATATGCTACATTCAAGGAATTCAAAATGCACGAGCAGATTGAGAATGAATACATTATTGGCTTGCTTCAGCAACGCAGCCGTACCATTTATAATGTACACTCTGACAACAAACTCTCAGAAATGCTTAGCCTCTTTGAGAAAGGGTTGAAGAATGTGAAGGTAAGCTTTAAAATATTAAATTAATATTTTTGTAGTCTTAAATTTATGTCACTTGCAAAATTTGCTATCAATCAGCCTATAAGTATTAACTAGACATAAAGAGATTTTAAAAATGAATTTTACTCTTAAAGGGTTTTGTTTTCTATATCTGGGAAACAGCATGTCTACACTTGTCTCAATACCTGTTTGCAAAATAAATGAAGAATTCTAGGCATAAAGGATATCACTCAATAATTTTTTGAGTTAAATATGACTTTCATCATGAATTAAACTGAATTCTTCCAGATCTTTTAAAAATGCTGTCTGATAAAAACACGAAAATTTTGAAGTTTATTTGGTTAATTCAAAAACCAATGTCTTAAATAGCTTTCAACTGCAGCATTAGAATTTTTCTTTTCTTTTTAAATTATTTTGGTTACATTTTAAATTCTTTTAAAAGAAAAATTATTAAAGCTTTTTAATTGCAAAACATATATATATTCAACATTGACCCTTACAAAGCTTTCTGTTACAAATTCCACCCCCCCCCCCCAATCTCCACTCCTCCCCTAGATGGCAGGAAGTCCACTACATGTTAATTATGTTAAAATACTTGACAAATCGAATATATGTATGTCTATTTCCACACTTATCTTGCAGCATTAGAACTTAAAGAGAACCAAATTTATAAGTTTGTTGCCAGTTAAAGTTTTACCTTTCTATTTCATTTTTTGTTGTTAAATAATAAAATACTGAAATAAGGTGATGGGTGATACAAGATGTTTTTGAAGGTTGAAATTAAGTTCAAGATTTTTTTTTCCCCTTGGGTATATTTTAAAAGTATTGATTACTTTTACATTTGATCCTGATTTATTCCTTACTTCCAGTATTGATAGAATAGGCCCAAATAGCCACATCACTATCTTTGCTTATTAATTTTATCATTTGAGTTTTTATTTACAATCTTGACTCTTAAGAGAAGCACAAAAGGATTTGAAATGAAAATCGGTCAATATTTTCTCATCATTCAAAGAATTAGAATGTTGTGTACAATACTGGATTTTATTTTTATTTTTTTTAAATACAGATACAAATCTTGTGGTAATTTAGATTGCACAGATTTTTTTTTTCCACTGATTTTTTTTCCCACTATATTGACAAAATAGACATAAATTCAAGAGGTGTATTACAAAGTGTGCTTTTATCATAATTCACTTTGTAGTAATTATGCTAGATATTTTTGTAAAAATTATGAGATTGTGTTGTGTTCATCCTTTAGATAGCAAATGGTGACATTTAGATTTTTTGTTGTTAATTTTGATGAAAAGTGGAACATATTAAATTCCTGATGTATTTGTCTTGGTATACCAGGCCCTAACTGCTTTATAAAATTGTGAGGAAAGTGCTCTGTAAACCCTATCGTTCTGTACAAGTGAGTTATCAGACATGTTTATATGGTTAAATTTCTAGATTGTGGTAAACAAGAGTGTCCACCATCCATTTTCTGAGCAGAAGCTTTTGATTCAGATATCATCGCTTCAGATATTCTTCTGGTGCTTTTTATAATTTATGAAGTATCATATTAAAAAGAGAATTGCTGAAAGAGTCTAAGTTGATGACTACATCCATGGAAAGTGCTGAAACAAATATCTTAGAGATCAGCTGTGCGGACATCTGAGACTTTATGATCCACAGGTTGGGGATTCCTGACATAGAGTGGTGTCTGAGGTCTTTCCCCCATTGAACAAATGGAAGAGAGTGAAGATACAGAAGAGTGGTAGGGAATGTCCGAACGCCTGGGCCACTGGCAGAGAGCTGCTGTGCCAGCTGCAAATGGGAGCCCCAATAAATGCTCTGAAACCTGAGAAAAAGCTTTTTTTTTTTTTTTTCCCTGATCAAAGTATGTTTGTGTTTATCACAGAATTTTAAGGACAGACATTTTATTCCAAAACCTGATATTTAAGACTAATGTGTGGAGTGGAGTGTAACCAGAGCCAGATTAAATGTAGTTCCTTTTAAATTTTAATGTGTTAATATATTAATAAAAAAAGAAAAATATGTAAACCCCTGTGGTTTTCTAAGTCAGCATGGCCCGCAGGGATCCTTTTGGGCCTTTTAGTCTGTTCCTGCTTTTAATTTACATTTGAAACCAATAGGTTTAGAGCTGGTAATTAGCCATTCTAGCATCTTGAGCAAATTTCTGTTTAGGGGAGCGCCTTAGGGGCACCCTTAGTACCCATACCCTTAAGGTATTGTTGACCCTACCCAGTTCCCAAGCTCTAAATAAAGTTGGATAAAAATGAGGAAAAAGTGGTGGACTGGAGACCTGAAGGATGGGAGAAAGCCAGCTTTGGGGCAGGGGCCAGACAGTAAGGAGACCCTTAGGGCTGATGGTCTAGGGCCCCTGAAAAGAAGCTGGAGGCTTGAGTTGTGAGAAGCAGCTTCTCTTCCCCTCCCCCCCAGCAGTTGGGGTTAAGTGACTTGCCCTGGGTCACACAGCTAGGAAGTATCTGAGTCCAAATTTGAACTCAGATCCTCCTGACTTCAGGGCTGGTGCTCTTTCCACTGTGCCACCTAGCTGTCCCGGAGAAGCAGCTTTTAAAAAGAAGGGTTGGAAAATGCTGGGGAGTGTGAACCTGTCAGAGGAGACTTGTTACACCAGGAGCCCTGATGTAGAGAACACTGAATTTGGAATTGGAAGCCTTAGGTCCAAGCCTCAGGTTAGGCATGTACTGAGTGATGGTGCCAGTCACCCAGAAGTTACGTGACTGCCTGCACTTAATTTTTCCAAGATCCAATTTCATCATATATAAAATGGGAATACTATAATTGTACCACTTATTTCAAAGGACTATTAGGAAGAAAGTTTGTAAGCCATAAACTAATATATCATAAGTCATTGGTAATATCTGGGTGGACAATTAGGTGGATAGAACCCTGGGCTTGAAATCAGGAATACTCATCTTTATGAATTCAAATCTGGCCCCAGACCCTTACCAGCTGTGTGACCCTGGACAAATCACTTAACCCCGTTTGCCTCAGTTCCTCATTTGTAAAATGAACTGGAGAAGGAAGAGGCTAACCACTTGTCAAGAAAACTGTAAATGGGGTCACAAAGAGTTGGACAAGACTGAAAAACATGAGCATCTTAAGTAAGAATTCTTTTGGAAACTGTATATTTTCATATTATTTTGTAGCTAGGATGAAGGCATTTGCTACCAATCTACACTTGGATTAATACTTTTAAGTGCTTTAAGAAGTGTTAGCATGCAGAAGGGTTAGTACACAGATTAATGGGCATGGGATAAAGAGGGAAGGAAAAGGATATGGGGAAAGAATAAGGAAGGGATCCTGGGGGGACTAAGTATTAGTGAAGTAAGCTAATGAGTAGAAGTAAAGCAGAGGAGTCAGCAAGGATAAGAAATGAGAAAGACATACAAATAGTAATTTATTATGGGAAAAAAAAAGGTGTAGTAATCATTGATCTTAATTGAAAATAAAACCAAAATAAGATTTAATCAAAAGAGAAATAGGGAAACTTCACCATATGTCAGTCATGCTAATCAACATTGATTTAGACCATTTAGATAGTATTTGCTTAGAATATTGCTGTAGTGTAGGAAATGAGCTGGTAGATTTTAGAAAAATATGGAAAGAGCTGGACTTCAGAAGGATGACATCCACTTTCAGAGAAACAGGATAAATAAGCCTAAGAAACAGACAAACAGAACAGCATTGTATAGATGTATATGAATCTATATGTATACATATAAATATGATTATAGATATGTATGTGTATATGTAAAAAGTACATAGCAGAAAACAAAAGAAAACCTACAAGAAAGTAAAGATAGCTCTGAACACATTATTTTATTATATAGACTTTCTTGAAATGGAAATTAATTTAGTCTCATTTTGAATTCATGTTTTGCTGTACACATGGCAGTTTTTTTTCTTTTTTCAGATTTTTTCTATTTTGTATTTGTTTTAAATTAAAAAATAAAATATTAGTATTTGTTATTCTGTGATCTTTCATTTATTGTGTTAAGAAAAATAGAATGTCACTATTTTATGTAGTATGATACTAAGTTTGTGTGCATTTAAAAAAATAAGTAATTGAAATGAAATCCTACATATTTTATCCGAGGGTGTTCAGAGTCTTTACCAGATTGCTTAAGGATTTCATAACACAAAAAAATGTCAACCAGCCTTGATTTAGTCAGAGCTCTGCTTCTCTGTAATCTGTACTTGATGCTTTTGAAGTGAAAGCTAGTAAAGGTAATTTAATTAATTCTTTTTTTTTTTTTTTTATACATTGAGACTTCATCTTGGAAACTGGGCATCTTCTTGATGTGCACCTTGTTTTTGGAGAGCAGATATCAAGGGATTCAGAGAAAGAATAAGTAGGGATCCCTTGGATCAGAGTTCTGTAGGGAAAAACTTTCTAAGAGGGATGGGGGAGTCTTTAGGAAGGTAAAAAGAAAAAAAGTTCTGATGAGCAAATAGGGCAATTGGCATGGACAAAGATCATACCAACCAGTTTAGATATTAAAAGCAAATGTGTTGAAATGGAATCCAGGACAGGTACTGTAAGATTAAATGTAAAAAATCCATGATAGGTACCTAATGAAGAAAAAGTTAGGTTTGGGGGAAAAAAGCTGTAGACAACAAAATCATGGTGGTGGGTTTTTTTTTTTTTAATAAACATATTGGGGGGGAGAAAATCAAAGAAGGAAAGAAAATTTATTTGAGAGTATATGGAATGGAATAATGATAATGCACAGTCAAAAGAAGGCAGAACTGTTCAGCTCATTCTCATGAGTTGTGTCTCATGAAGTATTGGTGATTTTCCAAGGCTATATTTATTTATTTCCTTGTGTTAAGATCCTTCCCAATTCTAAATGTGATCCTGTAATCTTTATGGAATATCAGCACTAGAAGTACTTAATTAACATGGTTTCCAGTCAACATCATTAATACATTAAAACCAAAAAATCATTGTCAAGGTGTGAGATCCTTTTATACTATTTGGCCAGTTGTCCAGTTATAACATTTATGATATTATTCCTTTGAAATTAACTGTACTTCTGTGATATTGGCTTGATTACATTATATTTTGGTAGTATCAATTCTAATTGTTAGCAAAGGGATGCTTTTGAATGAAGATAATTAGGAATTAATTATTTAAATTCTTTTATAAAAATAAATTTTGGAACTTACAATTTTAGATTTTTATAGAGTAAAAGTACACATAAAATTTTGAGCTCATCATCATATGTTCTGTTTTATAGCAGAAAAAAAGTGTATTACATTAAAGGAATTGAGGATTTACTATTTTAAGGGTATTTTTTTCTCCTAGGCCTTTGTGTATATGTTGCTATAACATTTTCTTTTGTTAAAATTTCACATAAAGTCTAAAAGTGCTTCCTGAGATTAGTATGGGATATAAATAAACAAAATATTTCAATATTTATTTATAAGCTTAGTTTTAAAGTACACTTTTTTTTGGTTTTCTACAGAACGAATATGAGCAGCTAAATTATGCAAAGCAACTGAAGGAGAGGCTAGAAGCTTTTACAAGAGATTTCCTTCCTCACATGAAAGAAGAAGAGGAAGTGAGTATACATTAATTTTTTTCTTGGGCATCAGTTTTAAGATGTCATTGCTTTGATAGAGGTGAAACTGACTCCACACCTATCTTGTTGAGAGAAGGCCAAAGAACAAGAAAGCCCAAATTGTTTGGGATTAATTCCTTCATTAAATAGTCAAGTTTCTTTTGTGTGCATAGCCTTGCACTTATGCTTTGAGATCCCTTTAAAAGTGTACTTTTAAGGTGATCTGTCTGTTTCCATATTAAGTTTAAAGTGCTAGAATGGTAATTTTGCACTGGTGATCTTTGAGTTTGAATCAGTGCAGTTTAGTGAATAAATATTTATGAATTATTTAATAGAGCCCTAAGATAGGCAATCCTCTTGGACCTTATAAAGAAGTAAATACTATCTTTTCTTGCACTGCTTGATTGATAGTGAAAGCTTTTATGTGTCCCTGCAATGAATATAAAATTGGCCACGTTTTTGTACTTTGCCTTGTTCAACAGAATACTTCTAAGTTATCGTATGTGTTTTAGAGCCAGCACCCCTGACTATACTTAAGGAATTCCCTCTTAGTGAGCTTGAACTGACATTGTCATTGTCATTGCCAAACTGAAATGCAGTTTGTATTTTATTTACTATAGTTTGTGATGAGAATATGGGCCTTCTTTTTGCTTGTCCTAGCCTGTATGGAAGTATCCATCCTCTCTAGCTGATTACCTTTCTTTAATCCCGAGCATGATGTTAACCTCTGTTGGCATACTTACATAGTAAGATAAATCTTACAACTCCAGATTTTTCCACTCTTCAAAAAAAAAAAAAAACGATCAAAGCAAGACATCACCACAACAAACTAGATTAAGTTGAGCACTAATATAGTCATTGCTTCTCATTTTGTGAAATAATGTAACATTCTCCCAACTTGAAATCTATTCCTTGATGATTCGCTACCCACATAAATCTTGAAATGGAAGATAATTGTGGTTTATAGCAAAAAAAAAAAGATATTTACAAAAAATTAATGATTGATTTTATTTGTTTGTTTTCTGAGGCAATTGGGGTTAAGTGACTTACCCAGGATCACACAACTAGGAAGTAAGTGTTGAGTATCTAAGACTAGATTTAAACTCAGGTCCTCCTGACTTCAGGGCTGGTGCTCTATCCAGTGTGCTTAATGATTGATTTATGATAGTATTAATGATGGCCATGTATGTTGTTTTGTTTTCTTTAGACAGGCCTACATTTAAAATATCTGGTTAAATAGGTGTATAGTTTTAATTAGAATTGTCTGGGAATTAAGTCCTTTTTCATTCTAGTGAATCATGAGGTCTACTAAAAAAGACAAATGAATGAGAGTAAAACTTTAATAGATTAGAAACTTAATGATTGATAACTTAATGTTTAAAAGTTAAAATCTATTTTGAAGCTTACTTAGTTTATAGTTGTCACCTTAATGAATTCCATTTCACTTTTGCTCATTTTGATTTGTTGTAAGTTAAAAATGATCTAACAACAGATAACATTTGCAGTAAATTTAATGTTATTTTCCTCTTTTGGGTCTGGTCTAAATAGATGATGGGTTTTTTTTGTTTGTTGGTTTTTTTTTTTGTTTTTTGTATTTGAAAGTTGGATCAGTATCTTATTTTTATTAAAAGAAGTGTATATATTACTATAATTGAATATCAAGATTTTTCTGAATTTGAGAGAGCTAAAGAAAATTGCCTATATATTTTTTTATTTGTATAACACGTATGGGTAGTTCCCCAGCATCGATCTTTACAAAGCTTTCCATTACAAATTTTACCCCCAGTCCCCTCCCCTCCCCTAGATTGGCCTATATATTTTTAAAAATATCTCTAATACCTGAAAATTATAACATTTCTTTTGAAATAATTTTTTGACTTTGTCATAACTTAGGTTTTTCAGCCAATGTTGATGGAATATTTTACCTATGAAGAGCTAAAAGACATTAAAAAGAAAGTGATTGCACAACATTGTTCTCACAAGGACACTGCAGAACTTCTTAGAGGACTTAGTCTCTGGAATCAAGCTGAAGAGAGACAGAAGTTTTTTAAGTATTCTGTGGATGAAAAATCAGATAAAGGTAAAACTTTATGAAGTTAAAAAGTAATTCACTGTTTACGATCATACTTCAAAAACCACTTCAGCTTTTTAAGATGGAATGTAGATTTCTTTTTGGTAGGGATTTTAGAAATGAAGTTGTATTTTCATTCAGCGCTAAAGTAATTATTTTAAAGTATGAATTTGTTTTAAGCTTCTTATTCTGAACCTTTAATTATATGCTTAGGCATTTTAATCTCATGGGCTAGACACATAGGTGACCTCTGCTACTTTTTAAGATCTAAGAAGAATAAAATGAAGGGAAATCTCCATATGATTTTGGGGAAATAAATGTGTATTTATTGCCCAGTATCACTGTAAAGTATTTTTTTTTCTTTTTATGTTCCCAGCATACAAAATGCTCACCTACTTGCTTGTTTGTTTTGTTGACAATGTAAAGAATATAAATCAGTCAACAGGTATTCACTGAGTGCCAGGTACTTCGCTAATTGCTGAAGGGTACAAATATAGTAAATGATTAAGTCTCTACTCCCAGAGAGTAGAGAGCCTGCCTTCCTGCCTTCTTTCCTCCCTCCCTCGCTTCCTCCCTTCCTTCCTCCTTCCTCCTTCCCTTCCTCCCTTCCCTCTTTCCCCTCCCTTCCTCCCTCCCTCCTTCCCTTTCTCTCGTATTTTCTTAAGGGACTTTTCTTTTATTATCAGTGTCTTAATCTAGCAGCTTTTTCTTGAAACTGAAACCTTCTAATGGAGGAGGTAATAAAGATCTATAAATGGGTACACATAGGTAGGCACACATGTGTCTGTGTACATATAGCCACACAGGTCTTCATATTCTGTGTATATGCATGGAACACGTGTATACACATACATACATATCTATATTGATTTGTCTTTTCCTCCACATACACATGGACAGAATAAATGCAAATGATCAGGAATCCATTCCCAGTTCAGCTCCTTAGTACATTTTTTCTATTTTAGTTTATTTGTAAAATTAGGAGATTAGACCATATATGTATCTTAATAAAGGATATGTTAATCATTCCTATCCCTTACATTGTATTTTCATTGAGTCCAGCGAATACATGGAATTTATCTGTATGAAGTTCTTTGAAAAAACAATTATAAATATAAGAACTATGCGTGATTTTATGAGTTACCTTTAACTCTTACTGCCATTCTGTTAACTTATTTTTTATTTTTTTGCTGAGGCAATTGGGGTTAAGTAACTTGCCCAGGGTCACACAGCTAGGAAGTGTCTGAGACCAGATTTGAACTCAGGTCCTCCTGACTTCAGGGCTGGTGCTCCAATCACTTTGCCACCTAGCTGCCCCTCATTCTGTTACTTATTAATCTTTTATGAACTATTTGTAGAAAACCCCTTATTCTTCCAAGACAAAAGATTTAGACATAAAAATGGTATTGAAGTGTTATGAATGATATTTGGTGAAATTTGTTCCCTTTGCTGTCTTTTTTTTAATTAAATGAAAAATTTTGGGACTCTATAATTTGAAATAAAAATGTGTAGGTTATCATTAAATCCATATAATTTCTTCACTGGTATTTTTTACTGGGAAACCCAGGTTTCTGCTGGTTGTGTCATGTTTTATTGTAATTATAACATACAATTTAAAAGCATCATACCTGGTGTAGCTTAATTTCCCACTCCTTCAAAGAAAATGCTAGTTACTTTGTTTTGAGTTCCTTCCCTCCCCCTCTTTCCCTCCCTCCCTCCCTCCCTTCCTTCCTTCCTCTTTCCCTTCCTTCCTCCCTTCCTTCCTTCCTTCCTTCCTTCTTTCCTCCCTCCCTCCCTCTCTCTCTCCCTCTCTTCTTCCCTTTCTTCCCTCCCTCCCTCCCTTCCTTTCTCCTTTCCTCCCTTCCTTCCTCCCTCCCTCTTTCTGTCCCTTTCTCTCTCCTTTTCTTAAGGGACTTTTCTTTTATTATCAGTGTCTTAATCTAGCAGCTTTTTCCTAAAACTGAGGAGAAATAGAGATAGTGAAATTATGTTTACAAAGGAAATGTATATTGTACCTATATTCTACATGGAGTCTGTCTTTTGTTACTGAATCTTTCCTTTATTAACACATGAAATGTATTCTAAATCTTGCCTAGATTTCAGGAGTACAAATGCTGCATATGAACAGTAGCAGTAGTGACTAGTATTTCCAAGTTTATATGATATTTTCTTCCTTCTTCCTTCTCTCCCTCTATTTCTTCCTTTTCTTTCCTTCCTCACTCCCTTCCTTCCTTTCCTCCCTCTTTCCCTTCCTTTCTTTCTTCCTTCTATTCCTCCTCCCTCTGTTCTTCCTTCCCTCCCATCCTTCCTCTGTCCTTCTCTCCCCCTTTCCTTCCCTCCCTCTCACTCTCCCTCCTACCCATTTTCCCTCCTTTCCATCCTCTCTCCCATCTTCCTTCCTTTCCTCCCTCCCTCCTTTTCTCCCTCCCATCTTCCGTCTTTTTCTCCCTCTCATCCTCCCTCCATTCCTCTCTCCCTTTTTTCTTTTTCTGTTTCTCTCATTCTCTTTCCCTCTTTTTTCTTTTTGTACTTCCCCTTAGTTCTCTCCCTCCTTCCTTCTTCCTTTCTTTTCTGTCACTATAAATATATCCTTTAGGTTATTTTGTGAGTCTTGTTTGTTAGATCATGGAGTCAGTTCTTGGAGTGCTTTATAACATGAACTTTTTATATTGTGTGTTCCATTTCATATCATTTTTCATCCTTCTTGAGAAAATAACATTAAAGTTATGGACTTAAGTGAAATTCTTCATGTTACAATTATATTGAAAAACGGTGACTTGGTAGAAATGATGGGGGAGGTTTTTCATACAAAGATCAGAATATGTTGATATGATTTTGGCTTGTTTAATTTGGAAAAGTAATTGTTAATGACAAAATCTGGTTAAGCTTCCAGTGAATAAAAGGATTCAGTTTTTGGGTTTCATAGTTTGGCACCCTTCACACATGTTTGTTTTAATAAAGGCTTGTCTGCCTTTAAAGTTGTACAACCTGTTTAGTTCCTTTTTCAAATGATACTGTCTGTGCCACAAAGTGAAGATTGTTTTCCTCTGACGCCTTTGTAAAAGGAAGTTAAATCAGTTTCTTCATAATTGTGCATCCCATTAATAAAGTATTACTTGTGTCATAGTTCTTTGACCTTACGGATCCTTAGCAAGTTAAGCTTTCTCATGATATCTCTAATGCATATTGTTTCATTTGTACATCTTGCAGGCAGGAGGAATCCAACTTCAGGCATTGGTTTTTATATGTAGAATTATATGATTGTGTTTTTGCTATTCATTTCTTAAAGGCTTCAGTGTTGAGTGCTTATGTATATATATTTCTTCTTCCAGAAACTGAAGCTCCAGATTACTCCACAAATATTACCCATCTTCCTCCTGAAGTAATGCTGACAATTTTCAGTTACCTTAATCCTCAAGAGTTGTGTCGATGTAGTCAAGTTAGTATTAAATGGTCTCAGCTGGCTAAAACTGGATCTCTCTGGAAGCATCTTTACCCTGTTCATTGGGCTAGAGGTAAGTGATGGCAACTTTATTTTTATAAAAATATTTTCTTAAGCTGCTTATTTAGAGATAGGATGTGTCTAAGTTAAATTTTAAAAATGGGCAAGCTCCATCTAACAAGCTAATTTCATAAAATAGAAGTATTCAATTATTTTAAAATTAAATAAGAACTAAAATAGGTTAGTAGAAGTTTAAATAATCAAAAGAGGTTGAATATTAATTCAAAATAGAAATTCAGTTAAATTAAGAAGATATAGGTAGCTCGTAGGGAAGAATGACTTAGAATTTAGTAGTACTCCAAAACAATTTTGCCTAGTATTTTTACTCTTTAAATATCATTGTTTATGTTGATACATCAACATCATACATTGTCCATCAGTGCTTTATGGAAAGTTTGATCTGCCCATGGAGGACTCCATGCAGGCATAAGATAAAATGCAACAGCATTTATGCAACTATATAGTATGAACTACATTTTTCTCTCTTTGACTTAAAAATAATTTAAATATTGATTCTCTAGGTGAGTATTATTTAGCTTTAGATTCACATTTATCAATTTTGTAACCATTTGGTTTATTGTGTAATTGTGACAGGATACATTGAAAGTGTGTTTTCCTACCCCGAGTTTATGTGTATATGTGAGCATATACATAATTTTTATATTTTTATATTTCTTTCTTATTGCAGAAGTTCACTGTTAAAAAATGGTAGTTAGAAATTATGTTTTCTGTAACAATAATTAAGAGTCATTTGGGGGCATTTTATATATGTGGTTATTCCTTTTTTTTGTGGTTATTCTTTTGGGTGTTTATCTTAAAATATTTATATTGATACTTGTAAGTCTTTTTTTTTTTTAAGATAGTTTTCCTAATTAATTTTATTTGTCTTGGCATAGAGTAATGAAATAAGGAATGATGGGTAAATAAAAGATAAACACATTGGATATTTTTCCTTATGTAGGTCTTTTGAAATGTTTAATTCATGTCCCAGACAAATTAGATATCATATGATATAAAAGTTACTATGAAGACTAATATTTCAAGGTATTTGAGCCATGATATATGTGTTCTTAAATACAGGGCCAACATAAAGATAGATAAGTCCTATGTGACCTACATTTTTCTGCTTTTTAATTAGCTTATCAAAACTTCTTTGTAAAAAGTAACTATAAGAAGTAATTTCATTTGGTCCTCCAAGCAAATTGGTCATCTAGGATGTATGTAATATTAAAATAATTGAGAAAACAAAATTACATGATAAACTCTAGTTATACATTTGCCATATGCTTGTATTAAAAGACTAATTGCAGCATGTTCTGCTAGAACTTTAGCTTTTCCTTTTATCTTCCCCTTTGACTTCTGTACCCACCTACTTCTGTTTTCCTGATCAATTCACTGCAGACCAGAAACTCCTGCCTTTGTGTATCAACACCAGCATATTGGGGTACTACTGCCATGGCCAGTATGCAGCCACAGTTTTCACCAGTAGGGGTCAGAGGTTAGGTCACTTTCATTGACTTCTAAGATTGCATGTAAGAATATTGCTGTATTGATATGGTTACCCATAGGAATGGGATTATAACTGTTCTGCTATTTGAGCTAAAATAAACCAAAAAAAGTCCAAACTCTTCAAAAATTAAGGAATGCAGATGAGTGTGTGTTTATATATTTATTGGAAATTTGCGAAGTTTCCAAAGGAACCAGGGTATACCCTTAATAAGTTATTAATCAATATTACCTGTACTAACATTTCATGTTGAACATTTTCAAAGTACTTAAAGGTCAGATCCTGTTCCAGTGAACTTCAGGGAACTATCCAAATTATTTGTTGAGCTGGAATTTTGATGTTTTGCTTGAATTGATGGGCCACTCTCTGTAACACAGAAGTCTCTTCAGAATTTTTTCATTATGTAGTGTTTATTGTAATGAGATTTGTTGTAAGAAGATTTGGTCTGTTCTTATTTTTTCTTTTTCTTTCCTTTTGTTGAGAAGGTGACTGGTATAGTGGTCCAGCAACTGAACTTGATACTGAACCTGATGAGGAATGGGTGAGAAATAGAAAAGATGAAAGTCGAGCTTTTCAGGAATGGGATGAAGATGCTGATATAGATGAATCTGGTAAGCCAAATCATGGACAAAAATTGTATGCAGATTTCTTTCACAAATTGTATGCAAATACTTTTTCATCTTAAAGATTTTTAACTTAGGTGATTATAGAAACAAATTAATCTTATAATTGCTTATTGAAAATAGCTTTGTCAATATAAAATTGTTTTGTAGCCATGGTTTTGTATAATAAAATTTGTTTTAAACCTTTTATAGTAAGGTACTAATACTATTATTTTAACAGAAACTTGTTAATTCCAAAACAGTTTAGAATAGTCATTGAAAGATGTTCTTCTAACTACAGCAGACAAAAAAGTTCTAAGATTTTTTTCCCCTCTTAAACAAAATTTATAGTGCAATTCATTAATTAATCTTCTCTACCTAGTTGGTCTGGAAGAGAACTCAATTGCTTGTGAAAACAGATTAATATTGTTTTAGTGCATTTAACAGAAGAACTGGAGTGATGATTTTTTTTTTTTTTTTTTTTTAGTATCATTTTGGAACATGGTATTTCTAGATAATTGACAAATCACTTAAATTCCAGCCTTATAGTCACATTGTCTAACAAAATTATCATTAATATTGTAACATTTATATTTAAATCTTTTTTCCAATGTGTTTAAAGCATGTTATAACATATAATTATGTTTATTTTTGCTTCTCTGTTAGAAAGTAGGTAAGAAAAGATAATTTCTCATTCTAAATGGGCGGTGAGTAAGTTGAACAATTGAGTAAATGACTCTTATTTGAGGTTTTGAGGCTCTGGTGGACCCTAAAGACTCTGCTTTTATGACATATAAAATGGTGATCAAGAAAATAATTTCCTTTTTAGTAGAATATCGAGTCAAAAAAAAGTTTTGATAAAAGACAAGATACCCATTTTTGTTTGAAACAATAAATCTTATGAATTTTAAGGAACAGAATCCTCAGAGTTCAAAGAATATATAAAAATGTAATAAAAATTTCTCCATAGAATAGGGGGAAAAAACTTTTAAGTAGTTGGGAAAAAAAGAGAATTTTGAAAGATGTTAATTTTTAATTTTTATGCCCAGTAAACATTCCATTCATTGTTCATTGTTCATTGACCCTAAAATTCTAGGTCTTTCAGCAAATTCATTGATTAGTTTATGTTATATTAACTTTTATATATATATACACACACACACACATACATATAACTTAGAAAAGTTATATTAACTTTTGTGGAAGCTGTTATTTTTGCTTTAGACTTCTAACCATTATTTTTTATTGATAGAATTAAATTCTTTTATTTTCCAGTAGGGTCAATGCCAGATAACACTTCTAAAAAGAGGGGAAAATTTACTTCAAGAATGAAAACAGATTACCCTTAGTAGTAAAGCCACAAAAATAACATAATTCCTGACTTAACTTCCATATTTTGGGATATTATCTAGAGTTTCATTCTTAGGAAAGAGCAAATCAGTAGGAGCTAAAAATGGGACATGAGTTTAAATTCTTTAATCTTTTAAAAATAGATGAATCATTTTCCTAGTTGGGAAGGGAATAATGAAGAAAATGCTTTGGCTGTGGCTTCCTAGAAAATATTCCCCTTTTATCTAAATTTCCTAAATCACATTAAAAAATATTTCAAGCTTATCTTTTTGTTGACTAAAACTTCTGTGGTGGTTCTTTTTTTATTTCTATTTGTTGTTCATATTGCTTCATGAACTGTTTCTGAGTTTTTACTGAGCCTTCTTCCTTGATTACCTAAAATTGTCAGTTTTTTCTTAATTTGCATATCACCAGACTGGATGTGTTTTCACTCGTTATCCGTCATGCTTGGAACTCTATTCTTCCTCATTTCCTTTTGCTGGTTTCTCTGGCTTTCCTCAAGTCCAGCAGACCGAGAGAACTTGGCATTATCGCTTCCCAGTGCTGGCCCTATGTGAAACAAGGCTGGCAGCTGACGCCACACTGGTGGGATGCTCCACGAAGCTGGTCTGGGTTTGGCGGTCAGAACTCCTCATCGAGCTCTTGTGCTTCCCCAGAGGAGTAACGGCAGCCTCCTGACATTGGGCCTTGTCAGCAATGCCACTCCAGGCTCTGACGAGGTCAGAGAACAGCCTAGAGATCTGGAGGCCTGCTCCTTGATGGACTCCAGATGGAGGATGGCTGCAGGCCTTCAGTATCCAGCAGGCTCAGCTTCTCAGGCCCTTGGGAGGATGGCAGTGGGAACCAGCAGCGGTCACTTACTCTGCACGCTCTCAGCCCAGGCTGGCATTTCCTAGACTTTGAGTGTCTGGAGAAGAGGCAAGATGGGATCCAGTGCTGGATCAATCCTGGACTCATCCTCCATCTCAGTCTTCTCATTCCATGGCACGATGAGCCCTGGAAGGCTTGACGCCCTCAGAGTAGTGCGCTTCTCTGAGTCTAACCAGTTGGGACTAGCTTGGAGGAAAGGCTGAGCCAGTGTGGAGCTGGCAGCAGTGGGGCACAAAAGCCGTGGGCAGCTTTCTGGGACCTGGAGCTCTTAGGACGTCAATTTGTTTGATGAAAATGATGGGGCAATTCAGAAGCTGCTGAATGAGAACTGAGAACTCCCCAGAGCTGCCTGGCAGAAGGCAGCATTTAATTCCAAACTGATGCTTAGATGTGGGATTCTTGGCTCAGTAAGAAGGCAAATGGAATTAATAACCATCCAAAGGGCTTTTATGATGCCCTGAAGGCTGTTTGTGGGCCAAAGGCCTAGGGCGCATCTCAGCTATTCAGTGTCGATTAGTGATGAGGACATGATCCTGGATGGAGGCAGGCAATGCTTCCCCAGGGTTCTTGATCGACTGTCATCCGTCAGCGCGAAAGCCCTCGATGGGGCACCTCAGGACATGGTCAGTCCCTCTCTAGCTGAGCTTGCAGCTGAGGAAGAGCCTTGCAGTGCTGTGAGACAAGAGGGCACGAGGAAGGTAGCAGGACTTTGAGGATGCCTCCATTGTCTGTCTCTGAAGAAAAAGGAAATGGGCTTTTCTGTGAAAATCTCAGTGTGGGGGGATGTCTCTTAGTGCTGACAAGATTCTTGCTAGAGTCCTTCACCTGGAGGAAAGCCATCCACCTGAGAGCCGCAAGGGCCAAGGAACAGTCAGTCTGGTGTTGGCTGCCACACCTCCGGGAGCAGGGCCGGGGTCAGTCTGACCGAGAGCTCGTGGGCAAGAATGACAGAAGGGCTTGCCCGGAGGAGTTGGGGGTCGGTTTGGTAACGGCGTACTGGCCTGGGCTGTGATGGAGGATGCTCTTACCCTTTCTCAGTCGCTCATGGATGGAGCGGGGTGTGTGCTAGTTTGCACGGTGTTCTTCATAAGGATGTGGGCTGGCATTAAGGTTGCAAGCCCAGCCTCTCCAGTGCAGGAGATTGTGCGCTCGCGGATCAGTTCTCCACTGCACATGTGGATTTTAGCTTGGAACCACTGGTTACAGCAAATAGAGCAGCTTTGGTGCTGGGGACAGTCACCCTGTCAACATGGTCACAGAGGGTCATAACATGTGTTGCCACAGCGTTTTCGGTTTTGGAATACTTCAAAAGACAGTCTGGGAGATGAGGTATGAGACTGCCGGCCAGAGTAAGGGTCTGCAGAGCCCCTATGCTGTGTCCTTGTGTGCCTGGGAAGTCCGGAGAGCCTGCCCGAACCCTACCAGGGAATGGCATCCTTCAGTTTGCATTGTCTTGGGAAAATTCTGAAGATCACCTGGCAGGTGGAAGGGCCAGACACAGTCATTACTCAAGCTGAACTGCCGGATGTTCCGACTCCAATGGGTGGAGAGCACTCGGAGGGGCCGGCCTTGTTTGAATGCCAAATGTATGTCTGCCTGAAAGAACGTTTTATGAGATGAGGTCAGGAGACCCTGGCACAGGACTGCCCAGCATGGCAGCTCTGCATCAAAGGAAGCTCTGTGCTGAGAGTCTAAGCAGAATTGCACTGACTCAGGAGAAACAGGAGACGTGGAGACGTCTACACCCCCAGGACTTGTGTGGACTGTGTGCCTGCTGGGTGGGAGAGGCTTCTGCGCTCAGAGTCACAAAGGTCCAAGACTGGTCCTTGACCATGACAGTCCCATCTTCTACAAGCAGCCTTTCCTGGTTTTCTCAACATTAGAGCCTTCTCTCTGAGGCTATCTCCAGTTTGTCCTATATAGCTGTGTCTTATATGTAGGTGTTTGCATCTTGTTGCCCCCATTAGGCTGTGAACTCCTTAAAAACAGTGACTGTCTTTAGCTTTTCTTTGCATCTCAAGTACGTAGCCTCTGCCTGGCACATAGTTGGTACTTAATCAATATTTCAAAGAGTCAGATTTGATTTTTTTTTAAAGCTTTTTATTTACAAAACATGGGTAATTTTTCAACATTGACCCTTGCAAAGCCCAGCTTTGAATTTGATGTGTTATAATGAAAGAGTACATACTGTACTTGAAGGCAGGCAATCTTAATTTTAGTTCTGGTTCTGCCATTACTAGTCAGAAGACTATTTAGTTAACTTCTTAATCAAGTGACTTAACTTCTTACGGCTTTACTTTCTCTATTTGTAAGGAGGTTAAAGTAAATGTTCTTTAAGTCTTCCAGCTCAAATAATCTGTGATTCTATGAGATCTTTTTTTTTTTTTAAAGAAAATTTTCTTTTCCAAATTCTCTCCCTCTCTCTACCCCTCCCCTGCACTGAGAAGACAAGAAATATACCCATTATACATATGAAGTCATTGAAAGCATTTCTGCCTTGTTTGTGTTACAAATAGGAAGCAAGAAAAACAAAGGGAAAAAAATTGCTTCAATCCCATCAGTTGTCTCCCTGGAGATGGATGATATTTTTTATCATGGGTATATTGAAATGTGAATCAGTGTAGCTAAGTGTTTCATAGTCATTGTTACAGTATTGGTGTTATTGTATACTGTGTTCTGTTTCAGTTCAGTTCACTTTACATCGAGTCACGTGAATCTTGCCAAGTTTTTCAGAAAGAATCCTGCTCATCATTTCTTGTAGCACAGTAGAAGTCTGTCACAAGTCTATACCATTACTTGTTCAGCTATCCCCTCAATTTCCAGTTCTTTACTATTACAAAAAAAAAATTGCTCTAAATATTCTTGTATGGAATACATCCTTTTCCCCCCTCACATATCTTTGGGATACAGATCTGGTAGTGGTATTGCTGGGTCAAAGGACATGCACACTTTTTTTTAAGCCCTTTGGGCATACTTCCCATTCACGGCTCCATCAACAGATGAGATCTATCGTGAATGATAGCTAATTTTTTAGTAGACAAGGGAAGAAAATTAAGAGAGGCCAATTTGAAGGTTAAACAATTGGTTCTTTTTTCTGCTGCTATAGAACTGCTTAATGCTAAGTGACTAATGTAATTAAATAAATGAGAGATTTTGTTCATACTTTTTACCTGCATATCAAAATGTTTACTACTAGCATAATACATCACATGTTCTGCCCTTTGGGAAGACTTAAGGAATTATGAATAATGGGAATGCGCAGTATTAATGCTGCTCTCACATTGTTTAAAGTCATTCAATATGTAATGTGCCACTTAAAATTACCACATTTTCAAGAATTATTATTATTATTTTTTTTACAGAAGAGTCTATGGAAGAATCAGTTGCCATCAATATTGCACAAATGGAAAAACATTTACTACATGGCTTAATTCAAAATGTTCTCCCACATGTTGGCACGTCTGTAAAAACTTTAGTATTAGCATATAGCTCTGCAGTTTCCAGTAAAATGGTAAGGATCAATCAATGCCATTGGATGGTTGTGAGTGAATGCTTTAGTAATAATAATAGTCACTTTACTCAACTGAAGGTTTTCAGTCAGTGATTTTTATTCTGTACAAAAATAAATCTGAGGTTCTTTTTAGCTCCAAAAAGTATGACTTTCCATATAAATAATTATGTATGTCTGTATGTCTTGGTGAGCAGAAAACTGAGTTTAAATCATTATGTTATGAGGATATACTCTTTTGCCTTAGAATCACAAAACCTGAACATTTTAATTAGAAATTTTTATTTCTTCCTTTCTCTTGTAGGTTAGACAGATTTTAGAGCTTTGTCCTAACCTGGAACATTTAGATCTTACCCAAACTGACATCTCAGACTCTGCATTTGACAGGTAAGTTATTTTTCAATTTTCTCTATATTATGAAAGTAATAATTTTTTTCTTTTGGTAGTTTATATAATTTAAATTGTAATTTGTTTCTATTAAAATATGTGCTATTTGAATTGTATTACCTTTGGAATAATTTGGTTTGCAGCTAGGTAGATTAATTACTTTTGTAATTTCAAAATAATTTCTTAGACTAATCGACTTTTGACTTTTGGTTGTAGTTGGTCTTGGCTTGGTTGCTGCCAGAGTCTTCGACATCTTGATCTCTCAGGGTGTGAGAAAATTACAGATGTGGCTTTAGAGAAGATTTCCCGAGCTTTGGGAATCCTCTCATCTCATAAAGGCGGCGTTCTGAAGACTTGCAGAAACAAAAGCACAGCGACTCCATGGAGAAATAAGGACATTGCCATGCAGTCTACCAGCAGATATGCTTGTTTGCACGAGATAACTAATGAAAGCCTTGGCAAGGAAGTAGATAATGAACACCCCTGGACTAAACCGGTTTCTTCTGAAAATTTCAGTTCTGCTTACGTGTGGATGTTAGATGCTGAAGATTTGGCTGATATTGAGGATGCTGTAGAATGGAGACATAGAAATGGAGAAGGTCTTTCTGTAATGGAAACAGCATCTAATATCAGTTGTTCCACTTCTGGTTGCTATAATAAAGACATTGTTGGACTAAGGACTAGTGTTTGTTGGCAGCAGCATTGTGCTTCTCCTGCCTTCACATATTGTGGTCATGCGTTTTGTTGTACTGGGACCACATTAAGAACTATACCCTCACTCCCAGAATCTTCTACACTCTGTAGAAAAACAAGGACTAGACAGTCTGTGGAAAAAGACTTACTTTACTCTGGGAGTGAAAAATCTGATCAAGAGACTGGACGTGTACTTCTTTTTCTCAGTTTATCTGGCTGTTATCAGATCACAGATCATGGTCTCAGGTAGGTAACTAATTATAGAATATTAGGAAATAAGAGCTGAGTTCATTTCAGAAGTTCTGATGGGTGATAATGTGACATAATCATCAATAATGTCAAAATGCTTACCAAGGTCTTTACAGAAATTTTGTGCTCCTTCCAAGATGATGTATTATAGGTATGCTGTATTGTGCATAATTTACATATTCCTGAAAAGTTATTTATGAGTTTAGGCTTTGTAAATTAAATCCTGTGTTCATTGTACCTTTTGTAATGAGCAAATATTTTTATAGTGTTAAAAGTTACCTTAAACTATTTTCTGAATAGTATTTTATCTATATTGACCGTAAGATATTAAATTGCTTATAATTTAGTTAACAATCCAAAAGAAAAAAACATAAATAATCTTTAATATGCATTTAGACTTATCAGTTCCTTGTTTGAATGTTATCAGTAATCTTTAAAAAATCAGGACTTAACTTTTGTGTTTAAATGATAAAATCTCATGAAATTTTCCTTTATCACAAGTATAGAATGAATTATAGCAATTTTATATAGCTATATATATTTATTATATGTCTGAGTGAAACAGGCTTGCACTGTCAGTTGCATCTGCTTTGTGGTAACCTTATAAATTGGTGTTTCCTGTTATTTGAGTTACACTTTAGCATCTCATTGCAACCCTATGCTGGTTGGTTGATTATCCTTGATCTAAAAACTAGTAGCTATTGAATAACTTCATTGTACCCTATTCAGTTTAGATTTTATTGAAGATTATTTGCTGGAGCGTATATCTTAGATCTTGGGCAGAACAACTATTAAATTAAAAACAAATTATGTTTTATCATAGAACTTCACTTGAGGGCAGTTTTTGATTGCTACTGGAATCATCATAAGCTTAAGTTAGAACTATTTTACAAAATAAACCATTCTTGGTACTCTACACGGTGCCACATTTATTTTGCATTATGCTTTAATTTTCTCTGGTCGTGATTTGTAAACATAGATAGATAGATAGATAGATAGATAGATAGATAGATAGATAGATA
>JAJPUD010000115.1:716256-779584 GCA_023553655.1 Myrmecobius fasciatus | reverse complement strand
TTTCTTTCTTTCTTTCTTTCTTTCTTTCTTTCTTTCTTTCTTTCTTTTAAATAGAACCATACTGTAACTTTTTTTTAAAAAATCTTTGTGTTATATATAAAAATGTTTCATAAACTTGTTGAATTGAGATGTTGTACATCCTTGGGACTGAGGACTGGTGAGAGGTTTCAGGGAGTTTGTGATTCACTGTGTGGTCTTTTGGAAATCACTTCATCTCTTGGGCTGTCTATTTCTGTGTCTGTAAAGTGAAGGAGTTTGATGGTTTCTAAGGTTTCTTCCTTTCCATACATGATCTTTACTCTAGGTTTATATTTCTTTCACTTTTTCCTTTGTGTGACCCAGTCAGTCGCACAGTGGTGATTGTTTGAATTTATTTGATTTATTGAAATGGAGTAGAAGCTTAAACACTTGGTGGTTAGTTGATTAATAGATTGGCAATGTTAGTTATAACATAACTTTAAACTCTGTCAGACATGGGCAGACATTTGGCCACCTGAATGGTAATATTCGGCTTTGAGTGCTTTTGAGATGGAGTTTTGGTTTTAAAGTTTGCTTTAACTTTATATCTGCAAGAGAAGTTTATTTGCAGCATATAGTCTCTCTGACGACTTGTAGGGACGTGTGTGCTGTAAGGGAAGGAAACAAGTTCAGACCTCCCAGCTTGGTGAGTTAGCACCTTATCCCCAGCTTCCCATCCCTATTCTAGTGGTGTGCTCCAGGTGTCGGGAATAAAACGATGGTACTGGTAGTCAGGCAAGTCAGCTCAGAAAGGCCCTTTTCTCTGTAAATAGCAGAGATTTCAGAATCAAGATTCTGTGATTATCAGTAAATGGAGCACTTTTCCCACCCTTGTTTGGGGAATCTTTCTGCCCATTGTGGTGATGACCTTCTCTGAATCTGTCATTGCCAAAACGTTTCGTTGGGTTTGCCTCTAGGGCCCCAGCTGGGTTTTCTTGGCAGAGATCCTGGAGGAGCTGAGGCAGAGAGGGTAAAGTAACTTAGCCAGGGTCACATAGCAGCCAGCAAGTGTCCTGGGTCTGGATTTGAACTTCGCTCTTTCTGATTCCAGGCCTGGTGCTCTCGATCTCCTGTAGCTAGTCTGGCTGAATGACAGGCACGCAATCTGTCAATCATCCCATTGAGATTTTTGAAGCCTTTAATTCTTGGTTGGACCGAGCAGACCTCACACTCTGCTTTCCTACACAAAGCTGTAGAGATCCAGCTTCACTTCCGGGCCAGGACCTGAGGCATTAGTGGAGGATTGCCCCTGTACCTACAAAGCAGATTGCCTTGGTTCTCTTGAACAGAGATGATGGCAATTTGTATTAAATGGCAAGAACCTCTTCTTTGCATGGACATAACTTTCTGTAGTATGGTATGCCAGTCCTCATGATGATTATTTTCCTATGGCCCGTTCTAGGGCAATAGGAATTTTTAAACTGCTTTTGCCAAGCCTTCAGAGATTCAGAACTGCCTCTGTTGTGACCAGCAATCCCAGCCTGGTGGGAAATTATAATGATTGAACACATTTTATTTCTTTAACAGAATTTTGGGAATAAATGTGAGTAAATCTTAGTTGCATATTTGACATGTTTTCAGATAGAATAATCCCCTTTTTTCATATTTTTCCAAGTTTTTGCTTTGTGCTTTTGTGATTTTATACAGTTTCCTTAATCATATCTTACTATTTTTATGTTTTTGGTGTTATAATCATTTTAACTTTTAATGAATTTTTTTTAAATTTTTTAAAATCTGATAATAACTTTATTTCAAAATGCATGCAAAAATAGTTTTCAGTATTCACCCCTTGTGTCCCAAATTTTTCTCCCTCCCTTTCCCACCCCCTCCTCCAGACAGCAATCCAATAATATGTTAAACATGTGCAGTTCTTCTATACATAGTTTCATATTTTTCATGCTGCTTAAGAAAAATCAGGTCAAAAAGGAAAAAAAAAAGCAAGGAAACAACAAAAAAGATGAAGTTACTATATTATGATCCACATTTAGTCGTCTTCCCCCTTCCCCCCCTCCTACCATCTTCTCCCTGGGTGCAGATGGTTCTATCACAAGTCCATTGGAGTTGGCTCAGATCACCTCATTGTTGAAAAGAGCCATGTCCATCACAGTTGATCATCACATAATCTTAGTGCTGTGAACAATGTATTTCTCTTAGCATCAGTTCATGCAAGTCTCTCCACGCCTTTCTGAAATCAGCCCTTTGGTCGTTTCTTACAAAACAATAATATTCCATAACATTCATATAATCATAACTTACTTAGCCATTCCCCAACTGATGGGCATCCACTTACTTTCCAATTTCTTGCCACTACAAAAAGTGCTGCTATAAACTAATACATTTTTTTTTTTTTAATTTTATTAAAGCTTTTCATTTGCAAAACCTATGCATGGGTAATTTTTCTTTTTTTTCTTTTTTTTTTTTATTTTAAGCTTTTTATTTGTATAACATATGTATGGGTAGTTCCCCAACCTTGATCTTTACAAAGCTTTCCAATACAAATTTTACCCCCAGTCCCCTCCCCTCCCCCAGATGGCAGAAAGTCCACTACATGTTAATAATGTTGAAATGCTTGAGAAGTTATGCAAGAAAAATCCTATCTACAAGAAAAAAAAGAATCAGAGAAAGGCAACACAATGCAAGCAAATGTCAATAGAGATCATGAAAATGTTACGTTGTGGTCCATATTTCATGTCCCTCTTTCTGGGTGTATATGGTTTTCTTCAGTGAACAACTGGAACTGGTTTGAGACAATTCTTTATTGCAGAGAGCCATGTCCATCAGAATGGATCATCATGTAATACTGTTGTTGCTGTGCATGATGATCTCCTGGTTCTGCTCGTTTCACTCAGCATCAGTTCATGCAAGTCTCTCCAGGCCTCTCTGAAATCATCTTGCTGGTCGTTTCTTACAGAACAATAATATTCCATAACATTCATATACCATAATTTATTCAGCCACTCTCCAATTGATGGGCATCCCTTCAGTTTCCAGTTTCTAGCCACTACAAAAAGGGCTGCCACAAACATTCTTGCACATGTGGGTCCCTTTCCCTCCTCTAAGATCTCTTTGGGATATAGGCCCAGTAGAAACACTGCTGGGTCAAAGGGTATGCACAGTTTGACAACTTTTTGAGCATAGCTCCAAATTGCTCTCCAGAATGGTTGGATCCGTTCACAGTTCCACCAACAATGTATTAGTGTCCCAGCCCTCCCACATCCCCTCCAACATTCATCGTTATCTTTTCCTGTCATTTTAGCCAATCTGACAGGTGTGTAGTGGTATCTCAGAGTTGTCTTAATTTGCATTTCTCTGATCAATAGTGATTTGGAGCAACTTTTCATATGACTAGAGATGGTTTTAATTTCATCATCTGAAAATTGTCTGTTCATATCCCTTGACCACTTATCTATTGAAGAGTGGCTTGAATTCTTATATATATGAGACAATTCTCTATATATTTTAGAAATGAGGCCTTTATCAGAACCATTAAATGTAAAGATGATTTCCCAATTTGATGCTTCCCTCCTAATCTTGTCTGCATTTGTTTTGTTTGTACAGAAACTTTTTAACTTAATATAGTCAAAATTATCCATCTGGTGTTCAATTAGGAGTTCCAAGTCTTCTTTGGACATAAATTTGTTCCACCTCCACAGGTCTGAGAGATAAACTATATTACGTTCCTCTAACTTGCTTACAAAGTCCCTCTTTATATCTAGATCATGAACCCATTTAGATCTTGGTATGTGGTGTTAGGTATGGGTCAAGCCCTAATTTCTTCCACACTAGTTTCCAATTTTCCCAGCAGTTTTTGCCAAATAGAGAGTATTTATCCCAAAAGCTGTGGTCTTTGGGTTTATCGAACACTAGATTGTTAAGGTTAATGCCTAGGTTGTCCTGATAACCTATCCTGTGCCATTGATCCACTGCTCTATTTCTTATCCAGTTCCAAACGGTTTTGATGACCGCTGCTTTATAGTATAGTTTTAGATCTGGTAGAGCAAGGCCACCTTCATCTGCCTTTTTTTTCATTAATCCCCTTGAAATCCTTGACCTTTTGTTCTTCCAAATGAACTTTGCTACTATTTTTTCTAGATCTGTAAAATAATTTCTTGGGAGTTTGATTGGTATGGCACTAAATAAGTAGATTAGTTTGGGTAGTATTGTCATTTTTATTATGTTCGCTCTGCCTACCCATGAGCACTTAATATTTTTCCAATTGATTAGGTCTGATTTTATTTGTGTGGAAAGTGTTTTGTAGTTTAGTTCGTATAGTTTCTGACTTTTCCTTGGCAGATAGATTCCCAAATATTTTATCCTATCATCTGCTATTTGGAATGGAATTTCTTTTTGTATCTCCTGCTGCTGAACTTTGTTGGTAATATATAAAAATGCTGATGATTTATGTGGATTAATTTTGAATCCTGCAACTTTGCCAAAGTTGTGAATTGTTTCTAGTAGTTTTTTAGTTGAATCTCTAGGGTTCTCTAAGTATACCATCATGTCATCTGCAAAGAGTGATAATTTGGTTTCTTCATTACCTACTCTGATTCCTTTTATCTCTTTTTCTTCTCTTATTGCTAAAGCTAACATTTCTAATACAATATTAAATAGTAATGGTGACAGTGGGCAGCCTTGTTTCACTCCTGATCTTATTGGGAATGGTTTTAGTTTGTCTCCATTACATATGATGCTTGCTGATGGTTTTAAATAGATGCTACTGATCGTTTTAAGGAAAAGCCGCATGGGTAATTTTTCAACATTGACCCTTGCAAAGCCTTCTGTTCTAAATTTTTCCCTCCTTCCCCCCCACCCCTCCCCTAGATGGCAGGTAGTCTAATACATGTTAATTAGGTTAAAATATACAACAGATTGAATATATTATACATACTAATACAATTCTTCATAAAAGTTCTAGTGCTTATTTTAATTTTGACAGCTGAGAATGACTATAAAGCATAGAATATGAAAGCAACAACTTTTTTCTTTCAAGATTTTGAGTTATTGGAATATATTTTACTAAGGCAAATTAGAAGTTTCCTTGTTCCCAAAACTTGGAGAGATTAATTACTTGACTTGAATATAATGTTGCCTAGAATCTACTATTTAAAAGTGTTTATTTTATATACATGTATGTTTATGAATATATATGTAGATATAGATTATATAGACTAAAACTGTGATTTTAATACTACAGTGTATTCCAAGCAAGAAAATTTGTCCACCAATGTAGATCAACCCCTGTTCAGAAATTTATAGTCTCAGAGCAGGGGTTCTTAACTTGGGGAAGAAAATTACATTTTATTTTAATATAATTAATTTCCTTTATAAACCTCTGTACTTTATTTTATGTGTTTAACAACAATGTTCTAAGGGAGAGAGTTTATATTTTCACCAGAGAAAGGTTAACTCCTTTCTTAAAAGAGTAGTCTGGGATACTTGAGAGATTAAGAAGGTAAGTGTCCAGGGTCACACAGCATGTGTGTATCAGAGATAGGCTTGGAAAGCAGGTCTTCTTGACTCCAAGGCCAGTTTTCCTTTTATTCCACTGTGCTGGCTTTTTTAATAAATACTGTCATATTCTTTTGTTTCTGGTTTCTGTGGACATTATGTGGAAAAATACACTTAAACTGTTTTCAAGTGGACTGTTAGAATTCTTGCATAATTTTCTCTATTGGGCAGCTAAATGTGATTATCTTTCTTTTAACAGGGTTTTGACCCTGGGAGGAGGACTGCCTCATTTGGAGCACCTTAATCTGTCTGGATGTCTTACTGTAACTGGTGCTGGCCTACAGGATTTAGTCTCAGCATGTCCTTCTCTAAATGATGAACACTTTTACTACTGTGACAACATTAACGGTAATGTTTCTTTCTTTTTTTTTTTTTTTTTTTCTTTGAATGAGATAATCCCATTAAAAATCCAGGCTATCTTCATTACTTTCAAATTCATTTCTTTACATTAACATTTAAATTTACATTTATTAGTTTCTCTTAAAGTAACTTTTACTTGTGAATAATTAAATACTTAAATTGTAAGCCATTTCAAGCATTATTGAAGTATATGGCAATTTAAGTATTCAAGTTGATGGATGCTTAGAAGTGTTTGCAATTTAGCTGGTTACAAAGGATTTAGAAACATCTGGAGCATCCTGGAGTCTCCATTGTCAATGACTTGAGGTTTTGGATTGAATTTCTAAATTATTTTGTAGTTATGTCTGTACACAGTAATTATCACACCCTGTCCTTAACCCCTTCCCTCCGGTGACATCCATGACTTTGTCTCTGAATTGAGTTATAAACTAGAACATATCTTTGAAAAACAAGCATAATATAGCAGAATTTAGAATAAAAAGGAGCTTTAATTAAGGATCACTCCCAATCTACAGTCACTGTTTTTGCTTTGTGCTGAGGCAGTTGGGGTTAAGTGACTTGCCCAGGGTCACACAGCTAGGGAATGTTAAGTGTCTGAGATCGGATTTGAACTCAGGACCTCCTGACTTCAGGGCTGGTGCTCTATCCACTGCACCACCTAGGTACCCCATACAGTCACTGTTTTTTACAAATGAAAAAACAAACCAAAAGAGGTAAAGGGTTGGCTTCCACAATTCAGCAAAGTTCAGGCAGGATTCACATCAACATTATCTTTTCCTTGATCGGGGGAAAACCCTTTTAAGAATTTTTTAGAATTCTTGAAAATAGTAGGTGCACAAAGTGGAAATTTTGCTCACAAGTGATGGCTCAGCAGAACAAAGCTTTTGGGAAGCTACATCATAGGATTCTGTTGGTTCAGTCTTGGTCTTTGGACTGTGGGTTTGGTTGTAGGAGGAAGCAGAGATGGTGCTGGAATCTCAGAGTAGGATACCCAAGTTCCTTGAGATAACTCTGGAGTTAATCAGAATCCTTAATGGTTTCCTTAGTTCTCTCCACTTAAAGGTTTTCTGTTTTTTAAGATTTGGAGGATCTGTAGCATAGCTTTAATTATCTAGAGCTAGCCTAGGGATATTATTTAAAATTATCCTAAAGTTCAAGGTGGTCATTTAGGCGATTAAGTACTTGAAAAATAATAACTACAATGCAAATAAGAGAAAATAAGGCAAGCCAATTTGTTGCAGCTTAAATTTGCTACTTATAACCCATCCTAAGATTTCTCCTCTTCCCACTTGCATCCTTCTCCCCAATAATCAGATAGTGATTTCTGTTGTAAAATGACCTCCTGAAAGGATGCTTTGATATTTTTCCTTAGGGCAAAAATCACCAACTCACTTTAGGAAAACAAGAAAAAAGAATTTTTTTTTTGGTGTTTTTTGCTGAGGCAATTGGGGTTAAGTGACTTGCCCAGGATCACACAGGACGTATTAAGTGTCTGAGACCACATTTGAACTCAAGTCCTCCTGACTAAAGAGCTGGTGCTCTATTGACTCTGCCACCTAGCTGCCTCCTCCCCCCTTTTTTAAATGGAGGGCTAGAAAAATTAGCAGATGAAGAGGTATATTTAGTAGTTTCTGAAACTACGACAGTAATGTGAGGGGTGGGGGAATCATTCCTTTCTTTTTGTATCAAAAATAATAAGCCCAAGAGTACTGTTGTTCTCATATTGTCTTCACTCTAATATTAGGGACAAGCTGGAAAAACAAGTGAGCCCTTTGGATTCTCAAAGGATGAAGTGGGAAGTTTTTGGTCAGAATCGGTTAACATTTATTAATTGTAAATAGCTCCAAAAAGATGTTTTTGAGATTAAAATAACTATGTATAGTTATTAAAAATCGATCAGTCCTTTGTATCAGTATCTATCACAATACTTAAAATTCTATATGACTTTTATGTTTTAATATAGAGGTTTTAATATTTTCTCTGCCTTAAAAAACCCCACAATATCATATCCTTTTATGTCGCATGCAGATCATTGTGTATAAATATATATCTCATTATGGAATTTCCACAAATTAGGTAAAAATGTCTACAAAGAGAAGTATAATGTTTACACTGATTTCAGATGGCGATGATCCTCATTAAAGGGGGTTGTGCCTGGCAGTCAAATATTAAATTGTTCCTGGGTTTATACGGCATTTCATCTGTACCTGGCCGGTATAAGATAGTATCACTACAGAGAGAACCCGAGCCCCCGCTGTCAAGGACGGGATGAGAGGGCGAGGGCAAGGGGGTCAGTGCGGGGGGGGGGGGGTCTCAGACAGACTGGCTGGGCTACCACCCTGGGAGTGAAGGAGAAAAGTCTCCTGAAGGCCGGGACTGTGCTCTGTGCAAGGGTGGGCATGTGTGGCTGGAGTGGGGTGTGGCCAGAAGGGGGGGGCGGTGAACAGTCTTAACTCAGGTTCTTCTTTTGACCTCCACGGGTATCAGCGCGCCTTGAACTTGGGGTTTTCTTGGGCTTTCCCAGCCTTCCAAAGGGTCCTTGACACGAAGAAAGGTTTGACCTTCCTATAATGTGAGAGTGAGTGTGCACTCTCTTAATCAGGCCAGCTCTGCCCTAGGGTGGGATTAGCTGCCCTGGGAAGGGGCTCACAGTCTGTGAAGCTTTGGTCCTGTGAGCCCTTTTTCGGGTGAATTTAAAGAGACAGATGAGAGGCAGATATGAGATGAACCTATATTTTCTTGACATCACCTCCATTCCTTTTTTGCACTCTTCACATTCACTCCTGTACATTTAGGAGGGTAGGTGGGAGCCAGATTATGGGGGGTGTAAATGCCCCTCAGGAGTTAATAGATTATTTAGTGACTCGAGGAACCCAAGAAGATTTTCAAGTGGAAAAGTGAGATTATCATAGTACTATATTATGAGCAAGTGCAGTGACATTAGTGTGGATGATAAGAAAGAATAGAACAAAGGCAGAAACCTGGGTTAGTCTAAAAACCCATTATAGTCATTTAGCCAAGAAAATAAGAGACCTGAACTTAAGTTGTAAACACTCAGCAGACTTTGCAATGACCTTGAAAAGAGAGCAGATCCAAAGGATGATTTTATTAATTTGGTCATCCTTGGAAAACATTTAGTCACTTTACAGACTTTGTAATTATGATAGCTGTGAATCTTAATTTGTCTCTCTCGGTCATTATATATGTAGTCATTCTTCCAATTCATGGGAGTTAAATGTGAAAACCCATAAATAACCTACTCCAATAACAAAACAAATAAAACAGCATAACGCATCCACAAGAATTCTGCAGGAGAGACATTAGAGTGTCACACACTGTGCTGGATCTTCAAAGCTGCTGGCGTATCTGTAGCAAGCTTCCTGGATTTCTTCTATGAAAAGTAGGCCAGATACAAGGCTCCCTGCAGTGGAAAAGCACGTGACTGGAGTTTGGGTGGCAGGCAGAGAGATGGGCCAAAAGAGAGCGCATAACTCCGAGTATTTTGTTGCACTGAAACACACTTAACTGTTTTTATTTATTTTTTGGGGGGGGGAGGCAGTCAGGGCTAAGTGACTTGTGCAGAGTCACACAGCTAGTTGAGTGATTGAGGACAGATTTGAATGCAGGTCCTCTTGGCTCCAGGGCTGGAGTCTGTCCAGTGTGCCACCTAGCTGCCCCAAAATTTAACTGTTAATAATAAATTTATATATGGATGGTTATTATCACAAATGATAAAATGGATTCATATGCGATGTTTTGACTTCCTAAATTAAAAAAAAATTTTTCTTTACATATCCATGTAATCTGCATTTTCTCTAGTATTCCACAAATCTCCAAATATTCCTATTTAATTACTGATGACCAACCCATAAATAACCAAAGCCATGAAGGTAAAACTTGCAGATGTTGAAGAATGACTATATGTAAAGAAACTAGAAACCTCCAGTTCAAAGAGACTGTAGAAGTCATCTAGTTAAAACCTTAATATGTAATTAACTTTAACCATGGAGTGATCAGACATTGTTTTGAAATTTATTTGGAAGAAAATTTGAAGAATTTTATACTCCCATTCTGGATGTCTTATTGGGAGAAGTTTAATTGATAGTTACGTAGTTTGACATTTGTTAATAAAGGCATAATTATTTTGACCATAAGAGTTGTTTTTTTAAAAAAAAAATTTCATTTAGAGCTTTTTGGAGCATCTTTTCCAAGAATTTTTTATGTTTTTTCAAGACTTCTATGAAAGAGATGTTTGTAGTTGAAGGAAAGTTCTAGAATCTCAATCATAGAATGTCAGAACTGGAAGAGATCTAGATAATCCAGTTGAACGTCCTTATATTGCAGATTGGAAACCTGAGGTCTTGACAGTTAAATTGATCTATTTTAAGTAGATAAGTAGAAACAGCTAACCATGTTATAAAATTTATCATGTAATATTGTCAAGTGCAAAATTATAGCTTTTTAATATTGAATTTATATAGACACTATCTTGATGATAGTAATTTATTTTTATGAGATTAGTTTATCTGATATTAGACTTTGGTTTGATAAACTTCTTGAAACAATTTAGGTGCTACTTTTTTAGGGGCCCATAACTAATTTTATCCATGTGGAATACTCCTGCTATTGCAGATTAGCTATCTCTAAAGTAGCATCTGGGAAGTAAATTAATTGCCCATGGTTATGCAACTATAGAAGGGGTTAGAAAAGTGCTAAAAGCTTATTTCTTCCTGACTTCAATCCCTGCCATTTAATCCATCCATGCCATGCTTTCTCTCTGGGGCTGCTTAATTGAGAATTAAATAGATTTGAATTGACTTGCTATTGCAATATTTCTCTCAGTTTTACTTGTAAATTCTCATGTAGTAAAGATTCAGAAGGTAAAAGTATGTTTTATTGAAAATATTGTTGATACTTAAGACATGGGAAGAAATTAAAATAATTCCACAAATTAAGTGCTGTTAACTCAAAGTTGTTTTTTTTTTTACATTCTGACAAACATGATTTGAAAAGCATGGCAAGCTTTCAAACTTTACACAGAAGCTTGCTTTATAATATTTACCTTTGTAATGTTAACTTGTACCCTGTCATTCTAGCCAATTTCCCTCAAAGCAATGTGGTGATAGAATCTTTTCCTTATGGCATTTGGACAGATTGTTACCTAGAAAATGTTAGAATACATTTTCATTGTACTTAATTTTGTATAATCTTCCAATTACCTTCTGAAAAAAAACCTCAGTATTTATTGGGCTCTTTTGATGTAGGTGCTTTAAATGATTTACCTTTAATACCTTCATTCTCCGGTTTTCCTATTTGTCTTTTTTTTTTTTTTGGAGGGAAAATGTGTTAATAATAGTAAGTATGTATTCTGCAGGGTTAGAATAAGATTTATGTGTTAAGGAGATATGCAAAAGAGATGGAATCTTTGTAATTTTAAACAATATTTTATTGAAGACTTCAAAGAAGTAATTTGGGTAAAAAAATTGTTTAAAAAATTTTTTTAACAGATTTTAAAATTATGCTACTAACTTTTCCTTTTGGTCAACCTCACTATTGAAGGAAAGAATGTAGGTTTATTGTGAGCATCAGTAAAATGCCCTTCCCTGCTGAATGTTAGTCCTTGTGAATATTGATATTTTGAGGATGTGTGAGGATGGAAAGGATCAATGACTTATCAAAAAATAAATAGGAATTAAATGTCTATTTATATTGTACTTTTGTCATGTGCTGATTTGAAAGCTAAGCTTGGTTTTCCACATTGTTTCTCTTTATGACATTTAACAGTATTTGAACATAAATTCAATCTGAGAGTGAGAAAAAAGTCCTATCTTAAGGCTCGGTTTTTCATAATGCCCCATTACTAAACAAACACATTTTGACATTGAGTTCTACTGTTTTAGGATTCTAATTCAATAGTATTCCATCTTTACACTTTTAAATAGTACTTACTCGCTTTTTAAAACACATGTAAAATTACAGTAGATTAATTCATAGTTTTGGGTAATATAGCCTTAGATGATTTGCTGTTTTATGTCTTTAAGTTGAAGAGGAATAAAGGTAAGATAAGGTAAGTGCAGATGTACATCAAAAAAACATATAAATGAAATTTAGAGAAAAAAATCACTCTTCAACAAAAAAATTGGGGGAACGTTAATCAGATTTGCCTTTGAAGTTATTTTCCTTCAAAAGGAAAAAAATTTTTTAAGATATTTACATAAAGCTTTATTTTTATCATAAATTGTATTTTACTTTCATGTATTGACATATTTTTATTAATAGTCAAATATTTTAGTTTACATTTTTTAGAATTGCTCAGAATAATTTGATTTTGAAGTTTGCCAAGTACATTGTAATTATCTTTTTGATATAAGTATCTAGAAAAGGATTACTATTTGAATTATTTGCTGTGCAGTAAAATAAGAATATACATCTTATACTAGTCATATCATTTTTAAAGTTATTTTACGTAGTCGTTTATTCATTTCTATAATCCAATTAGCTTTCTATGTAGAAAAGTATACATTGATAGTTTGCTTATTTCTATCTCCTAAAATATTGTTCTTATATCCTACATGGTTTAGATCCTTGTGATTCCTAGGTGTTAAGAACTAGGACTCTGTCCATCACAAGCCCTGATTTAGGGTGAAAGCAGTACTTATTTTTAGTGGTTGTTTTACCCATTCACTTTTCCCTTTTTTCCCCCCCCTGGATCCCCCATTTGTCATAGCAATTAAGGAAAAGCAAGTGATGAGTTGCCAACACATCCATGGATTACACGAGCTTTTTAACCAGATGGCTATGCCATTGATGACTTGGATTTTTGAGATGATGAAGATGATTAAGATTACAATTTATCTGACAAATCTTGCTTTCTGGTTTTGTGTTTCACATTTAGTGAGGCAACAGCAGGAGCCCTGGATTTGGTGTCATAAGACCTAGGTTTGATTCTAAACTCCTCCGAATCTGTGTCCTAAGCAGGCCATTTAATGTCTCGGTGCCTCTGGGTATGGGTGTGTGTGTGTGTGTGTTTTAATCTTTCAAATGTAAGAGGGTTCCGTTCTACGTCCTTGATCGTTTGCTTTTTGTGACATTGATCTCTAGTTTGTTTGAAAAGAAACCCTTTGAAACTCAAAATAACCTCCCCTGTTCACAGGAAGCTTTGAGAAGGACAATTTTAAATCATTTTAGAACAATCGATTCGGAACATTGACTGTGTTATCAAGAGGGTGTAAAAATGGCTTGACAGCTCAGTTCTGAAGCAACTCTTTTCATCGTGATTTTGGTGTTTTATTTGACATGAATTCTCAAGGATACTGCGCATATTGAGACACATGCACTTGAACTGAGACTTGCTTTGAGTCATGGATTTTGAGAAGCAGAAACGAAGGAAGCATTCCCAATATGGGGGAAGGGCCTGTGTGGAGGTGGAGAATCAGGAGAGAGGTGATGTCATTCACGGAGAGCAGCTAGGACGCGGTTTTGGTTGGAAACAGTGAGGGAGGGCGAGGGGAACCAGACTACTACAGGCCTTTAGATTTGGCATCCCTGCAGGGTCCTGTCGCATCAAGGACCTCCGCTTTGCTGAGATTTGTGGAGGGGTTTTTGAGGTTATTGGAGGCGGGTCATGGAGCTTGGAGGAGAAGTGACGAGGGCCCAAGTTCTGTCTATGGCAGGAGTGGAAGGAACAGGATGGATGCCAAAGAACTGGGGAGCTGAATGAGACCTTGGAAAGGTGGTAACAGAGCCTACAGTTTTTGGGGGTGCAGGCCATGGTGCCCTTGGGGCAGTCAGCAGAGGAAAGTTTGGGCTTGGGGGGCTTTGGGGTGTCAGTGTGGTGAGAACCAGCTTGTGTATTTGAGGGTCCTTTACCCTTAGGGGACCCAAGAGATTATCAAGAGAAACGAGTGAAAGAGCGTGCAAGGCAGGCAGAGGGTCCTCGGTTTAGAGCTGGCAACTCTTCTCTTGGACCCCTCATTTCCCAGGTGGGGAAACGTGTCCAGATTATCTGAAGACAAGGCAGAGAGAGAAAGCAGCAGGGATCCAGAAAGGTTCAGTACCGAAAGTGCTGCTCCAGTTTGACGGGGGCGGGGGGGTGTTTGTGGCTGAGGAGCAGGAAGACCTGGTTTAGATCACAGAGTATGGGAGGAGAGCGTTATGAAACAAAGCTGGAGCCAAGGCTCGGGCCGGGCTCACAGTCAGACGGCCTGGAGAGACACTGGAGGCCCGAGAGCCATCAGGGTCCTGGAGGCTCCTCGGAGGAGCCGAGCCAAGGCAGGGACTGGTGACCCTGTGAGGCCGATGGACCAGACTGGTTAGGGAAGGACACAGGGAGCTCTTGGGGCCCCTCAGCTTGTCATGCCCCCCGACGTGGATGTGCCCAGGCTCAGCGGAAGGGAGGGAAGTCGATGGCTTAGGGATGAGAGTCAAACCCAGGGGAGCTGGTGAGGACCCTGACGCGGCCCCCTCCCCCCCCACTGCCCTGTATCTGGCACTGAACGGTTTGCCAAGTGATTCATAATCTTATTGGAGACTTAGTAGAACCCCGTGAAACAGCTGCTGCTCATTTACCCTTTTTATAGGTGACATGACTTAACCTAGACCCCCAAGTTTGGGAGGGGGCACAAAGGCTTCTGGGTCTCCTAACCCCCGCTCCAGGGCTCTGACCTCTTGGTACTGTTGATCTTCCACCCATCCCAACAGAGAATGGGGAGGGGGAGATGGGGCTGTCATTGGCAATAAGGGAAGAGAATGGGGCGGGGGGGGAGTCAGGTAGCAGGAGAGGCAAGAGGCTCATGAGGGGGGAGCATTTGGGAGCAGCGCATTGGGCCATGAAGGCAGACGGAGAAAAGACTCCCATCTGGCAGGTGAGAAACCGCTGCTGGAGGGAGCGTGGTCAAGCGAGGCTTGAGAGAGGAGTGAGAGGAGAGCAGAGGAAACCCAGGAGAAGAAGCGTAGAGGGCGGCGAGGGCATGGGGGTGGTGGGGGCCGATTTGATTTTATTTTAATGGAGGAAACTCATTTCTGTTTTGCAAGTAGAAGAACCATCTCTTATCAGAGATTGGAGTAAAAGGAAGAGAGAGTAGGGGGAGGATATTAAAGATTTTTGAAAGGAAGAGAAGGTAAGAAGTGTGACCCACACTAAATGACCTCTGTTTTCTCAGTAAGTTTTAAAGGTAAGTCCTCAGATAAAGTGGTGGGAATGTTAGAAGAAGGGAGAGAAGTTTGGGATGGGCTTCTGTGCGGAGCGGGACAGGGAGTTAATTTTAGAAGAATGAAATGATTGCTGTACTGCATAAGGGCCTAATAAAATTCAGTTACTAGCTCCAGTTCCCATTTGGTAGCAGATGAAGGCAAGTAAAGGAAGTGGATGGTGGGAGTAATCCAGGATTGGGGGCTTGGCAGAGCATGAACACAGGTAGGACAAAGGGGAGCCTTGTGGGGTCAAATTAGTAAAGATTGGAGAGAAAGGGGAGTCAGAGTAGGAGAAGGTACTTAGGGACTGAAATTCACAATGGAGATAAAGAATAGATTTGGAGAAATAAGGTGAATGGGGCAATATATGAAGTGATTGACTAGAGGGATGTGAGAAGTTTTGATCATGGAGGTAAAGCCTTTGGAGGTTAGGGTATAATCCAGCATATAATAGTAGAGATTTAGTGGAGGAGTAGGTAATAAGATCGGAGGAAATTTAGGGACTGGAGGAGATAGGATGCTTGACCTGACATTTATTTATTTATTTGTTATTTTCAGAAAAATATATTCTGCTTTTAAAAAATAAAATCATTTTTCCAAATGATTTTGTTTGTAAGATTACAGGTTTGACCATCTGAAAAGAAAAATTAAGCCACTGAAAAGGCACTGTTCCATAAACATGTAGTTTATTTCCTTTACTTGTTACATATTTTGATGCTGTATTGAAATAGATGTACTTTTAAAATTCGATTGATTATTTATACTTATAAATTTACTATTCCATAGTTTTGGTAATTTCATATTAAAAGTCAGAACATGGAATTAAATTCCCAGAAATAAATATACTTTGTATTTTAATTGCATGCAAATATTATTCATTTATATAATGGTCAACTAGCCTCTAGTTATATTTTATTTTGCCTTAGTACTTCCAAAATCAGTTATTTCAGTGGTCTAGATCAAAGGTATCAAACACATATCTTGCACAACTCCAGAACGGATTAATTTTGTGGTTTTCCAGGTTAGTATGTTGCCTGCAGGTTTCATTTCTATTTGAGTTTAAAACCAGAGGCATAGGCAGATTTCAGCCCTTCTTTCTTGAGTGGAAGTAGTTTTTCTGAGTTGCTGTTGCTGTTGCTGTTGCTGAAAGAGTCACCTTTGGCCAATCCTTTGATGATGGATTTCTTCAAACTTAAGTAAGCCAGTACCCAGACAACAGAAACAAAGTCCAGAAATTGAGACTATATTAGTATGAATGTTTCTGAAGTTTTATTCTGAAATTAGGTATGAATTATAAGCCCTGTTTTTCAGTGGTAACAGTTTGTTCAGAAAAATAATTCATAGTGTTCATCTTTAAAAATTCAAGCACTTAGGAATGACATTGCCAATATTTTAATTGATTTAAAAACAAAATTCAACTACTTCTTAATTTTTCAGTTTTGTATGAGATACAATTTGATGAGACCTTGATAGTTAAAATGTACTTTGCCACATGTTTAGTTTTTGTTTTTAAAAACTATCACATTGTTTTATTTACTTTTAAAATGCAAACATCTGTAATGAATGGCAGTAATTTCATCTTGAATTTGCTTCTTCATGGAACCATGCCCATGGTTCTTTTACCATGCCTGGGCATCCAGAAAGCATGGGACAAAGTGTTTACCATGTTGTGAGTGGGTGGGTGGTTTTGGGGTAGTTGCCGCTTTGTAAATGAATCATAAATCTCAGGAGGGCATTGTGTCATTCATCTTTCATTTTATTATTTCATTGCTAATGTTAGAGATAAGCCAAATGCTAAAAAACCAAAAACCAAAAAAACTGGATTTCTTCTGAGAGTTAATATTAACAAAATTTTACTTCAAGCATTTTGAACTAAGGTGCTACTTTCATATCTGCGAGCTTTATTTTGTTTTTGTTTTGGGGATTTTTATTGCAGCTGCTTAGTAGTAGTCTTTTGGTGGAGTAAACGAACACATTTTCTTAAATTGTTTTCTTAATTGAAAGTGTTTGAATTTTAACAAATCTGTTGTGACCTAGTAATCTTGTTTGACTTTCTTGTCTTATCACAGAGCCCATAGTCATTTAAAATTTTATTAACAGTTTCTTTTATTTTTCCTCAGTCCAACTTTCTGATAACAGCTAAAGTCAAGCTGTTTTTGACATATTGCCTATCTTTAAATTTTTTTCTTAACTGTATAAGTAAATTTTGTATTTTTTAGCTTATGGCAATATATAATTGATAAACACCCACTTTGCCTTTAAAAATACCACTTATCTTAGATTATTCTCAGATTTAAAAAACAAATTCTTCCTTTCACATTTCTTCTGTTTCTACAGGTCCTCATGCTGAAACCGCCAGTGGATGCCAGAATTTGCAGTGTGGTTTTCGAGCCTGCTGCCGCTCTGGTGAATGACCCTTGACTTCTGATCTTTGTCTACTTTATTTAGCTGAGCAGGCTTCCTTTCATGCACTTTACTTACAGTACACCTCTTGTGTTAACCATCCCTTTTTGAGTGTGACCTATTTTTGGCCCCTTCCTGAAAACCTCAGAAATTTTAATTCACCAATGAATTGTTCAGTGTTGTGTATCTCACGCAGATCTCATTTGGTTTCAGAACAGGGTTAGGCTTTGTGGTGGGGTGGGAACAGATCTAATTTCTTTTTTTAGTGTCATGGTTTGTTTTTTTTTTTTTTTCTTGTTTTGTTTGTTTTGTTTTGTTTTAATGACACTTCAGTATGCTTTGGATTATTTTGTGTTAAAAGAGTATGTGGGACCTACTGTTTTTCTTGAGCTATACAATAATATAACAAGCTTGGCAGATCACTTTAAGTTGTACATCTTTAGAAGTATTGTTTTTCTAAACTTTCCAGAATGGATATCTATGGAAACCAGTTTCTTTCCCATTGCATTTTCTTTTATTTGACCATATCTCTTAGAGCCAATATAAACATAGCCAAATACAAAATTCTTTAAAAGGTTACTATCAAATAAATTGGCTGCTTGGTGAATTAGCTGGTGTGAGCTCTATAAAACATCACCATGTATGAAGTTCCTTCAAAACCCCACCAGGTTCCTGCCAATGTCCCTAAATCTTCAGGAATGTTGAAACTTGGAAGGGATTTTCAACATTTTCACAATCATATGAACAAATGTATAAATAAAATCTACTTTGAAGACTTCACTGACTAATATCTTTGTGTCTTATTCATTGTTGAAAATGACAGTAGAGGTTTACTTTGGGACAAAGTGGGACAACATAACTTTGACCTCCATAAAATGATGTGTCTGAGAAACATGAGGAAAATAAGTTAACAGCTGTTGTCGGTTGTGTTGAACTGCACTTTCTTTTTCTACATATACACTAGCCAAGGTGTTAAATTCTGTGGCAAGCCTGGGATTGCTTTTTGAAAAGACAGAGGTGAGTAGAAAGATTATATTGAAAAAATTTTAGGTGTTAATTTTTTTTTTTTTTTTTTTTTTTTGCTTTTTGCTGAGGCAATTGGGGTTAAGTGACTTGCCCAGGGTCACACAGCTAGGAAGTGTCTGAGACCAGATTTGAACTCAGGTCCTCCTGACTTCAGGGCTGGTGCTCTAACCACTTCGCCACCTAGCTGCCCCTAGGTGTTAATTCTTTAAAGAAATTTTGCATTATTTTGACATTAACAAAGAGATCTTTTTCAAGACAACTATTGTTACATGGCTTCTTCCTCCTGTTATGATAGTGACAGCAGTTGGGAAGGTGGTAAGGATGAGATAGGGAGACAACTAAGATGAACATCATAGTTCTTAAACTATAATTTAACTTGGTTATTGGTATTCTTAAGTGTAACTAGTGATGTTATTTGGTTGGTTTGTTTCTGGTTCAAAAGGATATGAACTCTGATAATTAAAAGTTAGGCCATTATAGAATAAATTGAGCTACTTTGCAAAGGTTCTCCTTCATTAGAGGTTTAAAATTTTTTCTAAATTGATATATTTTTTTCACTTAACAGTATTTTTTTCCCCTTCCCACTTCTGCCCCCAATAATGGCAACAACAAAAATCAATTCTCTTGTGATGATATGAAACATATTCTTACGTTGGTCCTATTTTAAAAATGTCTTTATTCTACACCTTGAGTTTGTTTGGAAGTTTTTGAGCAAAGACTAGATACCCATTTGTTTAAAACATGGTAGTAGGGATTTTGAGAGAGTACGGGTTGGATTAAGTAGTAGTAGTCAGTGAGGTCTTTTTATTATAAAGTTCTGTGATTTCCCCTGATTTTTACTAGCTAGTGACATTAAGAGAAAGCTTTATTTGGTGAAAACTCAAGAAAAGTAAGAAAATCTAAGAGGCTGTAAAAAGGAAAAAACAAGAAAAAAGCAGACCACCTGATAAGAGCAGAAGTGGTGAAAAGGAAGTCACGACAAGCAGTAAGAAGAGCTGCCTGTGAATGACCCCACTTTGGGAGGTACATCCATATCCCTAAAGGATAAGAGCCTAAAATAAAGTCATGATTTGGCATCACTATATGTTTTGGTAGAGGAAAGGAAGCATTAGTAACAGGGTAAATCAGGTTTTCAGAAATGTCTGTTAACAAGTTAGACCATAATATCTTATTTATACTTTACACACAGACACACACAAAGAGCTAGCTATATGGTTAGAACAATTATACAATAAGGATTCTAAGGTCCAGTGAAAAAATTGAAAGGTCTTCATTCTTGGCCTACTGCCCTTTGAGAAGACCAAAGATTTTAATCAATAAACTCATTTAACAAAGCCATAATTTTGTGGGCAACCAGTGCTTCAAAATAAATGTTTATTTATGTTTATACAGAGTGATACATGTTAGGGGACACAATTTTATTAGAGTTGCTGACATCCTAATGAACATCATGAGTTAAGGAGAATAGATATATAAACATATAATACAAATTAGGATATATGTCTGTGTATATACATATCTGAACTGTATAGCAATAGTAGCAAATATCAGTAGTTAAACAAATGGGCAAAACCATTTTCAGGGATTAATTTATAATCTCACATATGTTGGAATTCTTATCAGTTTCTGTCAGAATGGTACTTAATAGTCAATCCTAATTAGTTTATGAACAAGGGACCAGAAGCTAAATTACCACTTGTTTGGATATTTTTTAGAAATTTTGATAACTGACAATATAGCAAGAGTTTTAAACTGAGGATTCATGAATTTTAAAAATATTTTAACTTTTAAACATGTAATTGGATTCTTTTGTAACCTTATATATTTCATAAATTAAAAAATATTACTGTGAGAGATGATCTATAATAGGATTCACCAGATTGCTAAAAAGTATCTGTGACACAAAAAGAGTTACTAATCTCTCTCTCTCTCTGAACTATATATCTTGAACTGCTTCTTAATAAAGGCTTTGAAAGTTTTGTGAGATCAGATTACTTTGAACGTCATCTTATGAATTTTTTTCTTGATATACAAATATATCTTCCTTACCTGCATTTTTTTTACCTATTTCATTTAGCATCTATGTATTAATGCAACAGTTTTTCTATCTTTTTTAAGGGATTCATTTTTACACAACATCGTTGCCTACACAATGATGATAAAGCTGTTAAATTTTGACAATGACTGGTTTATAATAGAACCAGAGTCTCAGTAATTGAGGTCAACAAAGGAGCTCTCACATGTATTAAACATTAGAAGCTAATTTATGATTTTCAACATAAAGAGATTTCCATCAAAGGACTTTTAAATTTATGATCCTTTGACAAATTATCACAAACATTTCTTGGTGAAAGAGTTACAACATTTGAGCTCTAATGTTTAGTATCTATAAGTGAAATAGATTTAACTTAAAAGGTGCTTTTGGGAAGAAGTACTAGACCTCACCAAATATATAAGGAAGAAATGTAGGTCATACAGTGCTGGAACATTTGAATTGATTTTCAAGAAGATCTCAAATGGTAAAATTGCCAGAGAATGGCAGTATTAAAGACAGCATTCCCCTTCCTCCATTCTCTTTCTATAAATTACTAATGCGTGTATGCATTACATCTTTTCTAGAAGATCTATAGAATAATCTTGCAGCCATTGTCAAAACTAATCAACTTCATCAGAGGGAATTATGCATGTTATAATATATATGGATATATATATGTGTGTATATATATATATATACATAGTATATGTAGAATAGATAGAATCCTTGATAAAAATTTGAGAGAACCAGACAAACTTTAGACTACAGATTATGTCTATATAGCCATTTATTTGAATAAGGTGAGGCAAATAAAAGCTCTTAAGAGTCTAGACTTGATTACGAAAACAGAATTTGACTCAGTAAACCAAGTTTTGTACTTTTTAAAGGTGTTTTTTCCCCCACATGGTGTATAGTAAGATCCCATGGGAACTTAAATGATTGTTATTATCAATACCAGATTATGATGATGAGAGATGGCTTGACAAGGAAATTTGCTGGCCTCATGAATGATTTTATGCAAAATCCAAATGGAAAGATTTCTTGTCGATGGTGAAATTCTTTCGATTAGTGCTGTCAAACTTGAATAGAAGTAGAGGCTGCCACTCATTTGACGCCTCTGCCCTAGACCCCTTACCACACATTTATCAGACCTTGCTGTTTCTATCTTGCCCTCTTTTTTTAAGTACTGACTCAGTACTCAAAGTCATTTTCCAGAGCTTTACTTGGACCATTGTAACAGCTAGTTATAGCATAGAGCTATCTCAAGTCTCTCCTTCGGTCGCTCCTGGAGACCACTTCCAAATTGATTTTCTTTAAGCATAGATTGGACTGTGTCACTCCCCTATTCAGTAAACTACTACTTACCATAGTGCCTCGCATTTGGTAAATATTTGATGCTTATTAACTTTGTGGGGGGGAAGGTGTGCACCTCAGTTTCCATTGTAATACTGAATATTCAGCACAAATACTGACAAGTTGTAAGTACCTGAAAATTACAGCTTTTTCCTTTGAACCTTCATTTTTATTTACTTAATTATAATATTACTTATTCATGGCTATATAGAAAAGTAATCATCTTGGATTTAATTGAGAAACCAAGCATATATAATAGGTAAAAATATAAACATTTGTATAAAATTCATTATAGCTGAAAAAAAAAACATTGTGATCTGTAACAGTGCTTTTGAATCATATTACATTATACATGTTATATTTCCCAAACACTTTAAAATATTTTTAAAAAATAAATGGGGGAAAAAAAAACAAAACAAAAAAAATCCTTAAACTGATTGCTTTGTTTTTTACATCAGTCAGATATATACCTGGAATTATCCTTTATAAAAAAAAGGGGGAAAATAGTTCAGAAAAACTTGATCTTGAAAAAGTCTAACATAGCACCATAACTTTACAAAGAAATACTATATGGTGCGTTCTCCTATCTCTTTTCTACATTTCTGTTCCTTTGTATCATTCAGGTTTCTATTGTTTTGCCAGTGTTCTTTCCATTTACAGCATTATTGTGTATTTTCATGTTTTCCTCAGTTCATATATCTTCTCAACCTACATATTGTTATAGCACAATAAATTTTCATTCATATTTAACAATTCGCTTAGCTATTTTCCCATTAGTGGACAAATACTTTTTTAAAAAATTAGTATATAAAAATGTGATTGTGAATATTTTGATGAATATCAGGTCTTTCTTTTTGCCACTGACTTCCCTGGCATATATATTTAGCAGTGGAATTTCTGAGTCAATAGGTATGGAAATTTAAGTTATTTTCTTTACATAATTCCAAATTTTTTTTTCTAGAATAGTTGGACTAGCTCCACTAACAATGTGTAAATGTGAGTATCTTTCCTTAAGTCCTCAAATGTTATTGTAATATTTTGTCATCTTTGCCAATTTGTCAAATACATGAAGTTCTTACAATATATTATTGATGATATCAATAGGCCAATAGCAATCAAAATTGAAAACCTGGAAGGATCTTAAATTTAGAATGGAAGGGATCTTGGGGATCATCAAGTGCCATCCATTTATTTTAAAAATGAGGAATACAAGACCCAGAGGAAGAAGAGTGTGTATTAAAGTCACAAAGATAATAAGTAGTTGAGCTGCTATGTAAATTCAATTCAAAGTTACTTTTGTTCCACTAGCTGTAAAATATACCAAAATAAGAATTTTACAATAAAGTGCTGATGCAGACAATTTCCAAACAAAAGTTCATCGTCCAGTATCTGATTATATACTAATGGCCTGGATTTGCTGTAGGCATTTGTTTTGAAAATCATGGTCCTAATGTAGAAGAAAGGGATGATATCATTCAACCTATTACCTTTCTTTCCCTCTCAAATCCCAGGTCTCCATTCAAATTAAATTTTTAAGAGCTGTTTTCATTGAGAGACATAAAAGATAGATAAGCTGTCCAAAAATAGAATAATCTGTTGCCTTGACAGTTGAGGGTAATGAGTTCCTCTTGACTCATGTTCTTCAGAGACTGGATGAACACTTGTTAGAGATATTTTGAGGGTTCATGCTTTGGAATTGTACTATATCACCTGTCAGGTCTTTCATATTTTTGTTTTTATTATTTTGTTGGACTAGTTTCCTACCTAAACCATTTAGGAGAATATTGTCCTAATCTTGAATTATTAGTTGACCCAGTTATTACCTGGCAAAATTTACTCCATATCCTCTTTGGTTATTTGTTTTTAAGTACTCTGGAAACAGATGATCATTTCCATGATAATATTATCCTTGAATATACTCTTTGGCTTCTTCTGTTTGTCTTCTTCCCACATTTTTAATTGTTTTTGTGGCTTTTCCCTTTTGACTTTTTTGGTCTCTTGCCATCTTTTTAAAATGTGAAAACCTCTATTAATTCTCCAGAAATTCTTGTCATGGCTAACTAAACATATTCTCATTTTTTATTTAATAATGCACTTATCAATGTACCTTAATGATATTTTTGTAAAAATATTTTTATTTCATTTTCCCCCAATTTTATAGAAAAACAATTTTTAAAGTATTTGTAAAAATAATTTTTGATTTCCAAATTCCTTCCCTTTTTTTTTCTCCCCCCTCCTTGAGAAGGCAAAGCACTATGATATAGATTACATATGTGCAGTAATGCAAAACATTTCCATATTGCCCATGTTGCAAAACAGAGCCAGCCTCACCCCTTCCCCCTTCAACTCTAACCCTCAAATTCAGAAAAAATAAAAATTCTGCTTTGATCTGCATTCAGATTTCATCAGTTCTTTACCTGGAGGTAGATAGCATTTTTCATAAGTTCTTCAGAATTGTTTTGGGTCATTGTGGTGCTGAGAATAGCTAAGTCCTTCACAGTTGATCATTATTGCTGTACAGTATTGATTGCTTTTATGTATACATTGACCTCTTGACTCTGCTTAATTTTCTTTGCATTGGTTCAATATTATCTTGGTGATTATATTTTTAAATTGAAATTTGCCACTGTAGAGGAGCTGTTTGAGCGCTTGAAAGTATTGGTTCAGTTAAGATAGTGGTGTGCAAATTTTTTGGGGCAAGCATTAATTTTGATGGTTGCATTTTGTGATAGCAATAATTGTGTGCTTTCACTTACTTTTGATCAGATGAAACCAGTTTGAGCTGATTTCCCTTCGTTAATTAATTAATTGCCTGTCAACTTAGTACCACATTTCATGCTATATATAATTTCACTGCTGTCTTCTTGTATTCTTGTTTTTAAGAAGAGATCTCTTTGCAAAGAAACATGCAAAAATTGTAGCTCTTAAGAGAATACTTTGGTTGCTTAAAGGTATTTCAATGACTGCTATTTCAAGCTCACAATAAAACTGGATCAAAACCCAGACACAAAGGAGAATACACTAAAAAAGAGGAATAAAGTCAAGCTGTGAAATAGCCTGAGCCTCAGAGAACAAGCTATCCAGTAGACTGTTAATGATTTCTCTCCCGTGAATAAAGAATAGCCTGCGTGAAGTTGGAAGAACAGCAAGAAGAAGTAAAAACAAAACAAAACAGCTGCTAGCCACTGCTGTAGGGCAGCTAGATGATGCACTGACTGGATAGGGAGTACTACTAACTTATGCCATGCTACAAAAATTAAAAAAAAAAAATGTATTCAAGAGAATAAAGTAGTACTTCAGTTGTCTGTATATTCATTTAATTTAGATCCCATCAAAACCTGTGAGTTTTAATTAAAGATAGACTTGGGAAAATGTTTAACTCCATTGTGATAAAACTGATTTCATGAAGAATTAGTCTGAATTTAATGTCATCATGGAAAAGAAGTAATGGGCACTTAACTGTATTATAAAAGTTTGTTAATAAATTAATTTACTTAGAATCGTTACACAGAATTGTAGTTTGGAAAATTTCCTAAAAATCTTCTTTACAAATGGAAAATCTCTCTCTATAAGCTCCAGAGTAAAACTAGTCATGTCTGAAGGATTTTTGTAATGGCCTTCAAATTAAGCAGTCATTCTATTCTTGGCAACTGAAAATGTATACTCCCTTATTTCCCAAAATGATTAGTGCAAATCAGTTCTTGATTTAATTTTACCTATGACGTTTTCAAATGTACAGCACACAATTTGGAACATTTACTTGTTACGAACAAGTGAAGCCACGTAGATCCATATGGAGAGCACGTTTTTGGGATAAGCATGTACGTAGACAGCTAAAGCAAACTCAACATTGGAAATATCGATGTTATGAACTCCGGTGCTGTACACAGCCTCTATCAAAGGCTTCACTTCAGAAAATGCCATGTGAATTGGAAATCCAAAGAACTAGAGAAAATGAAATTGTTGAAAATTTTTTTAATTGGAATATGAAAAGGTTTTTTAGATATACTTATTATAGTTCCCATCAGCTACTAAATTGGAGTTCCTTTGTTTAATTACTCTATGCACAAAAATGTATATGCTACTGCTAATTTATAAGCAATCTAAGAATTAACTTGTTACTATGTTGGTATTTTACAGACTATTGATTTAACCTTAAAGATTAGAGATATTTTAGTCAGTGTATAAGAAATTTACCCATAAACAATTATTTGGCCTTATAAATTAAACTGTTCCCTCACTTGGTGTATCTGAAGCAATTAAGTCTTATTTTTGGTCATGGGAACTTTCTGGGTTTTATATATGAACCCGAGCTTAATGAGGGGAAAGAGGGTATTAATTTAGGAATTACGTATATTTAAATCTGGTGGGACAATTAAAGATTTTCCCCCCAATAATATATAAAAACAATATTTAGCATTCATTTAAAAAAAATTGAGTTCCGTATTCTCCCTTTTTGCCCTCCCCCTGCATTGAGAAGGCAAGCAATCTGATGTTATCATACAGTCATATAAAATATTTACTTATTAGGCATGTTGAAAAAAAATCACCAAAAAAGAAAAAGCCAAAAAATTTTTTTTTTTCCAACAGTATGATCTAGCCAGATAACATGCCATGAAGATTGGTTGATGTACTCTAATCAATTGCTTAATCTAAAGTGATTTGGTTAATTGTTCTTAGTACCTGAATTTCATTTTTAAATGGCTAGTTATATCCTTATGCACTGCTTTGACAGGAATGATTTCCCTAGTCTCCCATTTGGTGGGATAAAATACCTTCTATTCTCTGAAACCTTACAGGGTTTAGATGTTAATGGTAAACATTCAGAATTTATGCTTCCAATTTACATTTCTATTAATCTGCTTAATGCGCAGAACACATATAAGTAAAAGTAAACTTATTGGGGGAAAAATGAGTTATCTGAATAAGAAATTTGACTAGGTGATTTTCAGCCCTAACATGCTATGTTTTTTAATATTTCCTCTTAAGTAGGAAATGATGTCTTCATTTCAAAAGGCCATGTGTATTCTCTTACCCTGTAATCTCCTAGCTGTCGGAGAAGTTCTGCTCTATGGTCATCTTCTACATCCTTCCCTTGGTTCTTTTCTAGCAAAGGCAGGAAATGTCGTAGAGTAGATGTACAATATCTATTCCATCGAGTTATGTGGCGTGGTCTCCATTCCATGATTTTCTCCTTCAGTATTTTTTCAATCCTGAATATTTAAAAAAAAAAAAAAAGTTTCATCTGTAGGGGACTGTAATCTAGCCCTGATGAAAATTTGTAAGAATTCACTTACTATGTGAGTCTGCTTTGCCTAGTGGTTCAGACCAACCAGTCGTGCAATTATAGGGAATATCTCAATTCCAGTTAGTAGAGAAAAAGCCCCAGGGAATTTTTTAGGCAAAATTTCACAGGGTGATTGTGAAGAAAATGCTTTGGAAACTCCGATATACTATCTAAATAAGAATTATTCGTATTATTACTGTTCTTGATAATGTCATTTTTTGATTTAAAAAAAAATAACCTTCCCAATCTTCTAACCACATTCAGAGACAGGAAAGAAGAGGGCTTTAAGGCTACCAGATTTTTTTGATGGATGAGCATAAGATTTTAGTTTTTAATTTTAATAATCTGTAATTTTAAGATTTTTAATTTTTCAATTATTTTTGTTCACTAGATCCTTTTTATCATCAAGCATAAGGTTGATAAGTAGAAGTAAGAATAGAATCAAATAAATGTAATGTTCTAGTTCACTTTACTTGGTTATGATTCTAAACTGTGTTCCTAGGTTTATTCAAGTTACCTTATAGGTCACTTTAAAATTTACAAGCTTCTTTTCTTACAGTTACTTTATTAATTTAGTACATATATCTATTTTATAAAAGAAGAAACAATAGCATAGCCTTGCTATTGGCCTCAAGGGTCATTAAAAAATTGAATATTAATGGATCCACAAAACCATTCTTGTAGATTAGGCACCTAATGTGTTTCACTCATTGATCTCCCTATTTTCAAACAGTACAAAATTGTTTTGAGAACTACATCTCCAAAGTATAGTTTGAGGTCTTGTACCGATAGGCCCCTTTTGTTTATCCTTTAAAAAAAAATTCCCTCAAGGTTCTTGACTTTTTTTTAAGCCTCCATTTAAATTGATTTAGTAGGCTTCTCATTTTTATTATATTGATTCATTTTGACTATTAACAAATAAGATTTTAATAATTTGGATCTGCCTTTAATCTTTCTAAATGGTGATTTGTAATTATATTTTCATCTTGTGGATATTTTGGTAGGGAGAGTCTCAACCGTAGTTTATATTTTCTGCAATCATTTAAAATGTTCAGCACAATGCCTTACACATAGTAGGTATTTAATAAATGCTTGTTTTTTTTTTTTCTTATTTAAATAGAATTTCTCTTTCCGAGTCTTCTTATTGTGCTTTTTTGGTATTATATAGAAATTCTATGATTTGTGTAGATTGGTTTTGTTGGGGACAAAACTTTTGCTGGGGATCCTGGGCCCTCATCCCTCAGGGTCTTTGCCAAGAAAACCCCTACTGGGGCACAAGGATTTGGACACATTGTAACAAGTGAAGGATAGCTCACTTTCTCCTGTTGGACAGCTCCATCTCCTAGAAATCACTCTGGGTCCTGCAGAAACATTAGTTAGGTGTTAAGCTTTCTTCGCTGGAGCTGTACAAGCAGGGGCTAGAGATTCTCTTACTAAGGGAGCTTTTGGGGACATAATTGTCACTTAACAATCACCCCTCCTTATCCCAGTATTTTTTCTTTTTTTTAACTCCAGTATTTTTTTTTAAAAATCAAAACCGTATAACAGAGGGCTTGAGACATCATATTGCAGTTTGTTAGAAAGGATGTATACTTTAATAACTAGGAATCAACATTTATGTCTCATGTGACCTAAATTTTGACTTCGGTGCTGTTGTAAATACTCTTGTATGCACCGCTCTTCTGGTTTCCATTTCTCACTGTGAATGAGTCTGTGCAGGCTTTCTCGTGTGTCCCTGAATCCCCCCCCCCAGTCATCATTCTTTACCCTGCCATCATTCATTTGTACACCACAGTTTGCTCCGCTGTTCAATCTTTGTGTTTGCAGATTTTTTTTATCGAATTGTTAGCGACATTTGGTAGGGAGAATAATTTTTGTGCCATTGACTTGTGAGAGAGAATGTTGCAGAGCACATTTGGGTACGGGGGGAAGAAGTGGCTTCTGAAGTCCCAAGGGTGGGATTCTGAGACTAAATGAAAGGATTACAGCATTGTAAAGAGGTATGGTGGGCCATTTTGTCCAAGCCTTCCATTGCCCAGATGAAGTGGCTCCAAAGAACTAAAGTGACTTGTTCAAAGGCAAATAGGTGCTAAGTAAGTGCAAAATTAGCAGGCAAAACTCACCTCTTCAGCCCCACTCTGATATTGTAACCAAGGCTTAAGGAATTAGAGCCTGCCCCATTTTGTCATTTGGGAGATAGATGTTTATAGACACTAAGGGATAAGACCTCATAGCCTGAATTTAGAATTTGGGTGTCACAGACTGGAAAAGGCTTTAGAGATTATCTTGTCTAATCTCCTCATGATGTAGATAAAGAATAGTAATTTGGTCAGGACCAAACTTGGGAAGGCCCAATTAGGGGAATAGAGAAATTAGGAACTTCTGCAATTCTTAAATAAAACATTCTCCCCCTCCCCCATTCTGCCTGTGACATTTTTGAAAATAGCAAATGGGGGAGGGGGGTCCCTTTAATCTTCAGTCATCTTGATTTTCTTATGAGCCAAAGAAAAGAACAAGATTTTATGACACATAATAGATTACTAATGTTGAATAAAACATTGCACAGTTTAAAGCCTAAAAATTCATTAACGCATCTTCACATCCCTGAGCCTGAGTGATGACTGACTGGTATCTGCTCCTGACTTAAAGAAATCAGTGGTGATTCATTTTTAATAAGATTAAGTGGAAAATAATTTAATTTTTACTTCATGGTTAGGGCTGGTTCTAAGGTCAAACAGTCCCTGCACCTACAGAGGTACAATTTGGGACGTTGGTTCACTTATACTAACTGATGTAGAGTATGTATATAGAGTGGAAGGTGCTAGTTCCACCCAGAAATGGACAAAAAATTATTAAATCCTCTGCCTCAATTAAATCCTACACCTCAATGGATAACTCATTACTCACAAAATTAGATTATTTTATATATACATACAAACAACACACACAAACATATCCAGAGACAGAGAATTAGAGAAAATTTACCTGTCTTGCAGTTCTGATGCAGCAACTTTGTCTGCACTTTGGTAAATTAGTTCTCCAGGCTGAGAAGAAATGTTTTAGGATTTGAAAAGGAAATGAAGAATTTAAAAAGCTTTGATATTATAAAATAATATCTTAAGCATGTCTGTTTATTTGCACAAAAATAAATATTAAAAAGTTCTGGTGATTAAAATGATATTGTACTCTTTCAAACATTTCCACATGTATAGTCATTGTCAACTGGGAGAAAGAATTCATTTGGACTCCTACTCCAATCAGTATTAATCAGTTTGATATTTACATAAATTACATAGGGATCATCAGATAAGATTGGTTCTTATAGTAGGCCTTTATAATGGGCTTCAAACTTTAATGTAATGTTCACTCCTTGTTTACAGTTATGAGGCTCACTTGCCTGATCACAAGAATGCTGACAAAGATCTCGCCATCCTGTTTTGCTTTAATTCTATGTCCCAACCTAGCATGGGTAGGATACTTGATTCTTTGGAAAGTCCCCCAACTTATCTTTGTACCCCTGGACCATTCTTTCTTATCCAACAGAAGCAGGTGGCAATCTTAGGATCTTTTAGTTCATAAAGGTGCCTTATGCTTTGCCCCCAAACTATTCTTCTCCCTCCCTGTCCCTGAGCTTATACACTTTATCAACTAATGAGACTCTATTTTACTATGCCTCTTTTGCATATTTGGGTATCAGACCCTATAAAAACAGGGTCCTGGGAACCAGAAGCATCTTAGCATGAGGAAGATCTGAAGTCTACTTCATTTAAAGGGACCATGGACCTTTTAATAAGGTGCCTTTAGCTCCAAGCTCTGCCTCAGGCATATATTTTTTTTTTGTTTTGTTTTGCACATTGGCTAATTGTAATCTCCATACAACAAAGATAATATAATTACCTGAACACTTGAGAGCCCTGGATATGGAAGATTTCTTGAAAAAAATGATTTCCACAGTTTGGGTTTGGTGATGTCAAAATTTATCCTCATTGGAGAATCGTGCTGTTGCATATTAAACCAGATCTAAAGAACCAATGGAAATACGTTAGCAGAGAGTTACTAACCATTCTTTTTTTTCGGGGGGTGGGGGTTTTCTCTTCAGAACATTTATTTAGAGCATGTACAATATTAAAATTCATTCTTGTGTATTCCTTTTGCCAGAAGAAAAGCAATACTGTAAGTAACTGTAAGATTACTATAAAACTGACTTAAAAGGAATACACTTGTAACTCCTGAGAGCTTTACTACATAATCATGGAAAGGAACAAGAGTAGTTCCCAACTGAACAGATTTCATATTTGCATTAGCATCATATTTTTCCCCCCAAATTATGTTGACACTACCTTGTTATTGGTGACTTTGTATAATTTTTCAACCTTGACAAGGAAGATTAATTTAAGGATCAACCTATTAATTAGCAAGTATTTATCAAGAATGGTGAATTTAAGTAAAAAGTTTATTCAAATTGTTTTGTTTCTATGGCCAAACTATAATTTTAAAGTCAATTTGCCATTATGATTATTAGAAAAGACATGACAGACATTCAACAAATGAACCAATAATTGTGATATTGTTGAAATACTAAATGGGAAAAAAGCAATGATCTTTATTTAAATAGAACTGGGGAACACTTACATTGTCAGAACTTATTAAGCAGCCCACACTTTTTAAAGGACAAAATGTATCAAACTGTCCATAAAAGCGTCCGCTGCAGGGATTCCATATTAAATATTGACTTCGTTCCCAAGTTAGCACATAGGCAGTTGGACCCTGGAGGAAAAGTAAATGCTTATTAAAAACTGGATGATTTTTAAACTTATACTTCAGTATAAGCAATGGAAAGAGTTTTACTTTGTTAGATAATTATTTTAAATCATAAATTAATATTTTCAAAATTATATAGTAAATACATTTGAAATTTTAGGTTGAGGCTGATTAAAACCATAAATTCAGTGGCCCAAAGACAAATTCTATCCCAGGAACATTAGCCACATTGCTTATTTATTTTTTATTTTTATGATGTAACTGAAATAACAGTGAGCTTAGGAATTAAAGGAATAGGATTTGAGTCTTTTCCTTATTTCTTGAAATGAAAAAATTTGAATTATAATATTTATACTTCTTCAATCTAATCTTTATCACTTCATCATGAGAGAGGTGACTTGACACTTGAAGGTTTTGCTATTGGAGGGTAAGTTCTGGTAAGTTTTACTAGGAGTGGAAGGTTGGGGGCACAGTTTCATGATAAACTGTATTTGTCTTATAAGGGACTGGCCCAGCTAAAGGCAGAGAAGCTCATCACATCCCAAGGTTTCCCTCTGGGTGATTTTTTTTTTTTTTTCCAAAAAAGCAATTATCTGATTTCAACCTGCAACAGCTGGAGAATGCAGGTCCGCTGAACAATAAGATGGACCTTTCCAGGACTTCTTTGTACTTACCTACTTCAAAGGGCTGTTGGCTGGGGAAAGGCTTGTATACTGCAAAGCTGTATGGAGCCTGAACAGCTGTTAATCCTTAATTTTGGCTTAAAAGAGGCCACAGTAATGCTCCACTGCTAACACTGGTGTTATTTTGTCAGTAAGACAAGCAGATCAAACTATAATCTCAACTATGGATAAAATCATCACTGGAAAGTAAGACTTCCTCCAAATGACCAGGAGCCAGGTCCGTAGCTTCACAATGCCCTCAAATAGTCACCTTTCCCATGGGATGAATACTTTATTCTCACAGAAGACTTCACATGAGAAATATTAGTAGCATATTTTCTAAGCAATATGAAATGAGATTTCCAAAGGAGACCATCCCATAACATCCTAGTACCTCCTAGTACTTTGTATATGAAACCTCTCCCTCCAAATCTTAAATTTCATATTTTTCTAAGTTTGACAAACTTCCACTAATATGAGCAGTTCAAAAATATGGAACGCTTTGTAAATTGGGGTGTCAGCTTTGGGCAAGGGCCACGTGATTCTTCTCTGTATTTTTTTTTTTCCAGTTTTAGCATCTGTGAACATGGTAGCGCTAAATCCTTTCTAACTTAGAACAGATTTATAAAGCTCAGGTCAGAAGTTGGCAGCTAACGAAGTCTTATTTGGCATGAGGGGAGGCTTGGTAGCCATCGTTGGGATAGGTGATGCAGCAGCAGGAGATGAGAGTCACAGGGACTGCCTTCTGGCACACAAGTCTCTACCCTATCCTCCCATCCCCTAATCAGTCACTTTAAAATGAAATGACTAGAAGCAGTATGACATAGTGTAGAGACCAGGCTGCCATAGGTACTGACCCAGATTAAAAGATAATTGGGAAATGATTATTAATAAGATGCATAAAATACAAGACAACAAAGCTGATATTAATTTGGGGTCCTCTAAATCAGTATATTGCCCAAAGGAATTAATTTTTCTGTGTTTGACATTATTGGGGTAGTAGAAAAAGTTTGGGATTTGAAATCAAGACCCCTGTTTTGAAAGCTTGCTCTCTTATTTAGTTCCTGGGTTGCCACCAGGGAAATCACTTGAACTCTTGGGTCTCATTTGCCCCTTCTGTAAAAAATAAATGATGGCTCCTGTTATGGTTCACCATGGTCCCCTCCAGCTCTAAATCTCTGAAGCTTTTTGCTTATTCACATTTCAGTTGGTTATGGCTATTCTGTCTTCCAAACCCACGTAATACTTTGTGCCTCCCTAAAATACTTAATGATTCTGTGTATGGTACATAGGGCATTTTTATTCAAACTCGAAGCTCCAGTGGAGCAGACACATGTCTTTTTGTTTTGTTTTGCTTGTTTTAATAGTTTTCCACCTTTTACAATACAGGAAAACCTAATTTTCAACATTCACCTCTGCAAAACCCTGTACTCCAAATCTTTCTCCCCCTCTCTCTGTCCTTCCTTTAGACAGCAAGCAATCCAATATAGGTTAAATATGTGCAATTCTTCCAAACCTATTTCCACATTTATTGTGCTGTGTGAGAAAAACAAATCAAAGGGGGATAAAAAGTACACCAAAAACCCCAAACAAGCAAATAAACACTAACAATTAGAAAAGGTGAAGACACTATGTTTTTATCCACATTTAGTCTTCATAGTTCTCTCTGGGTGCAGATGGCTCTCTCCCCATGTGTCTATTGGAACTGGCCCGAATCATGTCATTGTTGGAAAGAGCCGCGTCCATCAGAATTGATCATCCTGCTGTTGCTGTGTTCAGTGACCTCCTGGTTCTGCTCACTTCATTCAGCATCAGTTCCTTTAAGTCTTTCCAGGCTTTTCTGATAATCAGCATGTTCATTGTTTCTTACAGAACAATCATACTCCATAACACTCATATCCCATGACATCACCATTCCCCAGCCAATGGGCAGCCTCCAGTTCCCCGCTCCTCATGTAGTAGGTTTGTAACAGTTATTTGTCCTTCGTTTTCAGAGGACCAATGACACCATAGTTTTGAGTAAAATAGTGGATGGCAGGTGATCCCTTGACTTGTGTGAACTGCATTAAAGGTCGAGTTGTACAAAGGCATCAGCCTCTCTCTTCCACGGTCATCGACGTCCAGTGGCAGGAGAACAGGTCCTGGGATGCAGGGGATGGCTGATGTAGGCTGTCTGGCCAAGATCCGGCTATCTTACTTTAGTTTTAGACTCCCTCATGGTTGGAACAAATTGTTCTCATCCACCTCTTCCATCAGGTATCTTCGCATTGCTTGGGGAGGCCATTGTTCTAGCTTTTTTGACAGGTAGGAACCCTGTCAATTACCCTGCACCTGGTTTAGCCCTTCTGCCATAAGGCAAGTATGCATGCTGAAGCTTCAGGTGAGAGTTTCTTATAATTATATAAAATACAGTATGTGATATATAATATGTATATATAACTATACATAATATAAAATGACACCATATAAAATAATAAAATACAATTTTTCTTAATATGTTAACTATAACCAACCCCTCAATTCCGCATTGCGATTCCCCTTCATTTTGGACTTCTTGTATTGTCCTGTATAGCTTGTGACACTCACAAGAAATCCAGCTTTCCCTAGATGATATTTTCTTGGATGTTCTCTCCAGTATTAGCTCTACCTTTCCCCATATCCTTTATCATGATGGTTGTGGAAGAAAAGTCAGAATATATTTTATTCCATAATAACACTTTTAGTATGCTCTTTTCTTTGCCCAAACTAACTCAGTAATCTCTCTTCCTCTGAAATTTTTCCTATTAAAATTTAATTATCCAATCTAGATTATAATAGCACTTTTCTTTTGGCCTCTGAGTCATTTTGCCTCTTAATCATTTAGTACCTGACTTGCTATCTTTCTCTCCTTTCCAGTTCTTACCTTTGTATTCAAAGGTCTTCAGTATACTTTTGATGCTTTCTTAAATACTTTAAGTTGCTGACAATGTAAATATTGATAGGTATAGTCCATTGAAACAAGTGCACTTAAGGAGGTCCTCAGTAATTTTTAAGTGCATAAAAGGTCCTCAGACCAAACATTTTGAGAGTTGCTGGTCTGCCTGATGATAACCTTTTTTTCCTTCTCTCCCCTTGCCCTATCCCTCCTATCAATCAATAAACATGCATTTATTAAACACTTTCTGTGTGACAGGTACTTTGCTAATTCCTAAGGATATAACATAAGGATAACAACAGGACAAAAACTCCATATCCCCAGGGAAATTTAAGTTCTTCCAGGGAAACATGTACATATATAAATCTATACAGAATAAATATAAAACAGATAAAGAAGATAGTTAAAGAGATATTTAGGGAAGGAAGGCTCACTCATTAAGAGAGTGTAGAAAGAATAGAAAACTAAAGCTCTTCTTAGTCTTCAGTATGAGTAACTTCCTAAGTTTATAAACTTGCGTTTTAATTTTGACCCTATCATTAACTAGTTTGGAAAAGTAAGACACATTTTAGGATTTTGTCCACTGTTTGGGTTCCAATGCCCAAACCGCATTTCCCTTTTGCATGACTGCTGCTCTAAGTTACTAATGGCTGGCTTACCTAAGTGTTGGTCTTTACTTGGCTTTTCTGCAGAAATCATGTCAATAATATAGATTAAATTCTTAGAACCTGGGGAACTCCCTGCCATCTGTGGAAGTACACTGAATGATATTGAAGATGCTGAATAATTAGATAGAATAGGGCATCCATGTGCTAAGTCCCATCAACTGCTCCTAAGCTGTCACGTCATTTACTTGCTAAGGATAATTATTTGACCAGGTGGGTGTTCTTTTTAAAATAGTTGTTGCATAAGGTGTGCTGGCACTAAGGATGGGTGAAATGAGCTGGGAAAGCAGCCACAGTAATGACTAAGCCCTCTGAAACTTATTCTTTAACCACAACATTCATCACATTTCCCTACCACCTGAAGCGCCCCAAGTAAAGTTATTGTTTTCTTTTCTTTCTTCTCTTTCCCTTTCCCTCCTTCCCTTCTTCCATCTCTTCCCCCCATTTCTTCCTTCCTTCTTTCCTTCCTTTGGCAATTGGGGCTAAGTGCTTGCCCAGGGTCACACAGCCAGAAGTGTTAAGTATCTGAGGTCACATCTGAACTCAGACCCTCCTGACTTCAGGGCTTGTTTTCTTGACAAAGGTAATTGCAGGGTTTGCCATTTCCTTCTCCATCTAAGTCAGGTACAGTCTATCATCCCTAGTGCAACAATAGGTCATTTTGCCACTTTCTAATGAGTAACTCTGCACATTTCTAAAAGAGAACTCTCCGTGATTAGATCCATTAAATCCAATTTCAACTTGCACTACTATTGGGGAGACTTTTGAGGAGTTACACCTTTCATGAAAGGAACAGTTCATCTGCAAGACTTCTGAAGAGCCATTTACTTGTCATTTTGGAAAATCCACATGATCTTACCTCAGGAATAGCAGTGCCCATCATAAGCCAGGCTTTTTTACCCAGGGACAGAAAATAATTACACAACAGCACTGCATGTTCTTCTTCATCTCCCGCCAGAAGTTCAAGAAATTGCTAATAAAAGAAGACATATTTTGCTAAATAGATTGGCAGTTTCATCATTTTGGCAAAGTCTTATTCACTTTCATCTAGTTCTATTTTTTAAATTCACTTTTAGTGTAAATGCTGTAACAAAAATCCTCAATGAAAAATTGACATCCAGTTTACCACACAACAAAGAAGTCATTTAAATTGGGCATGGACACGGATGGTGGCACTGATGGGCAGCATGTGTATGTGATTGCTGCAAATGAATGGGGAAAAACCAAGCTTAATATGCTAAATTCTACCCTGAGAAAAATACATGTTTTTGAAAATGTTTTAGGCCAAAAGAAACTCGTATGTCTAAAATTACCAATCTAGATGTTGCCAAAACCCATTGTCTAACAATAGGGGATAACAACATAAAGAAGGAAGCTTTAAAAAGGGAACGGAGGGGCAAACACACCAGAGGGTATTATTAGTCTTATCCTGGGGGGTGAAAAATCAAATAGAGCTTCAAATTCAAAGTATCAATTAACTCAGAAGATGAGGCTACCACCAAAGTATTAGAGTTGAGGGATGCTAAAATTATAGGTGGCAATTAGAGTTGCCTCACCCTTTAGCTAAGTCTTCTAGAAAAGGAGAAAATAAATTTCTAGCCTAAGAAATATTTCTCTAAAGTAGTTTAGTGATACTCAGATCTCATAGCATAGATTTAGAAACTACTTTAAAGCAATACTTCTTACATAAATGAACTGTGGGAATAAATTGGGTAGATTTTGAAGGTATTTTATTGAACTTAGTATGAAAAAGCATTGGTGGGGTTTTTTTTGCCATCTTTTTCTTAGATGGTAAATTCTATATATTTTTTAAAAACCTTTATTATGGTTTGTACCCCATAAGGAACTGTGTATTAAGATGAGACCTGCATCATAGGAGATTGTGGGAGATTGTTTTCAGCTTTGTTTTATTTCTTTAAAGGGAATACCTTAAATGCATTGAATTAGCAGTAGAAATTCTACCTGATGATGATGATGCTTTCAAGGATGTTTGATCTTAAGGACACCTAAGGAAGAGCTGATACAGTGTCAGTGTCAGCTGGAAGAAAGGGTACGAGATCCTCAAGGAAGTCTAATAATGATCGGTGGGTAGCAAGAGATTGAAGGATTTTCTAATAATTTCTGAGCTCAAAGAAAAATGAATTTGTTGTTGGGCAATTAAAGAGGCAAAGAGGACAAATGGCTAGAAAACAGAAGAAAAGGGGACTGAAAAAAAAAAAAAAAGATGTGCTATTTGTTGCTCTGTAGGTTCCTTTATCAATGGCCAGAGTTGAGTTAGGCTCAAAGTGTGTTGGAGGATACTGGAAGGCACAGTGCTCAGTGATAGTCAGGAAGACCCAAGTTTTACTCCAGTCTCAGAGACTCACTAGCTGCATGAGCCTGGTCAAGTCCACTCAGTTGGCTCATCTATAAAATTGGGATAATCACAGCTACCTTCCAGAGTTGTTGTGAAGATCAAATAAGACAATACTTGTAAATTGTTTTGCAAGCTTTAAAGTGCAAAATACATGCTAGCTAATGGGATTATTCTCAGGGCTAGGTGCTTAAGAAACATTTTATATTATCTTTATGATGTCTAGGTAACCGTGAAGTTTGAAATAATAACTAAGTGAGGAAGAATGAAAAATTATCTTTACTTACATCTGACGTACTCCATAAATCACAGATCCCAGTAAATGAAACACTGTCAGGCAGGAAAGGAATCAAAGCAACGTACCTGGCCACCAGCTCCTATAGGATGAGAAAAAGGGCTACTATTTTGTGTTTGGCAAACTCTATGCCAGATAAACCATTTCCCTTCCATTTTACTTCCCTTCCACTAGTAGCCTGTCCTTAGGACAGGACCTGGGTCCTGACAGGTGAGCTTTCATTTTAAAGAAAGAGTCCACATGTACCTTAGCTTTGGTCTAGAATCAGTCGTTCATCTAATTTCTTGACAGGGAATTAAAGTCTAAGATAAGAGGTAAGTGAACCTCTAACAAGGTTGTGAGACTCAGACAAGTTTCATTCTTGGATATTGAAAGAATTGGCAGCTTTGATTCCTCTGGGACTGTTGCGGTATCACGGAGAACAAGAGAAGGCAGGAGAAAGGGCAGAGTCTGCCCAATCCCAGCTGGTGGATTTGACATCAACTTCTGGCAAAATTTCTATGATTTGTGCTTAGAAAGGTGTCATCCCTGGGTCACTCTGACTCCACTTACTTTTTTGATGCTATTTCTAGATAGGCAGAGCCTGGGAGAAATGCTGCTCCTGATGCCCTCTATTTCAAACAGAGATCACTTTGAAGCGCCACAGACCTTTTGGGTGTTGTAATTCTGAGTGTTGTAAGTATCGGAAGCATGGCGAAACTTTTTGGCCTTGCCCTTTTTGCAAGGCTTTGAGTATTGGAAGTATTGTGAAACTTTTAAAGACGCCTTATCTCCTCTGATGATCACGCAAAGCTTCTTAGGTAGGGTTGTTTTTCTGAACCAGACTTGTGATTTCATCAGCAAGGAATTTAGGCACCAATGCATACTGAAACCTTTACAATTTGGACTCTCTGAGAGTTTCTTGGGAAGCACTAGGAAGTTGGGTGACTTACCCATGGGGATAGCTTCAGAGAAAATCCAGATTTTCTGACCCCAAGACTAGCTTTCTGTTCTCTACATTGCCTCTGAGGTGGGCATTAAAGTTGTTGCATTCCCATTTTACAGATGAAGAGGCAGGCTTGAGAAGTATAATGATTTACCCAGCGTCTCTCAATCAGAACTTAAACCCAGTGGCTGCCTCACTCAGAGTTAAGCTGCCCCTCTAGAAATGCTGTCCCTGGTGTGGCTAGATTTCAGCAAAGCACTGGCAAAGCTGCCATGATATACTTGAATCCAACTTGCTCTTTAAAAATGCTCCCACTTCGGGAAGCCCTCTTGATTTCCCCTTTTCCCCTTCTAACCTCCATTTGCACCTGTTTGTACCTCTCTTACCCTCAGTGGGGGAGCCCACTTCCTCCTCCATTTTTGGTAGGTTTTTGACTCAACATCAGGCCAGCCTAATGCTCTCACTTTGCAACCTGGGATCATGGAATCAAGGCTCAGAGACTGTCTCTTGCGGCCCCTTTATTAAGGAGCGGTCACTGAGGCCTGGCAAGGTCGGGGTCCTTGCTCACGATCATGTCAGTGAGAGGACCTGAACCCAAGACCTCTGACTGCCGAGTCCCTCCTCCTACTGCTGACTCTCCGATCCATCTCTGACTCCTACAGAACACGGCCCTTCGGATGGTCCAGGCCGCCGCCGTGTTCTCTCCAGGTTTTCTTTGCCAGGCAGGTTACGTGTCCTCGGCGACCAGGGGACCCTCTGTCGATGACTTCCTGTTATGATTAGGGAGGGAGCCACATCTGCCCCAGGCCCTCCACCTCACAGGAGCGGGTACAGGTTGGAAACACTCTTGCAGACCCTCGTCCGTCCCTCCAACCCACCAGGGAGGAACCTAGGGCAATAAGGCACTTTCTCAAGTCCCCACAAGCCAGACTGTCCCAGGGCCGGGGCTAAAACATGGCCCACCTTCTATTCAGACAGACAAGGCTCGGACAAACTGCTTTTGACCTATTTGGATCCGAAAAGTCTGGCTCAGATGTCCTGGAGTTGGGACAGGATTCTATACTTGCCTTGCTAGAAGGCAGAGGGGAGACTCGGGGTGAGAGGCAGGCTTTGAGCTGCCTGGAAGGGAGGAGGCAGAACGGGCTGCCCTCCATTATCTGGATCATCATCAGGAATATGGAAGAAGTCCTGGCCAAAACCTGCATCAGGTGGCTTCTACGTTCTAGTCCTGAGCTGCAACTTTATGCTTGAGAGGAACAGTATAAAAAGAGCATTATAAATCCCCTTGGTTTCTGCCAAATTATTCATGAAATAGCTATGCCGTAGGCTCCCCAAATGAGGCTATCCTCCCGGTGCTAAAGCCCGTCCCTCCAAACACATTTCTTCAAACCGTTGACGTTTTAAGTGAAATGAAAATGTTCTTGGTTGACAAGGTCATAATTTAAGAATTAAATACTTACTGCCGTTGCTTGTGGGTTATTGGGGTACATATCTAGGAGCTCCTGGGGCGGGTTTAGAGGCTTGAGATAGCGTGTGATAAAGACTGTTTTTCCACTTAAGTCAGTGACAGTGGTAAGGCATTGTCTTTTTGGAAATTTCAGGGCACATTCAACTTGAAACTTCTCTGTTGCTTGAAGTAATTTCTCATCTTCCTGGGAATCAAACTTCAGAAAGAGCATGGATTAGTTGGATAGAGGAGATAGTTATAATGGCAACATCCAAAGACATTTAACTGTTGGAAGGATTTCTTAGCAAGATGGCTATTTTTTACTTTTCTATAGATCGTTTATAACGTTAGTAAGCTCCACAAACTGAGGCTTTGTGAAATGAAACTTGCTACAAGTAGAAATCAGCAGTCACACACACACATATGTAGTCTTATGTATTATATAAATCTGTATATATATATATATATATATATATATATATATCTCCTTATATTCTTATTATGCTCGCCAAACTGTCCAGCTCTTCTACTGAACTGAAATGGCTGCATTTATATTTTTTAAAAGGAGATCAATGCTTGAAAGTCACTTAAGGCATGAAATAGCATCCACAGGCTAATTCGGAATGGAGAGCTGCTAGTTAACTTAAGAGTGTCTGCTTTTTTAATAGGAGACACATGACTAACAGTCCCATAAACATCAACTTGTGATGTGCTCAGGCAAACTGACAAAAACCATTGCATTGATGGACTGTGCTTGTCAGCATCCCCCTCGCTCAGTTCTCCTCGCCTTTGTTTGGGGCTGCTAGAACCATGCTTTAGGTTTGAATTTCAACAATATTTTGAGCTCGCAAGTTTCCAGATGTGCCTGTGTATGTATGGGAGTTCCAGATCCAACTACGTGGGAACCACCAACAATTCATCATCTCCAGAGAAAGGAAATAGAACCACAGATACACAGCAGGGATTAGAAGGATTCCCTCCAGGGTGACCCTTGCCAGGGTCCTTAAGGTAACTTTAAACAGGTGTAACAGCAGGGCACACTTGGGTAAAAACCCGTCAGGGTCACAGATTCACTGGGATTGCACTCCATTGTGGAAGTATGTTAACAAGAATAGAATATTCATAAAAAGGTTATATATGTTCATGGTTATACAATACAATAAGAATATAAGGATGTACAAAAGGACTTGTATAATACCTAAGAATATATATGGATGTAATAAATGTGTGTGTGCATGTGTGTGTGATGGCTGATTTCTATAACATGTTTCACAAAGCCTCAGCTTACTAACTAATGAGTAAAGAACGCCATTTCTTAGTCCTTCTAATTTGTATTTGTGGTTGAAATGGGAGCCTTATTCTTGTATTGTGTAAAAGAACGACTGAAGGACAGAGTGGCAATTTCTCCATGCTTTGAAAAAACCGCCTGCTTCCCAGCCGTCACTGCCCTAAATGCTCTCCCTCACAATGGGGCTAATGCTGGACATCTGTCTCTGGCTTGGCGTGAGAAAAAGACGGAGCCTTTTGGAGTTCAAAGGGAGATTAGAGGTCATCTGGTACAAGCTTCCTTTCTTTGTGAGAATCCCTTTTACCAAATCCCCGAAGTGTCAGCTTCTACTTGAACGCTCTCCCTGATGGAACTCCTTCTACCTCCCAAGGCGCCCGGTCCAATTTCAGAGAGTAGCTTCCTCATGTTGACTTCCTGTAATTTCCTGCCTGGGCTTCTGGTTGGGTTCTCTTGAGCCAAAGAGAAAGGATCCAATTCCCCTTCCACGTGACAGGTTTTCACCTAACTGAAAACAGCTATCCCATTCCCCTCCCCTGCCCCAGGGCCTCTTTTCTCCAGGCTGAACCTCCCCTCTTCCGCCAGCCCTTCCTCCCTGGGGTGCTGAGTCCCTTCACCATCTGGGCCAAGTCCCAGTTTTAAGTCATCTCTCTCAGATTCGGGGCCTTTTCCTGAGCACAGGAGTAAGGATGTGGGTAGTGGATGGAGCACCAGGCCCGGAGTGCCAATGTGGCCCGTGGGCACATCACTTAACTCTGCTTGCCTCAGTCCTCTCCTCTGGGAAATGGGCTAGGGAAATCAGTGGCAAGCCAGGCCAGTAACTCCTCCAAGAAAACCCCAGAGGGGGGCACAGGGAGTTGTTATCTGTGCTTTACAAGGACACTGGTGAGGAGGCTCTTTGGGAACACTGCTCCCTGACAAAAAGAAGGATTCCTCCCAAGAAGGGGCTGAGGAAGGCAGGGGGAAGGCCTCCCGCTGGGCCCTTGCGGCTCCCTAGCACAGCTGGAGCCGCCTTCTTGTCCCAGCCGTGATGATGTGGCTGCAGCAGCCCACCCATTCCAGCCCTGTTCTTAGCCCGGGGCTCCCTTGGGCCTCTGCTCCCCAAGTCTCCCCTTTCCTGATGGAGACTCGATGCTTTTCAGTGGTGGGACCCTTGTGGGTCGGGAGCAGATACTGGAGGTTTGGCCATTTCTTTCTACGGCTCACTGCAGGGAGGAGGGAGCTGAGGCTTCTAGGGGTGCCCTGAGCCCCCCAGCTAGTGAGGGAGGGAGGGAGCCTTCCCGACTCCGCCAGCCCCGGAGCCCATACAAACGGGGGACAAAACAATGGGGGCACAAGTGCCCGCACCAGCTCGCCCTGTCCCCCTGGCTCATCTGAAGTGTGTTCTGGCCGTGAGCAAGAGAACAGCCCGTGTGACCGCAGGCTGCGTGAAAGGAGAACCGGGGACTCTTAATTCTGCTTCCTCAATGCGCGCTGTCTAGAACTTCCAGCCCGATCGCCCTCGGTTCTGAGCACTGTCCCTTAAAGACACTGACTTAGGAAGGGTGGCCGGGCGGAGGAACGGCTTTGGGCCCGTCCCATCAGAATCAGTTCCTGGGGGGTTTCGCCCGGAGAAGAGAAGCCCCGGGAAATGGACCTTAAATCAGGAAAAGCCCGGAGCAAGGAGGGGGAGAGTTGCGAAGGAGAACTCGGAAAAACAACCCAGCAAATCCTTCCACTTCTCAGCGCAATGGTCTGCCTGCAGAGGCGGTGGGCTCCCTCGCACTGGGGTCTCCAAGCCCTTTGCATGTGGAGGTCGCGGTCAGACCCCAGTGGCTTTGAGGTCCTTTCCCACTTTGAGACTTTCTGATCCACTAGGACTTAAAAGCTTTCAAAAGCAGAGGAGCAAAGGAAGCCGCTAATTCTAGGCCTGTAAATAAATATGGGCTGGCGTATTATAAAATGAAATGTTTATTACCTTCTTTAGAATGTCAGTCATCTAGCAGAAGCCGGGAAGAGAAGGAAACATAATAGGCAAAAGGGTGTAGCAACAGAAATAGAAAGTTAGAAAAATGGAAATAATAGTCAGCTTCCGTTACCAAAATGATACATGAAAGAGCTGTTAAAATGAAGAAAGACATTCAGCTTACACACTTATTTTTGCTGAAAAAATTTCCATTAAGAAATACTTGAAAATAGTCCCGAAAAGTCTGTTGGGTTCCTAGAGTGTCTATGAAAACTAATACTCCATTGCATCATTCCTGAGAGTTCTCAATATGGAAAAATGCATCCAAATCCTGCCTCTGGCCCTGTTGTATTGGCTGGTTTTTGGCCAGAGCTCCCCTTTTCCTGAATAGAATGTTTAAAAAGACCCGCTCTTTCCATCTAGATAGAATGATGAGAGCAATATTTGATGTGGCTCTCCCCAAAAGGCAGAAGAGCATCTTTGGGAAGTCCATATGCACAAGGATCATGCTTGCTGTGACCACACTGGGGCAGCGAGACACCAAAAAAGGAGCAGATTGGGGAAAAAACAAAAATATTTTTACAAAGGGAGGAAGAACGTACAAAATTGTGTGTAAAAAAAATTTAAAAAGGAGACTTAAAAGGACACAGGAACACAAAATGAATGAAAAATGACAAAATCTGGAAAGTAGGGGCCACTAAGGAAGGAAGGAATCTCAAAATGCAGTCATTCTTTCAGCCATTCTCTCCTGCTTGACAAACCCAGGTGAAGACTTCACACATTCAACAAACAAAACGGCCCTTTACTTCCAGCTCCATGCCTTATTGACTTTGCTGCCTCCTGACCAGCAGCCTTGTCCCAGGTTGGACATTCTCCTGCACTCTCTCCCCCGACCCCTTCCCAGCTTTCCAGTTTCCCACCATGGGCTGTCTTTTCCTTAGAGTCTAAGCCTCTTGTTTGTTCACACTTGTATCCCCAGGGCTTTGCTGGCTTTGGCACAAACAGTTAATAAATCCTGTGTCTGTCAGTTCTCCTGCCTGTCTGTCTATCTGTCTGCGTTATTTATCATCCATCATTATATCATCCCTCTTTTTCTCTTGCTCTATTTCTCTCACTCTGTTTCATTCTGGACCGACTGAATCAGATTAAAATATAAGTAATTGGGAAGTCTTTAACAAGATAATGCTGACGTGTGTCAGGATGCTGCGTCTGGCTTCTTTCCCATGAGGGAAGAGTTTCTTCACTATGGAGATTGTGAAATTCAGAAATAGCTACCAATGAAGTCAATGAAATCACCTTTTTTTTTGGAGGTCTCTAAAAATGAACAAACTAGTAAAAAAAAAAGATAAGAAAACCTAAATCCACATTTTTATCTGGCTGTTTCTGCCTGAAGACACTGGGGGTGACTTCAGCTCTCTTATGATAATAAAATCAAACATACGGGTCTAGAGAAAGAAATGTATATTACACCCTGTTTCCCTTTTGCTCTATTTCTGCAATTCAGTAATAAAAGTATTAAGGCAGAAAAAATATGTCCAAATAAACATTTCTGTTAGAGGGTCTCCTATGCATAAAATAACACAGTCTGCTTGCAGAGGGGATAGGATTTGTAAATGATTGACCCAAATCATTGATTGGGTCACCAAGTTGGAAACCACTTACCTTTTCTCGAACTGACTCCCCAGGCACAAGGTGAGGTTCAATAGTAATAAAGAGGGTGATGTAGGTGCCATCACTCAGACTTCTGACAGAATCAAAGTCTCTTTCACTAATTAGGTTTCTCTCTTTACTGTAGCCCAGGAGAACCGGAGGGACATCTACTTTAAAGGTACCATCAATCTGTGAGAAAAATAAAATTCGATAAATCTCCTCATGTAGAGGACAAAAGGAACAATCAACAAACATAAAATCTCATAAAATCTGTTTCTTGAGGCACAAAAAAGGTTCAATATAATACTTCAGCAGAGTGACAAAGGGGCAAGCCATTTTTCCTTCTTTGTCTTATTTGTAAACTGCATTAAATGATATCTCCTTTCCTTCCTAGCTCTGAAAGTCAGAAGATCTTAGTTCTGATTCTTCCACTGTTATTTCTTCCTAGGTGAACTTGTATAAATCACTGAAGTCTCCTTAGTTCTCAGTTTTCTGATCTATAAAGTGACAGAATTGGACTCAATAGCTCCACGGTCCCCTTCGAACTCTAGAATGATGAGCCTATGAATTTGGCTAGGGATTTCTATGATCATGGCTTCTATGAACAATACTCAGATATTACTCCCCAACAAGTATGTATGTCCTGGGGGCTGAAATTCAAAAGAGAAATGTACTCAATTTGAAGACTGACTCTTATTCATTGGCTTCCACATTTGAAAGGCTAATATATATATATAAGTGACAACTGCCCTTTAGGTTAAATGAGCTTTCCTCTGCTTGAAGATATATTTTCTAGGTTATGAAAGTATTTTACTGCAAAACCTAGAGCAAAAACCACAATTTTTCATTTGTAAAAGGAAAGTGTCATAACAGAATTTTAGTATAGCTGCCATTTTCCTGGAGGTATCTAACGCTAGACCTGGTGCTCTCTGGTTAGTTCCTGCTCTGTCTGCAAATGTCAGCTAAAAGCCTTTATTATTTGCTGATTCAATTAGTATTTTACCCGATGTAGATCTTCTTGATTCTTTAATTCTTTATCTTCCCTTTGCCCTTTGTAAAATTCCACCTATATCTTTTGTTCTCATATAACTAAAGACTCTAAGATTTTTGGAGATGCTGTTCATGGTCCATTGGTTTTTGGTTACCATGGGACTGGCCTCTGAGAATATAATAAATATTAAATGTCTCCATTTATTGCTAAGTATGGTTATCAATGCCTAATTTAGAAATTATTTCTATATCCATGCCAAAAGTGAAGAAATTACTCTTGGCTAGTTTAGTGCTCCCCTTGATAAGCGCTTCACTGTCATTTTTGCCTAATGAGAATGAGAGCCTTGGCTGAGATGGGTAAATGCTCCTCTGGACATTGCATGTGACCAGATTTGAAAATTAAGTTCTAGAAATCCCAGAATCTTCTACCTCGGAGATAATTTAGTCCAGCACTCTTGATTTTACATGATCTCAGAAGGGGAACTGAATTGTCCCCGTTCACACTGGGACACAAATAAGTTTTTCTTAGAATCACAGTTGGAAGGAATCTTGAAGGTCATTTCTAGCCCAATTCCCTGCAATAATTTCCTCTACCACATACCAGATCAACACTATGAAGTTGCTCTTTATCTGGTTCCTTTTGGTAATGTTGCTTTAGGACAAGTCCCTTTATTGGGTTAAACAAGCAATTTCTTTGGTGGCTAGTAGAGATTAGTTATAGCCCTAAAACTCAGGATGAAGTCTCAGGATATCAGGGCACTAAGTGGATTAAAGCTATTTTAGGAGAGAAATACTACATCAAGCAAAGATTTAGCACAACAAATCCTCTTGAGGAAATCTTCAACTCTGCTGAAGTGTGTATTTCTTGGATGTGTCTCTATCAGTCCCCTGGCCCCTACGTCCTCAATTGTGAATGTTGATGGAAATTGATTTTGTCATTGCTCCCAAATATATTTTCTTCTTTCCTTTCCCCCTTTATATCTGATAAATCCCTATGTAGCCTTTGAAGCAAAACTCCAATGCTACTTCCTTCTCTGATCCCCAATCAGTAATGAGCTCCCCTTTCAGTTTTATATTTCCCTACATGCAAGTCTATCTTCTCCCTCTTTTAGACATGAAGTTCTTTGACCACAGGTGTAGTATCTCATTTCAACTTTTTATCTTCCCCAGGATTTAGCAGCATTCTGCTTATAATAAGCACTTAGTAAATGTTGTTAAATATGATCATTTTCGGTTAAGCATTGTTGCTGAATAAGTATCATTATTTTCTGTGAAATGTTATTTCTTTTACATTCATTCACTTTTAGTATTCTGGCCTGTTTTTCAATCCAGAGCACTTGCTCATCCTCTGCTAGCATTTAATTGTAAGGGGAAAAAATAGAGAGAAGAAAAGATAAGGGAAGAGAAAGGGAGAGCTTGTTTCAGTAACCAAGTATTAAAATATGAACTAGTCAATAGACATTTTTAAAGCACCTACTAGGTGCAAAGCACCATGCTGAAACCTTGAGGATAGAAGGAAAATGTGTGTTTTCTAAGTCATGGATAAAAATGAGCACTGAGTGACAACTCGAGTAACATTACCTTCTGTGTGCATTATAATTTGGGATTTATGGAGTGTTTACTCATATATTATCTTAGTAGCTAGAACAGTTCACCCCAGAGTGCTCTGTTTTAAAAGGTTCGTTCGTTTTAGACGTTAATGGATCCATTCTAAATGAATTCTAACACTGGCCCCGTGCTTTCCATATTACTGCAGATCATGCAGATAGAAAAGACTCTGTAGACACGTTTGTAATTTTTCAGGGAGAACAGTTCAGCGCTGAGTTCCAAATGCTTACCCTGCCCTGGAAATATAAAGTACTAAACGGGATTCGAACGGATCCCAGCCAGTGCCTCTCGATACGGGTATGGATGCCCCTTCCTCTTTCCCGATCGTCCTGGAGAACATGCAAGAATTGGTAACAGTGAATTTATAATATCTGACAGATTCAATTATTTGACAAGTGTTGGGGTGGCTTCTATGTCGTACTAGGTGCTTTGGGGGATAAATAAGAGAAGACAAGTTTTGTTCTCGTGAGACTCAGGCAGCTTCAAATGTCAAGTCACGTCTAAGATCCTCAAAATTCCTGACTGGGAAAAAAGGCCCCCCACCTTTTTTCTCCTGAGGCAATTGACTTGCCCAGGGTCACAGAGCTAGGAAGTGTTTAAGTGTCTGAGGCCAGATTTGAACTCAGGTCCTCCTGACTTCAGGGCTGCCCCTGAAAGAAAGCCCTTTTCTTGGAGGAGGCAGAGCCTGGATGCAGGAAGACTTGTGGAAAATCAGCATGCTGTTGTGGAAAGAAAGGTCAATTTGAAAACCAGTGTAGCACTGGCGCAGGACTCCTGAGGACCCGAGTTCAAAGCCAGCCTCGGACACTTCCTAGCTGTGTCGGCTCCAGTTTTCTCAGCTGAAGGAGGAGCTGAAGAAGGAAATGGACAAACCCCTGCAGGGTTTTTGCCAAGGAAACCCCAACTGGGTCACAAAGAGCTGGACGTGACTGAAAACGCTTAAAGGTGAGCTTGGTCAGAGACGCCAGAGCTGTCCTCTGCAGCCTGAGATGCAACGGGGAAATATTTAAGGAAACCACAGAAACTCTCCTAGAACCTGAAAGCCTCAGGCTGGGATGTGTGGCCCTGGGAGCCTTGGGCAGCGTGCCACGGACCTGTTTCTCTTTGAGAGAGACCCCCCACCCCATATCCCCTTCCAGCTCTAAATGTGTGCTTATGTAGTTTTATTGGGATGGTTCCATTCAGTGGGAGGGCAGTGAAGCCCGGTGGGGAGAGGGAGGGAGATCTTTTGTAAGCAGAAACTTTTGTCAATCTGACAGAGGTTAGTAGTGCTCTCTGGCTGTAAAACCTCAAGTGATCTTTTATCACTCACACTCACACTCACTGACACACACACACATTCACACTCACACACACTCACTCACCCCCAGATCAGCTCTATGGCAGATTCAGACCGCCTTTGCCCCCCTCACTCTCTTATTGCTTGCCCACCACCAACCTGTCTTTAGCTTGCAGTCCCGGCTTTTCACCCCCTTGGGGGCTGCGGTGGTCCTTGCTTTCACAATGCTGCTGTGACACTCCCAGCCTCCCACCCCGGCCCTTTGGCTCAAGCTTTGGAGCTTGCCTTGGTCCTGGACCCCGCTAGCAAAGGAAAGCCTCGTCCGCAGCGTCCCCCGGAAGGGGAGCGACCAGAAGTCGCCCCAAACCAGAGAAGGTTCGGCTAGCGCCACGGGCCCCACTTGGCCACCGGCTTTGACCCCAGGTGGGCAGTGTCCCGACCGCCACCACAAGGCGAGGAGCGTGGCCATCCTCCCCAAGCTGCGAGCTTACCTCCAAGATGTCGTGGAGAACTTCATCAAACACGTTGATGAAGATATGGTCCTTCACCGACTGCATGCTGGCCGGGCTGTAATCGCTGTTAGGAGCTCTGTCAAAGCAAAAACAATCAGATCATGATGAAAATCAGTCACGGAGCGAGGGGCAGGTTGGGGGGATGACCAGCCCCCTGAGGAAGAAAGGCTGAAAGGGGAAAGAAAAGTGAAGGGTCTCAGCAGCTTCATCAGCTCGCGGCTGAAAATTCCATCTTCTAGAGCTTCAGCCAGCCAATTGGCTTGGGGGAGGCCCAAGCTCCTGGAGCCCACCCAAGCCCACCCTGACCTCTCTGGGCACCATTGGCCGTGTCTGCCTTCAGCCCGTGTCAAGTGGTGGGGGGTCTCCTCAAACTGATCAGGCCCTTCCTCTGATCTCCATTTCCCCCCACACATCTGGGGCAAACAGATGTCTGTCCACTTCACAGGCAGAGAATCTGCGGCCCGGAGAGTTTGGGGGAACCCCCATAGGCCCTGAAGTTCTTTTGTGGTAAGAGAACTTTGCTGGTTTGGCTTTCTGCCCAGCACTCCCTAACCCATCAGTCACCTCGCTGCCTGGAGGAGGCAAATCTCACCTCAGGTGTCACTGTCAGGTGCAAGAGCATCCCGTTTTCTTAGCCCGGGGCTAGCTGACTCATGTTGGGACAGTTGTGGCTGGAGAATCTGCTCCATAGATCGCCCCTTCCTGCTGTGCTCTTTGGGGTGCATCTTTAGCAAGTTCCACTTGTAATTAAAGCTACAAACATTGCTGAAAATGCTCTTTGGGGCCCGTTTTTGCGGGCCATGGGACTCTGCTCTGAGCACATGATCCATCAGCTGCATGTTAATAAGCATGGTTGGCAGTAGTACGTATTTTTAATGTCTATGGGACTATTTTTATGTCCCATTCTAGGTGCAAAATCCACCATTATTCACTAAGCACCCAGTCCGTGCTAATCGCTGGGGATGCAAAACCAAAGTCAGTCTTTGCCCTGCAGGAGCTTACATTATAAAAATAAGCTCCATCTAGCACTGCTCTGTGGCTCACTATGTGCCGGGCACTGTGGCAAGTGCTTTGCAGCCATTATCTCACCAGATAAGACATAGCAGAAGGTAATTTGGGGGAGGAGGGGGAAGGGCAGTAGCAGCAAGGTAGGATCAGAAGGTGCCAGGTGGGCAGATTTTCAAGGAAACGAGTTCCTATGAGACGGAGAGGGGGTGGGAGCCTTCATTCCAAGCAGGGGAGGGAAGAGCAGGAAAGCGGACCGTGTGGCGGGGGCCGAGAGGAGCGCGGTATAGCAAGGTTGGAAAGGTGGCCGAGGTCAGGGTGCAAAGGACCTTCCAGACAAATGGAGGAACTTGCATTGGAGGCTAAAGGCAGAAGGGAAGTCAGGGGGGAAGTCCTGCAGTGCAGGAAAATGACTTTGGCAGCTGAGGCAGGGACAGCTATAGCAACAGCTCAGGTGAGAGTGGCCGAAGGCCCGCACTGGGGGGTGACTCTGAGACCCCATGGGGGGGAGAAGATCTGGCAGCTGATTAGACAGATGGAGTGAGGGAGGTCAAAGAGTCAGAAATAACGCCAGGGTCATCCTCCTTGGTCGTGGGAAAGTGTGGAAGTAGGGAGAGGGACTGGGCTGGAGGGACAGTTTGGGACTTCATCCTAAAAGGGAACCCCACGTCGTAGCCACCGATTGAGACATCCTGTGCATGGACATCGGCCGAAGCTCTCTGGAGATGTTTCTTGCTTTTGCTTTGGCCCTAGTTACCGGCCTGACTCTTGGGCAATTTGTTTCATCTTTTAGATCACAATTTCCTCTTCTGGAAAAGGTCCTCCAAGCTTTTTATGTGTCTGTGGAGAAAGGAAAAATATATGTTTTGCCCTTACCTAAAGGGAAGTTCAAGCTCCTCGTTCCAGCTGGGATTTGGACCTTCAGCTGTAGTCGTATGGCAGACCGTTCTTTGGAAAGAAACTTCCACAAAAGGTCGAACTAAAACCTTAAGGATGAGAGTGGGTTAGAAACAAACAAAACCAAACCACTTCCCAAGGACCAAGACCAAGGTTTTGCCTCCGGAAAAGCATGGGGCAGAGGACAACGAGAAGAATCTGCCTGGCAGATTTAATTCTGGGAGAAAATGTGGAAAAAGGAACGTCAGAACTGGAGTGTCGTTACCTGACGGAGCACAGTGTCCACAGTATGGGTCGGACTTTGCATCGATGGGGAAGTCACAAAGGTCTCACTGAAAGGCCTCGGAGAGCGGGATGACTGCCGGGGTTTGCTAGGAGACAAAAGTCACAGAGGTTCCAGGTGACAGGAGGCCCAGTGTTAATTAATCTTCGAAGCACTTAGGAAGAAATGAAACTGAGAATCAGCCAACGGCAAAGGTGGGCATGAGCAGGCAAGAGGGAGCTGCACTAGAGAAGTGCTGTCCAGGGATTTGTCAAATAATGCAACTAGCGGAAAAGAAAAAGATTGTCAGTCGCCTAGCAAGGAAAAGGGGTAATAGCCAGTGGGTCCCCTGGCACTTCTGCAAAGTCCCAGCATGCTGGGAGGACACGGAAGAGCAACACATCGGATGGATGGCTGAAATCTGAATTCTGGGCAGAACAGCAACTTTTTAACATGTAAAATGTTTTCAACAGATGATGACACTGAATATTCATAACCTCCAAATTACATGGAATAAGAAACTCTTCAGATGGAGAGACCCAGCAGAAGGCAGCCAACAAGCCCAGAGGGTATCACCCTGCAGGTCTTGTCCCAAAATAATTTTGGGGAATCTGTCAAGAAGCTTAAGTGCCGACATTTGCATGAAATCACCAAAAACAACCCCATTATGCACCTGGGCAACAATCCACCAAATATTAACTCTAAAAGAAAGAGAGGAGGCTACTGATTTGTCCAAGAACCATTTTTGTTTTATTTTATTTTTTATTTGTATTATTATTATTATTATTATTATTATTGCTGAGGCAATTGGAGTTAAGTGACTTGCCTAGGAAATGTTAAGTGTCTGAGGCCAGATTTGAACTCAGGTCCTCCTGACTTCAGGGCTGAGGCTCTATCCACTGCACCACCTAGCTGACCCTCGCTTTATTTTATTGCTTTGGTCTGTAACTGGACCCACAATATCTCTGGGCAACTCTGCATTTATTTATTTGAGGTAAAGTAGACTGGCTCCAGAAAAACTCTGTCCATAAAATGGAGACATTAATTTTCTCTAAGGTCTGAATAAACCTTTCAGAGAGGCTTGTAAACCTTAAAATGCTATCCAAGAAATATAAGTGATGGATAATCAGTGTTTGCAGAGCACCTTTTGCTTTAGCACATTAGGGAAATGAATACATAGAAGAGAATAAATAAATACTGCATTTTAAAGAAATGCAATAAGTCTTTAATAAAACTGTCCCGATGGCCAGGGTCAGCAGTTTTTAAGGCAGAGGAAGTATTAGACTGCTTCTGTTTGTCCTGGGAGGCAGAAATGGGGGAAGTGGGTGGCCACTGCGCAGAAGCAGAAGCCACCCTGTCCTGGTACAAAAAGTAACCCTTGGGGCCATTCAGAAGCAGACCGGACTTCCATGGTAAGTTGGCTCCTCACAGGGGGAGACTGGACTCCCCAGGTACAGGATGCTGTCAGAGGGGAGGCTCTTTTCAAATTCAGAATGGACCAAAGGAGCTTTCCCATCTCCGGCAATCCCTTACGTGCACCTTGGCCTAGGTGGCGACTCTCTCTTACCTGGTGCTGGGTTTCCGGACTGGAATATCATAGGCCCTAAGGATGTTCACCAAGAGCTTGATGTCTCCATCTGACAGGTTCTGGGCTGGAACCTTTTTCCTTCCTTTTCTTCTGGGCTTCAAGGGCCGCTTTTGTTCTGCCAGCTTGAAGAGGCTTGCACCCAGAATGCTAATGACCACAGAATTGATGTTAAAGACATTACATTCATTTATTCAAATTTTATTTTAATTTTTAGTTCCACATTCTCTCCCTTCTCTTCCCATTGACAAGATAAAACTATATGATGCCTATTTTACACACACACACAGAGTCATGCAAAACATATTTCCACATTATCTGTATTCCAATAAAAAGGCAGAAAACAAAGGAACAAAAATGCTTAAATCTGTACTCTGAGTTTATCAGTTCTTTATTTGGAGGGGGAGAGAATTTTAGATTCATAAGTCCTGTGGAATTGTGGGTCATTGTACTGATCAGAGTTCCCAAGTCTTAGAGCCATTTTGGAAAGTAAAAGTCTGAAAGAACAGGAGACCTCCATCTATAAATTGTCTCAAAGCACTTAAGGACCTCCCAAAAAACCCCTGACCACTTTAGGAGATTGAGATGGACCTATATAACCTCCTATGCTGGGAGGGATACTTCAGAAGAGACTATCACTAAATTTATTTTAATGGATAACTACCTAAGGAAGAATATTTAAATTCGGGTCTTTCTAACCCCATCCTATACTATTTTACTATATGAACTCTCAGTTCCAACTGGATCAGTCCATTAGTTGTTTAATGTCCCTGAAATTGGGCTTATTCCCCATACTTCTCCACATCCACATCCTACTCTTCCTCCAGTACCCAAACCCACTGATATCTCGTCAACAAAGCTTTCCTCAGTCTCCTCCGTTACAGACAGACTTAGCCTCTCTGCCCTCCTGCAGCACTCAGTGCCTACAGGAGCGTTCCCAAAATTTGTTTGGCTTGAAATGGTCCTATAAAACACAAATCCACGACTGGGGGTCTGAATAAACAATAAACAAATTAAGCAAAAGCAAATTTTAGAGCAAAATTAGGAAATTCAACCTGTTTTCAAATGTGAAGAAATGAGGCAAGGAGTAAGTATTTTTGATATGGAGGCTTAGCATTTTCCTAAAGAAGATAGCTCTAACAACCCAATTCCTTCCTTAGGAAATCCCGGTCCACTTTGTGCAGAACACCAAGTTTCTGTAGAACTCGGGTTGGGAAGCAGTGGGCCGTATCACTTAGATGGCGCTTCCCGACATTTTGCTTTGCATGTGGTTTATCTTTGTACCCACGTTGGCTCTTCGACTAGCAGCAGATTTATACGTATTGATATCCCTCATAATGTTTGTCACAATCAACATTCAGTAAAGAATGAACCAAGGCGTTAAAGCAGGGGAAGAATAACAGGAATCAGAGAATTATTCTTATCTAGAAGCTAAAAGCACACATTCAGCACTTAGAACTAATCTCGTTCTATAAGGGGAATTGTGGAGCGGGAACCCTGCAGGGCCCGGGGCTACAAGACCGTGGAAGGAGCCAAGATGGCCTCTGCGAAGGCTCAGGATGCTGACCCATGTTGATGTGAAGTCCTAGAAAGCTCAGGGTTCCATCTGCACTGAGCCCCAGGCCCAGGCCCCCCCTGACGCTTTCTTTATTTGATTCCTAAGACCTGCTCTCATCCAGAATTGCCAGGGGGGCTAGCCCTCCCTAGTTCTATCTGGCCTCCCACTTGTCGGTTCCTCCAGAGCTTTCTGTCGTCAATATGGAACTCCTGTCCTCTTGGTTCACTTGAGGAAGACAATAAGTTTTTCAAGAATCAGGTGATTCTGTTGAAGGCAGGACACCTTTGGCAGCTAGTGAAGCCTATGCAGCCTTCCTCAGAGTATTTTTAAATCCATAAAATCAAATATATAGAATTTCAAAGGAAAACTATTATGCTGAAATAGTTTGGAAAACAACCAAAAAAACGTCAAGGACTCCAGGTTAAGAACCCCTGACTTAAGGGAAAGAGCATAAATGTAACAGAGAAGGAAAATGACTCAACAGAGCACGGAAACTTTTTTCTAACATATATATACACACACATATTAAAGAAAAGGGTTATCTTAGAAAAATATATATGCACTCATTTTTATTTGTACATATGTACATACATATATATACATATGCATATATATAGGTTAAAAAAATCTGGGTGGGTAATCCCTCCACTGACTCAGATCAAAACTGCTGCAGATTTGGGAGTTACGGTGGCCCCCACCGTTCCCTCAGTGGCCATTATATGATGAAAATCTCCTCCAAGTCCAGCTGGTTACTCCTTGAGTGAGGGACATGGTCCATTAGTTGGCCTGCACCCTCCAGACTGGCAGGACAGGGAACAGACTCACCGCCATGTCGGGCCTGGAGCAGGTTCCATGGAGGAACCCGCTGATCCTTCGGCCACAAGGGACTGGTTCCGGTTCCCATGTAACTAGCCATCGGACCCTGGCTGTGCTCTGGGAGTCGGGTTGCTATGTGGAACCGGAGGCGAGAGCAGAAAGGGCCCCGCTGAGGAGCCGTGAGAGAGGGGCTTGCTTTGGCCACTGAGCCAGTGAGAGCACGGACTCTGGGGCCTGGCTGGGTGGGCTGTCCTGCTTGGGGACGTTGCTTTTTCGGCCTGATGGACAACCTGCAGTCCACAGCGGCGGAGAGATTCCTCTGAAGGTAGGCCTCGTGGGCCCCACTCTGGAAAAGCTCTTTTAAGAAAATTGAGGCGCTCCAGCCCTGGCGGTCTGCAGGGGCATGCAATCACCTGCACTAGGAGGGGAGCGTGACCTTGGAATTCTGGCAGTTATTGGGGAGGGGGCATCCAGGCTGCGATCTGCTTCAGCCTTTCCCTAGGTCAGCGCTCTGCTCCTGGAGAGTGACCCACCCATGAGGCATTCTAGGCAGGGGGCTATGACAGGCTGACAGACACAGAAGCAGATTGACAGCAAAGCGCCAAAACAAAAAGGAAATCACATACCCGGAGCCATCAGAACTTAACGCCCCAAATAAAGCAGAACGGCATGCAGAAAAGGAAACAACCAAGTGAAAAAGAGGCATCTGTCCCCCCCCCCAGTCATCTGCAAGATGGTCAGCAAACCCAGAACCTGAATCCCCCCCAAACCTGCGCAAGAACGGGCTTGGTGAATGTGACTCTGGACCCGATCAAGGCTTTAGTGCTCTTGGGGTCCAGAGTCCTGGAGGAGAGACGGCTACGGTTCAGGAGTGGAACGTGGGGGAAGTGTGAGGGCTGCAGCACACTCCGTAGTAGTCGTCTCTGCCTCCACTTCCAACGTTAAAGGTACTACTGTGACATTTATTGAGCTGCTTTTAATGTAAGTATTATACAAGGCACAAGGGATTTATAACCTAATAATGGGAAGGAGAGAAATAAAGATAAATAATAATTGCTATTATAAATTATAAAATAAAATACTAGGATTTATTATAAATAGATAATAACAAATAAAAATAAAATAAAGGAGATAAAAAGTCACTGGGACGAGAGAATGGATAAGAGTAATGTAGACTCCTGGAGTCTTTTCTGAAGATCTGAGGAGGGAGAGGTAGGTCCCTTAATGTTGGGAAGACCTGAGAAAACGGGCGGAAAGCCTCTGGCAACAACGCCTTGGCCGAGAGCGGCGCTCGATGAAGGGTTGCCCTTCAAATGAAATAAGGGGTGCACAGGAGGGGGTCCTGGCAGCCCAACTGCGGCAGCCACGGCCAATTCCTCCCCCTACTAAGAGTGGACATGACGACCAGAGGACGCCCGCGTGAGGGGGAATCTGCATCCTTTGTAAAAGCCCTCCGTGACGGCGGCAGACAAAAAGCGGAGCTCTAAAAAGACCCGTCCCCCTCCCCGCCCCCTTACCTACCTGATGTTGGGCACATCCTCTTCCACCACCAGGTCCGACAGAAGGAGATGGCGTTTTGCGATTAGGAAGCGGTTTATCACAGATTCTCTAACCTAGGGCGGGACAAGTCGCGTTCATTGGCAATTTTCTCAGTAAATTCAGGATAATAATTCATACTTGTATAGGACTTCAAGTTTTGAAAAGTAATTCAAGTCCCATGATTCCCATTTTATTGAGTCTCTGGGAGATGAAATGACTTTCTAATAAGTAAAATAAAGAAAAATTAAAGAAAATAAAGCCAATAAGTCTCTGAGGTGAGATTTGAATCTAGATGTCCTAGCTCAAAGTCCTTCGTACTGCCTTGTAGATTATTTTAAAATGCACTATGGATTATTATTCTATTGCAACTTAAAAGTCTGGGTTTGATTCCAAAAGCCCCTCTCCTATATATCTGACTCCATGCCTAATTATGCATGAACTACAATTTGCCTTAATAATCAGAGATGAAATTTTAATCCTGAAGTTTTAAGTTTTCCTTTTATCAATTGATAATTATTCCTCTGACTCATGAATCCCCAAGATTTTTGTGGGGAGCGGCTACTTTTAATTTTTAATATATAGACAGTGGTCATGGTAGAATAAATTAATTGTCTCAGAGGCAGGGAAGAGATGGATGGGAGGGAAAGCAGGCTCTATTTCCAGGCATCTGTAGGAAAATCCACAAAGGCTACTGTGGAAGCCTACGGGACAGTATCTGCAAGATAATGAATGGAGAGAGAGATTAAAGTAGTCTTGTGATGGCAATATACTATATATTATCTTATCAGGTATAAGAAAGAGATTATGGAGTTTTTATAGCAACTCATAAAATGGGCATGGAGCCAAATTATAATAGGGATAGGGACTTTAATTAGCTGAACATCTGCTATGTCTTACTCTGCTAAAATCTGATCAAGTCTTGACTTTGCCTTGCTGACAATTCCATATCTCAGAAGGCACAGGAAGTAATGAGAGATCCTACCACAGCAAACTTAATTCTGACTCACAAGATTGGCAATATGGAATTGATAAGAACCTTGGGAGAAAAGGGACTTTTTTTTTTCAGGATTTGTAGTAACCCACAAGAGGGAGTGCTGGAGACAGTCTGATTTTCACTCAACACCAGGAGTACAGATTGCAAGGATTTCAGAGAAACCAGAGGAATGTTTCTGTGAGCTGAGACAATAAAAGGAAAGGGAGCTCAAGAGGAAAGGGAACCCCCCAAAACTCAAATTCTGTCAATACCATCAACACTGATCCCAATGAGGAAGAAAAGGAGGAGAAATCCAAGCATTGAAACTCTTCTCTCTCTACTCTGGATAATTCATCCGCTGCCTTGGCTTCTATTATCAGTTCTGGACAGATATTCACAGTCTGTCCAGCCCCGGTTTTTCTCTTGAACTATAGACTTATGGGACCAGCTATCAAAGGGACATTTCAAATTCAAAATGTCCAATAGCAGAGCTCATTATCTTTCCCTTCAAACCTACCTTCAATAAACTTCTGAGACACATGCTGAGGAAATCCTCCCATTCTTCCAGTTTCCCAAGTGGGCAAACGCAGAGTCGTATCCAACCAGTTGCCAAATTGTTATTTCTACCTCCCTGACTTCTGTCCAATCTCATAGCTTCACTCACAAGATCGTTACCCTGATTCAGGCCTTCATCACATCCTGGCTAGGCTATTGCAATAGTTTCTTAATTGCTTTAACTTCCTCCAAGCTTTGCCCTCACACCGAGACCAAAGTGCTATTTCTAAAACAGACCTGTCTGATCATGTCATTTCTCTGTTCAATAAATCCAGTGGTTCTATATTATCTTTAGGATCAAATACAGACTTGCTTGGCACTAATGTTTGTTACCCGATTGATTGGTATAAGAACTCATTCCCTTCCCCCTTCTGCTTCTCAGATTCTGACTTTCCTTCAAAGCTCAGATCAAGAGTTATCCTTCAGGGAAGGCCTTTCCCGATTTCTGCAGGGCCTCTCGCCTAACTTACCTTGTATTCATCGTACAAATACTTCTATATATTTATGGTGACATATAGATTGCTTGAAACAAGCAATAAGTTTGATATGGTTTTGTGTGACAGGAATGCTCAATGTCTGATCCTGACAAGCTAAACAAGGATTAAGTTGGTTTCCTCCCCTTTAGTTAGTTCTCTCATTTAGTGCTGGATTTCATACCATACCCATGCACTTAATGTTCTCTTTTATTGTATTTTTAATGCTCTGGTTTTAAAAAATGACTTCCTTTAAAAGCAATTGTAGTTTTAAAGAGCACCCTTCATGGACTGTTAGAGATATCACAGTGGCTACTGGTGAGGGAAGCAAAGCACTCCAGGAAGCATTCAAACTGATAATGAAACATTCCATCTCTACATTAAACCTCTTCTTTATCAAATAGAGAAAGCTGCCCAAATGTTCTTTTCCTGTCTCTGTATCCCAATTCCCAGTCAGAAGTCCTGAAATTTGGTGGTAGTCCAGAAAGCTAAATCCTGTTTTTCATTACTCCACATAGGCAGTCGCTTACCTCCTATACTTTAGTTTCTTTTCCAAATTCCATATTTCCAGGGGAAGAAAAGAAAAAAACACCATTCGTGTCCCAATATACTTGAGTTTTCTGTCCAGGATAAATCCCATATAATTTTTTTCTTTTAATGTTAAACACATTTATGCCTATGTTAATTAACTAATAATTTGTAATATATAACTTGATTTTTTGCAAAAGAGAAAAAAAATTAAATTTCTTTTCCTCACCTGTTGGAGATACTTGGCCACTCTAGCTCTATGAGCATCTAAATGATCCTTGGTTTCAATTACACCTCGGTCACGAATCCGTTTCTCGTAGTCCTGCATTTAAAATAAAATGTAATCTTATTATTTTAAAATATTTTTGATTTCATAAAGAACTTAAGTATGTTTGATTTTGCTGCATGTAATCTTTTCTCTTTAATTAGGTTGAAAACATTATCTGGCCTCCTTGGTTGGTAGTTACCTCATTTGGACACAGAGCAGGTTGTTCTTGTGTGGATGCATAAGTTCATCATACAGGTGCACCCCTTGATGCTCTGTCTCCACTTCCTCTGCAGTCTTCTCCATGGCTTTCCTTAAAGGTCTCCACGGAATGGAGGAAATACCTTTGTAAGTGGAGTCAGAGAATCTGAGTGTGCGTCCTAGCTCCAAGATTTACTGTGAGAATCGGAGCCATTCACTCCGTTCTCTGGGTTTTCCATTTCCCTCATTTATATGATGAGGGGTTAGATTACTGTCCTCTCAGGTCCTTTCCAGCCCTGATTCTATTATCCAGTGACTCTACAGTTGGCTGAGTATGGATGCAGGTGTGCTGAATGGTTGCCAGGTTTAGTATAGGACAATGGAGTTTAGTATATGGAGAGCTATAACAGAAGTGGTTGTGGATCCAGTCCTTAAAAAGGAAGGCTGCCCATGAGAGAAAGCAGACATCTCAAGATGAAGGGCAAAGTCAGGGATGAACTCAGGTGGCAGCGGGAGACTGAAAAGAACTGGCCAAGCTGAGACAAGCACCCAGTGAGGAGACCAAGTGAGGCTCGTGGCCCAGAGGGAAAATTCAACAGGAGAATGAGACAAAGGAGAGATGCCCTGGCAGAGAACTATTTTGCAGGTACTTCTTTGACTCCATCTCCTGGCTTCCCTGGCTTCCTGCAAGTCACCTCAAATCCCTGCTAAAGCCTTTCCAATCCTCCTTAATATTGGTGTCTTCCCCCTGAAAAAGTCTCAAATTTATCATGTATATAGATAGGTATCAATAGGTAGAATTAGGTAGATATCTATCTAGATGGAAATTGATAGAGATATCTATTATATTCACATATCTATCTACAGATAGATGCTGATCTATGTATAGAGAATATAGAATAGTTAAAGAATGGCTATCTACTGAAATTGATCTCTATGTAGATATCTATCCATCTGTATATCATCATCTATATATTGACCAATTTACCTATCCATCTATCCATCTCTCTCTCTTTTTCCTTCCCTTTTTTCCTTCCTTCCCTTTCTTCCTTCCCTTCCTTGCAGCTTTTGTTTGTGCATAATTTCTTGCATAATGTTTCTCCAATTAGATTGTGAGCTCTTTGAAAGCAAGGGATGCTTTTGCCACTTTTTTGGTATCCCCAATACTTTGCGCAGTGTCTGGCACATAGTAGGTTCCTTATTTTTCTCACCTGTTGGAAATACCTGGCTACTATAGCATTAATAAAGCTGGCTACCTTTTCTTGACTATTTTTGGTGCAAGAGGATTAACACTGAGCTTGGAATTCTTGCTTTGAGACTCCTGATATTTATGACCTTGAGCAACTAAATTCACCTCTTTGGGCCTCAGTTTCCTCATGATTAAATTATGGAGTTGGACTAGATGGATTCTAAGGTCTATGATTCCAGGATTTATTAATCAGCAAGCATTTGTTAAGTTCTTACTATGGGACAGGCACAAGGGCTGTGTTCTTGAAGTAAACTCGTATTTAAAAATATTTTTTACTAACTGCATTTCAATAGAATTGATTTTATTTATAATCATACATTTTATTTTATGCATTGAAGAACATGATTCTAAGGAAAGATGGATTGACTTCCCCAGGCTGCTATGGGAGTCCATGACACAAAAACATTCAAGAACTTCTGCTCTGGGTCTTTGATATTCCATACATTTCACGGAAGATGTATTTTTATGCACATTTCATACAGTCATGTGTAGAACAGTTTTATTTCTTGTTATATGATGGGCCCATCTACTTTCCAGATTATACACGGTCTTGATAATGTCTTTTATGCTACTTAAGACGTGAAAGTCCCTGTGGATAGTATGCTGTAGTCTGCTTATTACTAGACATTTTACCATGCCATAGTGCAGGAGGCTCCCATTTGGATGGAGCCAGAGAACCTCTGAAGTGTTGATGGAGAACATGACTTACCTGGAACACCTTTTCCTTGATTTCTCGGTCATAAATGGGAACTTGCTTAAAATTCCGGAACTCCGGTACTTCCAGCGTTCTGAGATACAGAAGTCTGAATCGCTTGGATCGATTTAGTCCTTCGTCGGAAGCAAAATTAAATTCTTGTTGCAGCTGCTCCAGTCTGAAGAATTCTGGAACATAAGTATCTCCACTGGTGGCAACCTAGAGAAAATAAAAAAGGTGAACTTTCACCACACA
>JAJPUD010000115.1:691233-716246 GCA_023553655.1 Myrmecobius fasciatus | reverse complement strand
GTGTGTGTGTGTGTGTGTGTGTGTGTGTGTGTGTGTGTGTGTGTGCGCGCGCGTTGGGGGGATTGGGGATACAGATCTTCTTAAATGAAGCAAACCTAATAAACAGACCTTTAGATTTAGAGCTGGAAGGGAACTCAGATAATCAGTAATAGATTAGTTTAAACCTTTAATTTCATGGAAGGGAAATGACCAGCTAGCTGGTAAATGGCAGAGCTGAGGCTCGAGCCCAAGCCTTCTGCCCCCCATGCAGTGCTCAGATCTCGCTGACTCTCAACTTCCTACTGGCAGATTTGTAAAACAGAAAAGTCAGCCTTGGCTAAATTTTTAGCCTTTTCCTTTTCTTCGCAATTAAATGTTGCAGCTAAACTTTTCTCACTTGCTGTACAACCACGTGCAAGCCATCTGATCTGTCTGAATCCTAATTGCCTAATCTCCAAACAATACTTATATCACATCTCAGGAGTTTCCAGATTTTAAAATGTCATGTAAATATGTCATTAATATTGTAGGAAGACAACCGAAAAGTAAATTGAGAAGGGAGTTATAAATATGCTGTGTCAATTTTTTATAACAATACGATTTTAAAAGTTTACATGCAATAAATTATACTGCTCTTAAATTTTACAAATTCATTCTTAACTAAAGTTCATAATACCTGAATTAAGAAAGAGTATTTTGGCAAAAAGCTTTCATTTCTTCAACAAATACTTCCTGAGTATCGCTTATGGAGTGGGCACTCTGCAATAGACCCTGGAGGATGCAAAGAACACTAGAATATGGTTCCTGTTTTTATGCAATCTAAAGTCTAATAGCGAATATTAAATAGTTTATAAATAACATGAACTCACATTGGGACAAATCTCTAAAAGGCTAGAATCTAAATGGAAAATATTCACCCTGGTTATAATTATCTCACAGATGAAATCATCAGAATAAACACAATCACAGGAACATGTTGCTAGGAGCACTCCCCGGCCATGAGATTTGTTTATCTATTATATTTTTATGCTAATGTGAGCGCTTCCAAGAAAACAATTCAATTGGCTGCCTGGAAAAAATGAGATCCCTGTCAGATATAATCACTTCCAGTGTTAAGGTGGACAGAAATAGCTGACCTAAGTATTGATAGACAATAAAAATTTCAGTCACCTTCAGCTAAGGTTGTTTGGACAGAATGATCCTCAGCAGTCCAAGTAACTTTCAGACACACAGTTCACTCAGGTGGGATGGGAGTGCTCCTTACCGTTATGAGCTGCATCAGGGAGGCATTATTTGGGTCATTTGGGTCCAGCTTGGATTCCGCTGCCCACTTTGCCAACTTCTTCGTGTCCGTTAAACCCGATGCACCGATGGATGCGATGGCGTCAACTTTCCTGAAAGCATTGAAATCATAAAGTCAGTCCCAAATCTTTCAGACTTAAAATCAGAGGTTTTAATCAGGATAAGGAGAATCTGCCAATTGATTTCCATTATAGTTCTACACTTGTTATTCTCCATTGGAGAGCCACCCGCTTCCCTCCACGCAATGCAGGACTCTATCAACAAATAACAAACATGCCTGTGCATCCAAGCAAATGAGAAGAATTACTGCTAACATGAGTGGGAATAACCCCAACTAGGTCCATGCTGAGTGCTAGGAACCAGTTTGAGAAATGGGCCTTGATTGCTCTCAGGGGAACCTGGGCCGATCAAAGCAATCATTGACTTCAGATTATGGCGGCCCTAGAAAGCTGTAAATCCTGCTCAGCTGGTAACTCTCCGTGGCAAGGCGCTGAGCACAAGTCAGGGGAAAATACAGCTGTGGGGACCAGCATCCCCCCCACCCTGGACAGAAGGGAATTCAAGGCACATCCAAGTAAGTCAGTGGATTATAGCATTCAGAGCTGGAAGGGACTTCTGAGTCCTCCAGGCTGGCTTGTATTGTATAATGGAGGAAAGTTGGCCCTGGAGAGAGGAAGTCACTTCCTCAGGATGTACAGATGGGATTAAGCAGCACCAGGATTGGGTCAGTCTTATATGTGGCTCCTGTCACATGAGCTTGGACAGACTTCAGGACAGAGTGGAGGCTGGAAGTGCCTTTTGAGATATGGTCCTTGGGACTTTTAATTCCAGGTCAGAAAGGCCTGGGTTCAAATTGAGCCTCATTAATGTACATGACCCTGGGCAAATAATTTAATCTCTCTCTGCCTCAGTTTCCTTAACTATAAAATGAGGAAAATAACAGCATCTAACATCACGGGATTGTGAGGATCAAATGAGATGATTTTTGTACAGTGCTTAGCACAATGCTCTGCAGAGGAGATATTTAATAAATGGTCATTCCCTCTCCCCTTCCAGTTTCAATGTTCTTTTCACTCTGCTCTCCAGTCTTTATTTCTGTGAGTCTTTTCAACATGTATAATTTTTTCTCTCCTTCATGGTTCTATGGAAGGATTTAATTAACATGGAAGCTCTCATATACTCAGTCTAAGACTTCAACAGGAGTAAAATCAAAGATTTTGGGGTAGAAAAACTTCAGATTGTCATTATTATTTTTATTCACTTTTAGTCTGTAAAATAGCTGTATTAGCATATTGCTAGTGTAAAAGAAAGGAAGAAAATCAATACTATTCTTAGATCCAGAGTTGGAAGGGATGGTGTCAAGGGTTCTTCATTTGGGGCTGTTAAACTTCAATATTTTTATCATTGTATTTCAATATAACTGATTACCTACAAGCTTATGCAATTTATTTCATACTTTGAAAAGCATTATCCTGAGAAAGGGCTATAGACTTCATTCAGCAGATCGCCAAAGGGGTCCATGACATAAAAAAAAAAGGTTAAACCCATGGACTGAAGAGAGTACATCATTTGCTCTATGTGTATTACATATGGGAAACTGAGGCCAGAGGAATTAAGTGACCAATGTAGATAATTGCTGAGAAAAGACCAGAATGTAGGTCTCTTTGTTCATCGTTCAGGGCTTTTTACACGGCTTTGCTGCCTCTATTAGCAATATTCAAAAAAAAAAGAAAGAGATGATGGGGACAACAGAAGAAAGTTACTTTGCCTAGCAGTTCTGCAAAGCACTGTTTCTGAAATGGCTTTGCATTGCTAAGAGTGAGTGCCTAAGGGTCTGCCCCTAAGAACATGTGAACATTGGCTATATGCAGGTTGTTCGATCTTTTTCTAGTCATGTCCAACTCTTTGTGATCCCATTTGGGGTTTTCTTGGCAGAGAACAGCTGTCCATTTCCTTCTCTAGATCATTTTACAGATGAGGAAACTGAGGCAAAATGGGTGAAATGATGTGCTTGTCACACAACTTTGTGTGTTTGAGACCCTACTTGAACCCAGGAAGATGAGTCTTTCTGACTTTATTCCCAGAGCTCTGTCCCCTCACCTGGGAATATATATGTCTCTATAAGAAGTCATTTATTGACATTTATTGAAAATCCATTATGTTCTAATCTCATGCTGGCACAGATCTCTTTACATGTATGTATGTTTGTAATTATGTAGCTATATAGATATGCAGCTATACATCTACATATATACATGTATAGATACAGAGACACTTAGAATTGTGGATCTACAGCTATCTATGTAGTTACATATCATAGATTACAGATAGCAACCCATAAATCTCTATACATTGACATATAGAGATATATAAATATCTACATATCGATACTGAACATAGATTTGTAAATATATAGATATACATTGATATAGATATATAGATTTATATGTATCAACATAAAGATATGTAGAAATAGAGATATTTAGCTATCTATATGATATATCCTTATATGTACATAGATATACCTATGTAGCTATATAGATAAGTAGCTATCTGTATAGATATATAGCTATAGCGAGGATTATTCTAGCCCTTTAGGAGTATAATGTGTTATATGTTCTCTGCTCTCTGTAATGGGCTTTAGATTCAGGATTGGGAATCACTACATGTATCTCTCAATCAGCCCATCAATAAGCACTTATTAAGTGCCTTTTATGGCTGGTCAAAGAATATAAAGAAAAAAACAAGTTAGTCCCTGTTTTAACGGAGTTTCTATTTTGCGGGAGAGAGAGCCCATCTTTGTGCAAATCTCTCTCTTTCTATAAAATATATGCAAGATAATTTGTCAGGGCACAAGGCACTAGAACCGGGGTGGGGAGAACTTGGTGGGGCTTCGAAGAGCTCTAGGATTTCTAAGCGGATGTGAGGAGGGAATGACTTCTGAGCCGGAAAGCCGCCTGTCAAAGGCCACAGGTGTCACAGGTGAGGAACAGCAAGGAAATAAGGCACCATCACAGGTGTGACTGCAAATGGCCAAAGGACAGGGCTCCTCGTTGGCTGGAGAGGTGATGCTGGACAGGGGAAAGGGACTGAAGTTTGCCATGGGAGCATCTAGGTTTGAATCAGAATTCTGAGCCCCCACAGCCTCATCTCGGAAAGGGAGATTAAAATCCTGACATTGGCTGTCTCCCCAAGTGGCCAAGGGGACCCGGAGCAGAATGAGATACTGCCAGCCCAGCTGTGACCACAAGCAAGTCCTTTAAGACGCCTCAGTCCTGGTCTACAAGTGGAGCTCCTATCTGTCCCCAGTCCGTGTCTATAAACACCAGAGAACATGAGGGTGAATGCCTGTGATTACAGTCCCTGGGTAAAGCTGCTCAGAGGTGGGGCAGGCTTGGGGACGAGGGCTCCCAGGCAATGGAACGGTGGCCGGCAAGGTGCCCTGGGCGAGACGTTTCCTACTCTCACATGTCCCAGCCAGAAATCTTGCCTCTGGCTGTTTTATTAGATTAATATGGGCTCGTCCGCCCAATTTTCACTGCTCCAACTCACCTCCGGATGCCGAGGCTTCGCTGCGATGCTGGGGGGATCAGAGGGACCCCGTTTTCTCCAATCGCCCAGGCCACGCTATTGGCCACTTTACCCGAGGTCATCAGAATCATTTTGTTGCTGCCATCGGCTTCAAATGAAAAGGGCTCACCTGGGAGAAGCAAAGCACCCCTGAGAGCTCCCCAAGAGCAACCACTAGGTTTTTCTGGTTGGAGTTGGCTATGGGAGTGGAGAGAGTGCAAATATGTTGTGGAGAACGTAGGCTACCCGCTGGGAGGTCATGGCAAGAATGCTCAGCTGTGGTCTGTGATCTAAAGACTGGCTCTGATGTGTGTGTATACATCTACGTAGAAATCTCCCCAAACTCCCAGATGAAAAAGGACCCCCCAATGCCCCAAGGTGTATCTTTAGAGTTCAGCACTAATCATGTCTGAAAATGTCTGCATCTTTTTGCATTCACTTTAAGTTCAGCTTTTATAATTTACAATTTTACTAGGCTAGTGAAAAGAAGGAAAAATGTCATCAAGCCTACATCCCACCAACCAGAAATTTCTGAGAAAATGGAAATAGGATTGGGTGGTAGTTGGCAAGTTTGTGAAACATTCAGCTTCTTCAGAATCCTTCATAATTATACCACTCAATAATATTGGGGGGACTGGATCTATTATGTCCTTGGTCTGAAGGACTCCCGGATGAAGAAATTCCCTTTACCGATGCAGATCGGCAGCGGCTCTGTAACTTCTGATCTTAGAGAACTGCCTAGGACTGAGAGGTTGAGAGACTTGTCCCGGGTCACACAGCCAGTATTTGTCAGAACCAGGATTTGTACTGAACTGATCCTGACTCTAATCTTTGACATCAAATTAATAAACCATACTGCTTTTTAAGTGAGGCTTTTAAATCTGAGTCATATGAATTTTTTTCTTAAAATATTAAAAAATATTTTAATAGATTATATTAAGACATTTAATATATCAATGTATTGATATTTTTATTAATGGTAATTTATTAATGGAATTCTTTGCAAGCCTATATATTCTTGATTAATAATTTTTAAACCATTATTCTCAGAAAGGATCCATAGGCTTCTCCATCCAGGCTGTCATTTTTTTCCCATGATACACCAAAAGGTTAAGAACCCTTTCTGTTAAGCATGTTTTTTTTTTCTTTCTGCTATTCATCATAAAAAATGGAAATGTTGCAGTCATTATTGTTCATCTAAAAAGACGTAATTTCTATAGAGCCAATGATATTTTAGAGAATAGTATTCAAAGCACATCTTTTAAAAATTTTCATGTAAAAATATCTCATTGGACAAATTTCAACATTTCAAAAATCTCAAATGTCAATTTTATGGCAATAGAAGCAAAGGAAATATGCCAAACGATGTAGTCAAATGCTAAAATCAAAGCAGGAAATATTAAGGATAAGGAACTCTCTGTACCACTTCCGACTCCCTCGTGGTCCAGTGTCACGTGCTGATTGCTACTAAATTCAATTTCTTCAATAGAGGCCCTTCCGGTGAATACTGTTGTCTCAGGGATGGGTAAAAAGACTTCTGCTAACAAGTTAGCACTGCCATAGCCAGCTGTTTCATAGACCTAGAGACAGAGAAGAAAAAAAATCTTAAAGAAAGGCGATGATAATAATACAGAGGCAATAATAATGTATGCATGACAAGGGCGCTAAGAGACCCCTTCTCCTCCCTAATAAGATTCCTACCTGCTTTAAGTTCTTTTCCTGGTAGTAGGGATCTAGGTACTCTTTCTCATTTGTTTCCTCTTCTAGTAACATTTTCAAAGCAGCTGACTTGGCTTAGGGACACAGTTTGAGATGATGGAGCACAACTACCTGCTTCAGGTGAGGACTGAAGCCACGGCCTTGGCTTTAGGACCACAATGATCTAACTGATGAACCACCAACAAATAAAAAAGGTACAATTATGGAGAATATTCCTTAGGCAGCTATGAAAATTCAAATGAGATTGGGTAATATAAAAAAGAAAGAGACATTAAACCTACATTCTCAGCATACAAATCAATGAGGCTGCATAACTTGCCCAATGATTATTTTGTTAAGCCATCAGTTAAGAAATCTTGAGCAAAATAAAAGTTATATTTGAATTTTAAGAATACAGCAACATCTAGTTAAAATACCAGACACTTTAACGGTAGAAAAAATGAATTGTACCCAAATCAATCATGGTTTCAGATGATAAATGATGATGTACACTAGAGAGGCAATGGACTGAAAAGGCAGAGTAAGATGTTTTTAGATATGGACCCTGTGGAAATTTGTTTTGCTTGATCTGGCATGTTTTTTTTTAATAACATAATGCCAGTATGTATTTCTTTTCTTCCCTCCCCCCCATATGATGGAGAGAGGAGGAAAAGAGGAAAAAAGGAATGTTTAATAATTTGAAATTTTTTATGAAAACAAGAGAAATTCTGAGTCTATTGTGTGAAATATGTCTCACTGAGTGAATGATATGGTAAGTTGGTCTAACAGGAATTTCATAGTATCAGTGTGTTACCCTATATGTCTTTTTATTTGTAGAACTTATGTTCAATAAATAGTGCTTCCAAAACAACTGTGCTGGTGGAATATGGTCTTTCTTTTGTTTCATTTATTTATTTATTTATTTTTGGCCATGGGAAACAGGAAAATTAATGAATAAATCCAGAAATTCAATCAAAAAATGTATTAAGGCTTTTTCTTTAACTGTAGCTCACAAAAAACCAATTAATTTAAATTAATAATTTCCCCGGGGGAAAGGCAAATGATTGAAATGGCATAAAATCTAAATAGCACAAAGTAAAGTGATGTGGCAACAGCTGCATTCCTCCCATAGAAGGTTTGGCAGCCGAGACTGGATGAGGACAGAAGGTGACAAGGATGCCGTCCAGGGTTTGAGCAGCCAGCAGACCGGATCACATTCCCAGGTCTCTTCCCGGGAATCCTTTGCTTCTCAGAGACTCTCCCCCCTATTTGCTGCAATTCCTCAAGGCTCCTTAGTATCTGCCTGCAGAGACCAAGGGAGGAAACATCCTACCTAAGCTTCAAACAGGAGATCAGTCATGGGATCCTCCCGATGGAGCTCTTGTGTTGGGGCTATGATTATTCAGAGGGAAGCCTATGGCTTCCCCAGGATAATCACCATCTTGAATAGGGATAATTACTTTTGGCTTTTCAGAAGTTCCTTTTCTCAGTCATTCTTTGATTTTCATAAGTACCTTAAGAGGTGGAAGGGGAGGCGTTACTATCCCCCTAAGAAGAAAAAAAGTGAGACACTGGGAGCTATAAACTTAACTCAGCATCTCAGAGTTAGAGATTGAGTCAGACTGATCACAAGTAACAAGGACATATATGTATGGAGATACATACAAGGACAGATATATATATATCTGACTCCTGACTCCTACCTAGCCTGGCTGCTGCTGCTACTGATATCAATAATAGATACCAATACAGAATTTCAAAACTTATACTTTATATTGATAAGTATATCTGACTCCTATATAACTCTGAGTGCTATTTAGCCTGGCTGATGATGACAACATACAATAATAGACATGAATATAAAACTTCAAAACTTGTACTTTATAAGCTAATTTGGGCTTCATGAAATTCTTCAAGGAAGGAGGTATAGATATTGTTATCCCCATTTTGTAGATGAGGAAAGTGAGACTCAGAGCTAGTTAGTGATCTAAGTTCATAGAACTAGTAAGTATCTAAGTTGGGATTTGGACCCAGGTTTTCCTATTTCTAAGTCTAGAACTCTATTTGCTACACCATGATACCTTCTACTATACCACTGGTTCTTACATTTTTTTTTTGACCATGCATCCCTTGGACAGTCTGGTGAAATCTAAAGATGAAATCTGAAGGTAAAATCTTCAGAATAAAATTTTTAAATGAATAAAATAAAATACACAGGATTATAATAGAAACAAATTTTATTGAAATATTATCATCATAATAAAAAATTTCACGGACTGCAGGATCAGAATCCCTTCACTACGCCAAGATGTCCTGCTAAAATATATGTACCCTATAGTTCAGAAAATTGCTTAAAAATACCCCTCTAGTAGGAAATGTGGTGATTCAGTTCAGGATAAAAGGTTAAATTTCTAGAATGCAGGCTTCTAAGGGTGTATGGAGAGATTTCTCAAACTAGGATGTCTATTTCAAGTAAGGCACATAAGGCACAGTATACAAGCTGTCTCCATTGTCTTAATATGGTTTAAGTAGCAGCATTTAAACATTTACCTTACCTAGATTATGATCTCCATAAGAACAGTCATAATCTCTCAAACTTCTCTGTACTTTCCATAGTGACTAGCACAAGTCAGTGGTAAGTGTTTCTGGAATGTTGAATGGTTTTTGTTTTCAATCCTTCCATCTCACCATCCCCTGACCTCCAAATATCCAGTGCCAAACACTCACACTAGGGTTTCATGTTAGTTTGTTTTTACTGTTCTATTAGTTGTAAGTGGTCAAATTTAATCCAGGGATCATTATTCCAGCATTATTAACATGAGAAAATGGACTCATTTTGGTCTTCGACGTTAGGGTTCCCTAAAAACATGTTGATAAAACTCTTATGTGTTTAGTAGACGGTCTGTCTCAGTGACTTGTGATGGCTAATCAATTGCATTGGCTAATAAGGGGCTTCCCCGCTGATGATGAACTTTTCTGACCTTAGCTAGAACCAGAGACGTGGAGTCCATTGGTTGGCTTGAATTGGAACTTCTTCCAGTTTGGTAGGATTTGGTGTAGAATTCTCACTACATAGGGGTGTATAGGCAACCTATGGCCTCCTAGTGCTGAAGCACTCAGAGTCATCTATACTCCACAATGAGCACTGGGATGAGATACGTGTTTTTAAAAATTTACCGTACTCCTAAGTAAGACTTTTATTATGTTTCAGTCATAATGTTTTCTATGAAAACTGTCTGTGTTATAATATGAATGAGGAAAGATCTTTTAATTTCTACTCAAAGTTTCAGCTCCACACAACAAGGTAGATCTGAACTCAGAATAGCAATTATCCAATGCTAAGAAATGGAGACTATGAGGTCATATTTTATTTTCTTTTTTGATGTTTAGAAAATAAAAAAAATCTTGTTTTTATTCAGTACTTGGGTATTGGCAGCATTTGTGTTATTCAGATAAATTAATCACTGGAATTTTTGAGGAAATGCATTAATATAATTCATCATATGATTCTAGGGTAATTATTTATTCATTTTATGTTTCTTTCCCCAATTAAAAATACTCCCAGATTTTATTTCTATAGAGTTCCTTATTTTTCTTATAAAACTTATTGAACTAATATATCTTCTTTGAAGAAAATCCTATCCCTGTACAATTATTTACAAACTATATGCATTTCCAACTTTTGTCTTAGCGTCCTTATTATTCAAGAAACATGAAAGTCCTAAGAAATAATTCAAAATGTTCTGAAGCCACATGAGGCAAGCTTTCTGAAAACAGAAGATGGAACTTCATTTGGATAGTTACTTCCTTTCCCCTACCTACATGTAGATAATTTCATATCTTATTGCTTCTCTACAAATTCAGTTTGCCCTTTCTTTCCATTTCTATAATCAGTGCTTTAGTCTAGGCCCTTGTCACAATATTCTTGGATTACTATACAGCATCCCAACTGATTCTTCTTCCTTCAATTCATTCCACCCCAAACTTCCAGTAAAATCTTCCCCAGATATTTTCTATCATAAAACTTCCTGGCTCCAACATGGCTCCATATTCACAATGCCCCCTCCACATTCAGATGTTTCAACAGCCCAAGTTACTGACAGCTCATTTGCCTAATAAGTATAGCCAAAGTCAAGAATGAAAACTAACTTAGGGTCATCTCCTCAAATACTTATCTCATATAAAGCCTGTCTTCTTGGGACATGGGTTCTTTCCAAAGCAAACAATAATTGAGTCATCTAAGAGAGAATTAGATGACATATCTATCCAACTAATTATAGATTTTTCTCCTCTGCTCAAACCATGGATGAGCCAAAGAAATCCAGAGAGACCTAGGGAAGAGAAATTAAAATGATAAAATCATAGAAATTGCCAACTGGGTTAAAATGGAAGTTTCCATTTCTCTTTCCTCATGGCAGAAGCATAAAAACTAATCAGGCTTTATTCTTAAGGAGAGTTTATGTCCCTAAAGAATGGGGGAGATGCACATTTTTGAGAGCCAAAAAGATGCATATGGTGTCAAAGTCATAAATGTGGGTGGCAAGTTAAGAAATGGAGGTAATCATCACAAGGCATTTTGATTTCTAGTCCAAATTTCAGTTGTGCAATAACCAAAGGACACATGAGGGAAATAAGAATCCAAGAATTACTACTTAGGGCCTGGCTGTGGAAGCCCAACCTTGCCCCACTTCCCTGGGTCTCTGCAATGGCACTGCCAGTATTCCAGGCTTAGAACCATGTCATGATATTTGCTACATACATACATTTGCTTTTCTTCCTCCATATCTAAACTCTCACCCAGTCTTTTCAGTTTCCTTTGTCGTGACTCCCAGATTTCCTCCGCCTAATGCTATCATCCTAAGAGACAATGTCATGTCTTGATTACTCTCAAAGTGTGCCTGCCTTATTTTTTTGCTCCTAGTTTGTGCCCCTTTTTTATCTTATTCTGCATCATGGATCTCTAAACTTTGTAAGAGGATTTCAGAGTTAGTTGGGGGGAACAAATTTAATTCAGTGAGCCCTAACAGCTACCAGTTAAACACCATTACCTGGTACAGGCCTTTATTCCCTCATTCCTGGATTTAATCATACTGTGCTTGTACTTTGCCTGTTAGTTATATTGACTTCTGATTCATGACCAGTAGTTGTTGATGCTTGTTGAAATCAATCTTTCTTCCAACTGGACTATAAATTACTTACAAAGTTTAGAGATTAAGAAGGAGACATCCATTTTTACAAACAGGACTGCTACAGACATTTTTGCACATATAGGTCCCTTTCCCTCCTTTAAGATCTTTTGGAAAGTAGACCCAGTAGAGACACTGTTGGATCAAAGGGTATGCAGTTTGATAGCCCTTTGAGCATAGTTCCAAATTGCTCTCCAGAATGCTTGGATCAGTTCACAACTCCACCAACAATGTTTTAATGTCCCAGTTTTCCCACATCTTCACCAACATTTATCATTATCTTTTCCTGCCATTTGAGTGAATCTGAGATGTATGTTGTCTTAATTTGCTTTTCTCTCATCAATTGTGATTTAGATATGACTATAAATGGTCTTAATTTCATCTGAAAATTATCTGTTCATATCCTCTGACCATTTATCAATTGGAAAATGCTTTGAATTCTTATAAATTTGAGTCAATTCTCTATATATTTTAGAAATGAGACCTTTATCAGAATTCTTGGATATAAAGATCTTTTCCCCAAGCTTCTCTTCTAATCTTGGTTACATTGGTTTTGCTTCTACCAAACCTTTTTAATTTAATATAATCAAAATGATCTATTTTGCATTTTAGAATGCTCTCTAGTTCCTCTTTGGTCATAAATTCCTTCCTTCTCCACAGATCTGAGAGGTGGATCATCCTTTGTTCTCCTAATTTGCTTATAGCATCACTCTTTTTGTCTAAATCATGAACCCATTTAGACCTTAGCTTGGTATAGGGTGTTAGGAGTTAGCCAATGCCTAGTCTCTGCTACACCATTTTCCAATTTTTCCAGCAATTTTTGTAAAATAGTGAGTTCTTATTCTAGAATCTGGAGTCTTTGGGTTTATCAAACACTAGATTACTATAGTCATTGACTATTGTGTTTTGTGAACCTAACTTACTCCACTGATCCCCTACTCTATTTCTTAGCCAATACCAAATGGCCAACTTCATTTTGTTCTTCCAGATGAACTTTGTTATGATTTTTTCTATTTCTATAAAGTAATTTCTTGGCAGTTTGATTGATATGACACTGAATAAACAGATTAATTTAGGTGGAATTGTCATTTTTATTATATTAGCCCAACCTACTCATAAGCACTTGATAGTTCCAATTGTTTAGATCTGACTTTATTTGTGTGGAAATATTGTGTTCATATAGATCCTGACTTGTGGCAGGTAGACTCCCAAATATTTTATATTATCTACAATTATTTTAAATGGAATTTCTCTTTGTATCTCTTGCTGCTGGTTTCTGTTGGTAACATATAGAAATACTGCTGATTTATGTGGATTTATTTTGTATCCTGCAACTTTGCTGGAGTTGTGAATTGTTCTAGTAGTTTTTTAGTTGATTCTCTAGGATTCTCTAAATATACCATCATATCTTCTGCAAAGAGTGATCATTTGGTTTCCTCATTACCTACTCTAATTCCTTTAATTTCTTTTTCTTCCCTTATTACTAAAGCTAACATTTCGAATACAATATTGAATAGAAATGGTGACAGTGAGCAACATTGTTTTACCCCGATCTTATTGGCACATACATTTTTAAACAGGATCAATGTGGGATTTTGTTTTACACTATATATACTTATTATAAGGATATTCTTTTTCTCCCTTTTCTTTTTAGTAGGTGGTAGTTAGGTGGGTAAGAAAATAAGTAACTGTTAAATGAAAAAAATTTAAAAGTTTAGAGAGCAAATAATAGGCTTGTCTTCTATCTCCTCCTTGTGCATTACTGTTTACATCATGAGCATTTGACCAATTAAACATTTTAAATGAAATAACAGTTGATTCATCAATTGAGCTTGGATTTAAAAAGTATGAATTTGGTCAAAATGTATTAGATATTAAGGTTAAGATTTGATAGCCATGACCTTACTCACATATACTTCAGAGGGTATCATCAATTTTTCTCCTAAAACTTCCAGCAATTCCCGAACTATTTTCTAATTCCAAGCTAGCAATTGCATGGACCTTTTCCAAAGAATATATTATTTTCCTGATGTAGATAAATATTCCCTGAGAACTGAAAAGCAATATCCCCCCCAAATTAATTTCATCTATAACTTCAGTCATTACAAATTATGCCATGAATGCATCACACTCCAGTATCAGTTATTAAATCCCCATGGAAAGCTTTAGTACGTGGCCAAGTTTAAAACTTTAATTAATTTTTGTTTTCTAAAAAGATGCTATACAGTTTACTAGCATTTGGGCCAGCTGTCCTAATCTGTGTATGACTGGATATGGGAAATACTACAACTTTATCTTTTAATTTAAATTGTTATTTCATAGTACTTTAAAGAATTAGTTTTTTTTAAGTTATAAAAGATAGAATAAACACTTTAATTGTGACACAGCTTGCTGATAAATTCAATATTAGGAAGAATGGAGCCTTTGATGTGCAGAAACGTGAAATACAATGATCATATACTGATGATTAAGACAAGATTATAAATTTAGATATGAATGAAACTTCAGACATCAATGAGAGCAATCCCCTTTCTTTGTAGAGGAAAAACCTTGGACCCAGGAGGGGGAGAATTTGCTTTAGTTCATTAAAGGGATGAGTGGTAGTGTCAGGATTTAAATCTGCATTTCCTGACTCTTTCCACTGCACTTAACTGCTTCTTTCTTCCCTTTGCTTTCACATTTGTGAATCTTCTCTTCCTCAGACTTTACATGGCACTTTGTAGTGCCTGTCGCCTTCCACTGCTTCATAGTTCTTACATATTTATATCCACACTGTACCCCTCTATTAGATTATAAGCTCTCAGAGCAGTTGCCATATCTAAATTGTTTTCGTATCTTAGCTAGTACTTTGACATTATATATGACAGTTATTAACAAATTCGACAAATCCAACACAGCAAATTAGGCCCTAAGAAAATTCCATCCATTTCATTAAATGAGTAGATAAAAAATTCCCCATGAAGCATATGGTCTAGGAAAGGATGAGAGACGGGATTCATACAATACCTGATCAGTCTATCAGAGATCTACCAAACACTGCTCTGTGAGCTGTCAGGAGTGGGTCAGAGAAAAGTTGGAAAATGAATGAGCTGACTACTAGATAACATTTTCAACATGAGTAAGCAATAAAAATATAGCAGATAATCCAGCATTTCATTTCCTGCCATCTAGGGGAGGGGAAGGGATTGGAGGTAAAATTTGTAATGGAAAGCTTTGTAAAGATCAATGCTGGGGAACTACCCATACATATGTTATACAAATAAAAAGCTTCAATAAAAAAAAAAAGAAGAATGAACAGGAAAATGGTCAGACAGAGGGAAGGAAGGGGAAGGACTTTGTTTTCTTTCTCAGTTCTCTTTTTGCCTTTTTACTGTGGGACTGGTTTCCATCCCAAAAGCTGCAACCCTTGCTACCTATTATTGCCTTACTTCCATATCTTTGCTGTCCTTCCCTCTCTTCATATCTGGTCATATCCCTTTCTATCTGGTCTTCACAGGCTATCCTTGGTCTTCCTCTGGTCATCTTTCCCTCTGCAGGGGAAGAATGAGAGGAAACATTGAAGATTATTTGCAAATGTACTTTCATAGCTGTGTAGTACCAAAATCTATACAGAGAAATCTTTGTTATCAATTGTAGCCAGAATCAGAACCCTGACCCTAATTGGGCAGAGTGTTTTGACATGTTGGGATTCCCAAATCTACTTTAAGGACCAGTAGTAGAAAGCTTCAGATTAAGAATGAGGGGAAAACAAATTATATAAATGGATTTACTGGGTGTAGATTCATTCATTAAAAAGGCTTTCTTATGTAAATGTTCTTTAGTTTCTAATGAAGTTATAACTCTTCAGGACTTACTTTAAAGTTTCTAGATCACTTAAAGAATAATAAGAATCATAAATCTTGTTAACATATTTTGACATTTATTTTTAGTAGCATAATGGATTCAAGGATAGCCTCCTGTGGTCTCTTAATTGGAAAAGAAATTTAGAGACAATTTAACGCATCATCTAGTGCAAGCTTGAATCCCTTCCATATAATTCCAAACAAGTACAGTGACTAGGAATTGACTCACTAAAAGAAAACAACTTCTTCCTGTTAAGCAATTACTGGAACTGGGATTTTTTTTTTTTTTAATCTCAGCATTCTTACAAGAAAAAATAGGATCAGCCATTTTGATTATTCTTGAGGCGAGATGCTTAAATATGGAGTTGAGACACTGGATTCATTGACATCAAGGTCTCTGTTTGAGTGGCAAAGAAACTGCCCGTATGACTCCAAGCAAACCATTTACTTTTGCGGTCTCGATCCAATCTCACCTATGGGAATGACAGTGGAGGAAGTAAAAGGAGTAGACTAAAGCAGTCAGGGAAAAGTCAAATACTATCGATAAGACAAATCAAATGCTCTCTGTGCCTCTGAAACAGAGCCTGCCTCAAAATGGTTTTTCTGTATCTCTTAAAATATTCTCTCCTTTCTCCATTGTGTTTTAGATTCATAATCAACTTTCTAAAGTAGAAAAATCAGTTGTGCTTTTCAAATTTTCTAAGCAAGGAGAGGTACGTTGGAATTACTGTCTTTAAAATTTAGAGGAAAATCTTAGGATTCATCCATGGAAATATCCACAGTTCTAATAAGCAGCACTTCATCCATTCCAGTATTCCAGAAAATGCTTTGAGCCAGATCTTTTAAGATCATGAGTTCATAGAAATAATATCATTTTAATACGCTCTGAATAAAGGTCATATTATTAAACTTTGGGATCATTTGAAATAGCTCAGGTTAATTTGCGAGGAATAACTTTTGAGTACTTCATTTTTTAAAAAAATTCTTCTTTGGGACAATTGCACATTAAATGCAGTCTTAAAAATTGAGATAATGATAGGATTATGCAGGGCTCTGATATGAAAGAATGTTCTTGGGTGTTGTGTAGACATTGATTAAACTGTTATAAGCATGTGGGGGAACACTATTTTAAACTAATGCTTTTAACTTTATCAATTAAAAGTTAAAAAAAAGAATATTTGAAGAAAGGGAAAAGAACAAAATAGACAAAAAATTTTCTTCCACTATTCATCAAGGAATCAGTTACTCCCAATGTCAGAGTCATTTATTTGTCAGTGCTTGTGAAGTTTGTCTCTGGTGCCTTCCAATACCCTCCTCCTTTTTCCCTACTACCTTTGGCTACCAATGGAATCATGTAAAGTGTTGTAACTGTATGGACAGAAGGAAAAGGGGTTCTAGAAGCAGTAGTGATTGGGACTGGGGACTCTCTCAGTACAATAATGTTTAATTTCCAACCTAGTTTTCTCTCAAGCACAGATCAATTAAGATCCACATGATAATTTATTTAGAACTGTAAAGGTCTGTAGAAATCATCTAAACCAGTCCTCTTAATTAACGATTAGGAGTCAGAGGTCCATTGAAGAGGATTGTCTTATTCCTAGGTGAAAGAGATTACCAGCGGGTAGATGGTTTTTATTTGGTAAAAGATTTCTTTCATTTATAAAAGGCTTCACTGAGGATTTACAGACATCTTTTCAGGAAAATTCCTCTAGGGCGCCCCCATAATTCAGACCCTTTCAGAAGGGCCCACAAATTCTCATAAGGCTGGGGGAAGGCTATTTGACAATGCCCTTGGGAGGGAAAGATGATAATATACTGTTTCATCCCTCTTCAGGAATCTGGAAGGGAACAGCTCTTCCTTGGCAGTTTGTGAGTTAAGCAATATTCTTCTACTTTAGAGGCCAAAAGATTCTTAATGAGAATCTTGGTTCAGCTTTTTGTCCAGGAACTTTCTAGTATATTGATGGCAGGCTCAGTGAGCATTAGGGTCAGAAAACAAGGAAGGATGGGGAAAAAGTAAGGAGGAGCTCCCCCCCCCCCATGTCCCATGCTTTCCCTTCTCTCCTGAGTGCTCCATGTCCCCAAGGAGCCCAATCAATCTGTTAGTCATTATAATCCTCCAAAAGGAGATTTAAGATCCTGCTTCCCTCAGTGTTTTCAGAATTTTTATGGCACTGCTAACAAGTAAGCCTCATGGCTTCGGAAAGGCTCCAAATCTATTATCATATTCTATCTTCCCAGCAGCCTTATCAATGGGCAATATCTCCATTTTATGGATGAAACTGAGGCTTGGAGCAAGGAAGTGACTTACTCAGCTAGTAAATGATAGAGATGGAGATTAACCCGAGATCTTCTGACTCCAATTTGAGTGCTCTGGTCACTGAGAAACCAGAGAGTTTTTCTTATTTTAATACGAGGCTCTTGAAAGCCGGGGACTCAGTCTTTCTGGGTGACATTAAGACGTGGCTCCAGAATCCAGCAGAAGTTTTGGCAATGGAGCTTCCTTGTGGCACAGCACCAGTTCTTAAGCCCATCCCTACCTACACGCTTGCCGGGACTTTGGATCCCACGATCACTGCTGCCAACCTCAAGGCTTAAGCTATGGGATCCAGAAATCCATGTCTCTCTCAAAACTGTTCCCACGGAATCAGTGGGGCTGCTGGTTCTTGCCACAAATGCTAGCCTTGCTCAGGTCACAGAGCAGAAACACCATTTCTAGCCTCTGTCCACAGTACTTATAAAAGGTCAGATGGTTCTTGAGAATCTCCCCAGACCCACAGACTCTTGGAAGTTGTAAGTAACCCAGCCCCTTTCTTCACCTGAAGAAGCCAAGAGCCAATTTATCTTCTAGACATTACAAACGTTATCTTTAAAAAAATGCATGCTAAAACATCCCAAAATAGTGATTAAAAATGAAAGTTCTTACCTGAAGTATTAAACTCTCCGGCCAGTTGTGTATCTGCAAATTGAAAATTTGTCCAAAATGCACTCGGAAGTCCATGCCTATTTGACGAGTGACTGTCCTTGAAACTTCTTTGTTGTTGAAAAGGACTTTTAAAAACACCGACCGCTTCCTTATGTCTTCTCTTCTCAAGATCTCTGCCCTAGGAAATGGAAAATCAGAATCATGTTCTCATGAAGGCTTGGTACAAATTTTGATAAAGAATAGAAAAAGCATCTGCCAAAAGTACTTTAAAGAGTCACCTCACAGGGGATGTGGGAGGGCTGGGACACTAATACATTGTTGGTGGAACTGTGAACGGATCCAACCATTCTGGAGAGCAATTTGGAGCTATGCTCAAAAAGTTGTCAGACTGTGCATACCCTTTGACCCAGCAGTGTTTCTACTGGGCCTATATCCCAAAGAGATCTTAGAGGAGGGAAAGGGACCCACATGTGCAAGAATGTTTGTGGCAGCCCTTTTTGTAGTGGCTAGAAACTGGAAACTGAAGGGATGCCCATCAATTGGAGAGTGGCTGAATAAATTATGGTATATGAATGTTATGGAATATTATTGTTCTGTAAGAAACGACCAGCAGGACGATTTCAGAGAGGCCTGGAGAGACTTGCATGAACTGATGCTGAGTGAAACGAGCAGAACCAGGAGATCATCATGCACAGCAACAACAGTATTACATGATGATCAATTCTGATGGACATGGCTCTCTGCAATAAAGAATTGTCTCAAACCAGTTCCAGTTGTTCACTGAAGAAAACCATATACACCCAGAAAGAGGGACATGAAATATGGACCACAACGTAACATTTTCATGATCTCTATTGACATTTGCTTGCATTGTGTTGCCTTTCTCTGATTCTTTTTTTTTCTTGTAGATAGGATTTTTCTTGCATAACTTCTCAAGCATTTCAACATTATTAACATGTAGTGGACTTCCTGCCATCTAGGGGAGGGGAGGGGACTGGGGGTAAAATTTGTATTGGAAAGCTTTGTAAAGATCAAGGTTGGGGAACTACCCATACATATGTTATACAAATAAAAAGCTTAAAATAAAAAAAAAAAAAAAGAGTCACCTCACAGCCAAAAGGAAGCCAGGCTAAGTTCTGACAGTTTGGGGAGGTTTGCCGTCCCCATCAGCTCAATGACCGTGCCCAGCTGGGGCTAGCATGGGCTGGTATTCTAACAAGAAAGCAAAGGCTGACCATAAAGCTTAATGAGCTTGGGGGTGTGCCAGTGGGTCCTTTACTCCTTATAGTGGTCTTGTACAGCATATCCCAGAAGTATGGGATTGGTACAAAGCTCGAAAAAGGCACCGTCTGTCTGGCAAACACAGGGGATTCAACATACGTGTAGACTCAGGGAATTGCACATTTTACGAGTACTGTCTATCCATAACTAATCTTGCATATTGTAGAATACAGCAGAGTCATCTTTATTGCACCAGGTTTTGCCTGCTTACCCATATGGAAGACATTTTAGAAATGACCTAAGTATTTTCAGACCACAAGAGTGGTCCTTGCCTCCTAAGATACAATTTAATATACTTATGAAATGGAAGGTCAGTAATATAAGCATTATGTCCTTAATATGTACAAGACTTTGTGCTAGGCTTTGTGGATATAAGGAGGAAAAAAAGAAAAAAGTAAAAAAGCAAGTCCTGTCCCCAGGTGACTTACATTCTATTATAATGTCAATTAATTTCTATCTCCTTGGGTGCTTTTTATTCCTAGAACTGGAGTTCATCTCCTCCCAGGACTTAATGCAGTACCTTATTTATCAAAAATGCTTAATAAATATTTGTTAGATTAACTCACATGCTTATAACACAATAATCCGGGAGAGCAGAAGTATAAATTTGGGTGGTAAAAAAATCTTTCATGTAAATATAAAGACTCAAAAAAGGGAAAAGCCAAAGTAGCAGGCTCTAGTTTCATTATCTACAGTTGTGATGTGCTGGCTCAGGGCTGTCACTGAAGCAAGTCAGAGTGTTGATAAAGTTGGGGGGAAGCTGCACCCCAGTCAGGAAATCAAGACCCAAATCAGCTCTAAGGCTGCCAGAGAAGCAGGTTTGAAGCCTTTCATGCTCTGACTGGGAGAGATCTCCACTTCCAAAGTTCATTGGTACTATTTGCGCCTGACCTGTGATGAAGCCTTTCAAACCCATATTGGTGTGATCAGCCAAGACAGACAGACAGACTGTATCTTCACTCCAACATAGTGATGTCATTTTGGAACTCTTGAGAAACTCTTGAGAAAGAATAACAACTAACCCAGCCGTATTCAATTTCTGCTGCAGTTTAATGAACAGATTCATGAGCATTTAATTATCATGAAAGTGTCACCTCAAATCATGGTGGATTCTGTTGGGTGGGAAAAAGCAAAAGTTCACCCAAAGGGCCAATGAGCAGTTCCCTCCCCAGTTATTCTATGTGATGAGCGGATATCCTTTATAGAAGCAGACTTTGTTTCAGCAATCATGTGGGTAAAGGGAAAAGACGGTGGCTCCTTGTGGTTTGGCTTAATTTAGGATGAATGGGACAAATCTTGGTGTGGCAAAAGGAACATTCAGGGAGACAGCTTGAGAAGGGAAAAGAGACTCTTCATCTCTCTTAAAGCAAGGCTTTAACTCTGGAACCCTGGAGCCCACCTTTTTCCTAAAAAAACCAAAATGTATAATCCCATATAACTTTTTGCAGAATTTATTTTTATTTATTTTATTTATAAATTATTTATATATATATAACATATATATTATAAATTTATAAAATATTTATTTATTTAAAAATTTATTTGTAGGTCAAAAGTATCTAACTATGGCCAGAGTTTATTTGTTTATATGTAGGATTCAAAAACAAAAAATATTAAAAAACTTATGAAAGGGAAGATGCTCACCAGAGAGCAAATTTAAAAGTAAATGAACATTTAAGGAGAAATAAATATATAAGCCATTAGTGTGCTACTAAAAGACCAAAATGATCCCTGAGGTTCCTAAGAGATTGATTTATCTGAATAATAAATGTTTTGATGGCAAAATTTTCTAGTCATACAAATACTCTTTGAATGCAAGACAAGCCTATTCCAGAATGCAAACTCCTTGACACAAATGGGAAAACAGAAACCACAGCCAGTATAGCCCTTTTCCAGGGTATAAATACACACATCCCCAATTCACCTTTGAATCAGTACAGCTTAAAACCCCAGAAAAGTTGTTTGTGACCCAAGAGGTTAAAAGGCTGACTTAGAGGCAAGAAACTGGACATAAAATCAGGTCTTCCTGCCTCCATTTACTATGTTTCTCACATGTGTGCATACATGTGTGTGAATTATGACAATTGTATGTAATTATTTTGGGGCCCCCACAGAAGTCTTGCTCCAATGCTCCATCATCAGGGGTGAAGGTGAGGGAGCTGGCTGTGGGCTTTTGAAGATGATAGTGTGGTACCAGTGGAGCACAAGTCCTTCAGAGTCAGAAGGGATTGAGCACTGGTCTGGTTTCTTGTGGGCTAGCCAACTAAAAAGACTAAAGGTTGATCGCCAGATCAAGTGTTTTGTTTTTAAACCAAAACCCTTTATTAAAGCAGAGAAGATTATCAGTCTGCATTGGTGGGCGGATGATATTAATGGTCTTGAGAATCCATCTTTCACTGTGTATACTTAAATATGGTCAGCTGGGAGGTGTGGCAGATAGGGCAGCAGGTCTGCAGTCAGAAAGACTACTTACTGTTTGTGAGTTCAAATCTGGCCTCAGACACTTACTAGTTGTGTGACCTGGGCAGGTCACTTAACCCTGAGAACCTCAGTTTCCTCCTCTGTAAAATGGGTTGGAGAAGGAAATGGCAAAGCACTCCAGGCTTTGTCAAGAAAACCCCAAATGAGTTCACAAAGAGTCAGACACAACTGAAAAATGACTGAGCAACAACAACACAAATAGATGAATAGAAAGATCTGTGTCTAGCTTTCTCCTTTTAAGAGATCTTATTTTAGAATGCACTCTATGTGAGACCCATGTGGCACATGGCCATAACTGATGCTCATCATGTATCTCTACAGACAGGCGGAGTCACAAACAAGGGACGGCTGTGGAGCTTTAAGTTCTTTATAATCCGAGCACCATCTTACCTTGGACAGAGCTCTGTGGGCGTCACATTTCCAGCCAGACTCAGCTCAGGAATTAAGATAGGCTCCCCGGGTTTCCTCCTACTGTGCAAGGCTCTTTCTCGAACCTGTTGCTCTATTGTCGACCTATCAACAGGCACTGGAGGAGTGGGCTTCACGGGTTCCTCGCCATGTTCTGTCTCCTCAGCGACCTCATCTTGTTCTTCTGTGGTCTTTTTTTTCTTCTTCTTGATCCTCTGCACAAAAGAAGGCGAAGTTACAAAGAGAGGATGGAAGCTTTCACCCTGCCGTCGTACTCTTACGTTGGACTTCACTCTGGAACTATTTGTTGGACGCACTTTGTGGATCTATCACTGGGAAAAGCAAAAAGGATGCAAAATAGAATGTAAAGAAATATATGTCATGTCTCTGCCTTCCAGGAGCTTACATTTTATTCTAACTGCAAAGGAAATATGACTCAATATAATTAAGCAGAAATATGTATAATATATAACAAATTTTTTACATATAAGTATATATTTTATTGAGCTACTACAATATATAAATATACATAAACTGTAATATGTATGTGTACAAATACATAATATATACATGCATTTATTTGAATATTATATATAAAATGTGCATAATATAGTATATTTGTGTGAATATATATTCTTCTATATGAGTACACATAAAATATCTGTGCAAACATATATTAGATTTAAATATGTGCTTATGTTATTGAACATATATAACATATATTTGTGCTTAATTACATTTAGTCTTATTCTTCCATATTATATATAATATAAGCCAGGAGAGATCATCAAGGGAGAGAGTTAGAAAGAAGGGAGGTGTAAACTGTACCTCTCATTTGCTGAATAGGAATAGGAATTGCCTAAACTGTAAGAGCCTTTTTTACAATTACTTCACTGATGTAGAAATTTGGTATTTCTTATATTTGCTTCCTGGTCATTTCAAGTTGTCCTTGCAGTAGCAAGGATAGTTTTGTGCTGATCCACTTACACCATGTTCCTCAGTTCCCCTTGTGACTCAGTCTGTTTGTGAAAAAAGGCCAGATGTGATTAGTCTGTGGCAAAGGAAGACTGAAGGTAATAGCCCCCGTGGGATTCCAGGAGCTTCTCCCCTCTGACCCAGCGCTCTGTCCAACTGGGCTCACTGCCCACAGACGAGCGTATTTCACTAGGGATGGGCTCAGGACAGCCCTGTTGTCCTCTTGACCAGCTCTGCAACCATGGTGATTCAGAGCAGCAGTCGGGGTTCTGGGTCACAGAACGTATTTCGGTACTCACAGGGCACTGATTAATTGGGCAGAATTCTTGAGACCCAGAGCTCTTCTTAGTGTTGCTTAACTGGCGCCATTAGCTAAATCAAGGCTTTTGCTTTTATAGCCCATGTCCCTTCTTTTCTCTGTTTTATTGTTCATGTTTGTTCTTTTTTTCTCAAAGAGGACCATGACTTTGGGAGGTGATGAATTGAACTGAAGCGAGGTTAACAGCCTCATTCCTAGTGGTCTAGAGAGATCAGGAGGACTGGAGATGACCCTGAATTCAGTGGGAGACCTTGACCTTTTTAAGTTAAAGTCTTCAACAGGTCTCAGTTTGACTGAGGCAACTCCCAATCAGTGATTAAGGCTGGGCAAGAGAATAGCCATGCTTTCAGTGTCATTATTCTTTGGAGATTTCTTGAGAACAGTACTATTCATTCCTTCACTCACTCATTTATTCATTCATTCAAAAGTAATAGGTACTAAAGCGACACAGCTGATGGGAACCATGGAGCTCTTGAGCACTCTATTCCTGGCAGCGGATGCCAAGAAGCCCCAAAGATCATTGGGGAACAAAGATCAATAGGAGATCTACTATGGAAACTATAGATATATATCTATGTCTATATATCTATAGTATAGAAATGTCTACACTATATCTATATATGTCTATATATTGCAGATATATAGACATATATAGATATAGGATATATAGACATAGATTTATCTATATCTAGACAAATATAGATATATCTATATCTATGTTTATACCTGCATCTATATCTATGTTTAGATTATATATATCTAGATATATATACATAGTATAGATATATAGACATAGATATATGTGTATATATATATACAGAGATATATATATACATACACACACACTATATATATAAAGAGAGAGAGAGAGAGAGGTATAGGAACTATAGATCAACCATAGAGAGAGGGTTCTATAAGCAGTAGTATCCAGCAAATATCTAGTACTTGGGGCTACCTCTACTTTAAAAATGACTAGCTCTTGATGTGGAAGGAAGATGATTTATCATCCATATTAATCCATATCTTCCATATCTAGAACTAATCAT
>JAJPUD010000115.1:589580-691223 GCA_023553655.1 Myrmecobius fasciatus | reverse complement strand
GGTGATATTCCCTGGCTGCAGTTTGGGGAAACTGAGGCAGGCATGTTAAATAAGTAGCCCAGGGTCACTTAGCGAGGAGGTATCTGAGGCTTTTCCTGACTCCAAGCCCAGATCTACTGTGTCACCCACAGCCCAAGCATGTATCAGAACTGTGCTAATCCCCGGGGATACGGAAAAGGGGTTACCACAAGGTGTCTTCCCCCAAAACTCACCGTGTGATGGAGGATGCTCATGGGCATGCAAGATCCATGCCAGTTAGTCTTGGAGAGAAGGTGATTGCAGGAGGAGTGGGACGGGCCGGGGAGGACCAGGGAGGTTTCCAGCAGGGGCTCTTGGCCCGGGAGGCCAGGAGGAAAGAATAAAGAAGGAGAGGAAGGGCAGTGCAAAGTCATGCAGATGAGAGACGGGCCAGGGAATCAAACGTAAGGAGGCTGATGAAGCGGCTGGAGGGACTTTGGGACAAGAGAAGGTGGGCAGTAGCCCAGCCTGCTGGCGGCGAAAGCTCCCGCCCCGGGGAGCAGACACCTGCCCATACCTGCGCTTTCTTCCAGGCTTTCCAGTCTTGGTACTCGGCCCTGTAGGCTTCCATCTTCTTTTCGAACTCTTCCGTGTGCTCTTCTAACAACTCGTTTGTCTCCATTTGGATTTCGGTTTCAAACGCCTTTTCGTCCGTTTTCCAGTCGACTTCTTCCCTTTAAAATAATTTATAGAATTACATTTCCCCTCAAAAGAACGCTTACAGTGGGTATGATGCACTTGGTGCTTTTAAAAGGGCGGGGGCAGCGCGGTGGGCCAGTGGACAGACTTCTGACCTTCCACACTGGCCCGTTGTGCAAACCTGGGCGAGTCACTGAATGCGAGTCTGCTCCCTCTCCCCCACCGCAGCCTGCCCTTATTGATGCGGGATTCTGGCTAGTAAAACAAAATGCTTGAGAGCGGTTTGAATTCACCCAACGACCTACAAGGGTCTGGGTGAAGGTCTGGTGCTATCTAACCTAGGACCCAAGCGCACCCTGTATTACCGCAGGTACCACAAGTTCCCTGGCTCAGACCGGCCCTGCTGTGGGCAAGTTCCAGCATCCTCGGAGCTCCTCGGGCAGACTTTTTGGGTGCCCAGAGCTGTCGAGCCCTGGCAGATTTCCCAGGACACCCAGTTCTATTTAATGATTCCTAGATACCCCCATCCATAGATTCACTACTTCAGGGCTTCAGATTGTGATTTAGTAATCAGGGTTTAGATACTCTAAATGCAAACTGAACTCTTTCCGCATTCACCCCCATCTACCAGAGTAAACAGATGTTATTTAATTGTGAAGATTAAGAAAGTTTTTCACTGATCCAAAACTCAGGCAAAAAATGGGAAATCCCTTGAACCTTGGGCTCCCGCTCTGCTGAAGGTCACATTGAGTTTTTATTTGAAAACAAAACATGGGAAATGTCCTAGGATAAGTTTTTCCCATGTGGGGATGTCCAAGTAAGGAGAACATATTTTTCCTTTTAATTTTTTTTCTCAAGTATATTTGAGAAAAAACAAAGGAGTCAGTGTTCCAGGGTAATATGGTATTATTCTATCTCTCCAGTCTCCATTTCCTCATCTAAAAAATAGAGTTAATCATTCTCACAGGGTGTGGGAAGATTCCTTGTGAACTTTAATGTTCTATAGAAATGAGATATTATTATCATATGTTGGGATTTTTCACTCTTTCTATGGCCTTTCTGATACATAATTTATTTAAGTGGGATAGTATACTACAAAGAAATAAATAAATCTCCAAGCTGGAAGGAGCCTCAGAGACTAGCTAGTCTAAACATACCTGATTATCTCTCTTATACATCCTGGAAGAGAAAGAAAACCAGAGACTTCCCTGACTTTGAGTTTAACCATCAATGACCATTCTCTGGGCCACATATAAAAAGAGTTCCTGGCCTGCAAAGAATTATATATATGATCAGAACATACTTCCTCAAAAACAGTTTTATGGGCGTGTTGGTAAACTTTTGAAAGTCTCGAAGGGATTTCATTTCTTTCCAAACTTTTATGATGGTCTTAAGCAACATTCGATCTTTTTCTTCTTCAGCATCCCGTAGTCTCCGTGTTTGCCTATAAAATATAGAGAATATGCATGTATTAAAAATTACCTGAGCATAAGTAAGTCCCCAAGCTAAAAAAATTAGAACTAGGAGCCAAATTAACTGGTAAATTTGATAATTAAAATGTTTCACACCATAAGGATAAATAATTAACAAGCCAAATTTGAAAAGGGCTGTATTTTATTTCCTTCAGTTCAGAGGCATAGTACTTAGGGTAAATTCTGCTATAATACACACTCTTTAAGATTCTTTTTAGAGCTATATCTCATTAAAGAAACAAACATGCTTTGAAATTAAATAATTTGAATAAACTGAATAACTGAAATTGAATTTGAACTGAATAAGCAGTCAGTTATTTTGCTGAAGAAGTTTCCCTGCAAGGCCACTTTGCAGAGTGGTAAAATTACAGGCCCAGATGACTAGATCTCTACTTCCTACCATAAAGCTCTGCCCAATGCACTTTTTTGGAGGATGATTTAGCAGCATTTAGTAGGACAATATCCCAAAGATACATCAAAATACACCGTTTTCACTCAATAATTAGGGAGTAACCTCCTTTTTCTTAATACAATAAAATATTTGATCTTGGTAAATTAACTTTAAAATGCTCAATTTTTACTTTTCTCATCAACCTCCAGCTATTGAAGACCACTTCTTCCCTACCCCAGGATTTCAAGGAGAGTTTTGAACAAATGAAACATTTAATTGATGATCCAAACAAGGAAAGAGTACAGCATTGTACTCAATAATAAAGGCCAGAGGAGAAGCATGATGCAGTGGATAGAGAACCAGCCATTAAGCTAGAAAGAGTTGGGTCTCTGGTACTTAATAGTTATGTGACCCTGGCACTAATTCTCAGGGTTCTAGGCAACTCTTTAAGACTCTGAAATTTCAAAGATGTCTCTGCTTTGCTTTGGTGGAGGTTCCATATCTGAGAGTTCCCTACATCAATATCACAAGTCCAGATCCCATGCCTAATACAGGAAAATGGTTCTAATTTAACCAGTGGAGCTTATAATTATCACAAATTAGTCTTAAAGGAAATTTGAATATTCTGAGTCAAATGTACACAAATTAACATGAATTATTGAAAAGGAATTATTTGATTTCAAACATTTTACAATTGAAAAGCTAATAACTAATTATGTCACGGTCATTTGGGAGCTTGGATATGGACTGCATAGCCCAGACCCTGTCACCTATAACCAACAGAAGCACGGGCAACGTGTGGTAAAGACCTGGGAGTTTGAGTCAGCTTACACTTTTTATTCTTTTTATGTCAAGGTTTATTTAAAATGTAAATGAATCAAAGAACTAAATAAAAATCCAGAGAAAGAGGCATCTCACTTATTTGGCATCAGAAAGGAATGAGCTGATCCCCCAAAACAAAATTTCTCAATAATTTGAAGAGCTTGAAGATAATAACTCAAGAACTTCTTTCATTGAACCTATTTTAAGTGTCCATTCTCCTCAGAGAGACTTCTTGTTTCCCTGCCTTCTTTGCCAGAGCATACAAAACATAATTTACGCTTTCCTCAATGACTCAGTATCACCATTAAGAATGTCATTTGCTGTGCTGGGCTGTGATACACTGGTGACTTCAGGAGCTGTTGAGGTAGTTGGGCTGTTCCTTCTTACTCTCAATGACTCCAGGCTGCTGAGCTTTTTGAACTCTTGGGTCTTCTAATAGTTTTGCTGTCTCTTTATTTCTATGAGGCTACTAACCTAGAAACTGTCACTTCTTACTGCTTTCTGTATGACAGACTCCAGAGTCCCCAATCCTTCTGATATGTTGCTTATAATTGTCTGTGGGCTAGAAAAGCAGGTGATTAAACTTATAAGAGCTTTGTCTAAACTAAGCAAAACGGTATTCTGAATAATAGTCCAAGAAGCTTTTCTGAGAATCAGATAATTAAATGAAATATGATGTCTTTCCCCATTATTCTTAAGGCCTTTATTTTAAGCTTCCCTCTTGGTTCTCTGTTATGTTCTGAATAATGCATAGAACTCTCGATAAATAAGCTATTAATGACAAATTAATACACAGTTCTCCCCTTCCTCTACCAGAATCCTATTTTATGCCTATTTGTGGTACAAAGGGACCTTGGACCCTCAAGAGCTGTGTCAGCAGAGGCTGTGCCCTGGAAAGTTTTACTATAAAAGTCAAGAAGTTAAAATTTAGAATCAAGAAGACCTAAAATAAGCTGTGTGATCTTAGCCAAGTCATTTACTCTCTTACCTTCAATTTAGAAAATGGGGGTAATAATAGAAACAACTTCCCCAGTTGTTTTGAAAATCAAAAAAAGGGAACATGTAAAGTGTTTGTAAACCTTAAAACATCATATGAACTCTAGTTTAATATAACTATCGTTACTACCTGCAATACCATCACCTTTTCCAATTACAAGTCTGAGTTTGGTGATGGAACGCATGTCAGTATTGAGGACCAAGTGGCAATCTCATCGCAGAATTGGAGATTAAGATTTAGCCACAAGAAGGCTGAGATCATCTACAAATGACAACCAGGTTTGCAGTCTAAAACCACAGAGGATAAAATGAGAGCTCCCTGGAAGATTTCTCCCACTTGTTCTCCTCCACACCAATACGAAGTCCAGCTTTGCTCTTATGTGTCATAATTAAAATGAAGAGGGACACAGAGCTGTAGGTGGTTACCCAACCTGACCAACTTTCAAAGACTCCACTAGGAGCCCTGGGTGGAGGTAAAGGGAACGCAGGTGCTAGAAGCAGGAAAAGAATTGTTTAACCGGAGGGAGATGAAAGCTTGGAGCAATTTCTCCACTTCGGTAGGTCTGGCTGGACATGCTTTATCACAAAATGTAAAATGGGATTTCAAGTTTTAGGTGCCATGCTTTTGCAGTGCAATTGTGACTATTGATAGGTAAATGGAGAAGGCATTATGCTAAAAGGAGAGCTAGAGGACAAAATCTATGATTTCATTGGGTTTGGGGAACTCTCTATATGACGGATGATATGATTTATCCATTATTTGCTGAAGGTAAAACTTGAACTTAGGTCTTGAATTTATGCGAAGCTGATTCTCATTGTTTCTATTGGCTAAGAAATTTATTTTTTGCATTTATAGGAAGAATCTAAAAATTTCACACAAATACTCCAATGAGCACTAATTAATAATTTACTCACCGAATTTCAAATTTATACTTGTTCATGCTTTCCCGAGTTGTGTGGCCAGACCCAGGAGGTTTGGTGGAATCAGGGAGAGTTTGTACAGCATTCCTCAGGGCATTGAGCTAACAACAAATAATCCCAATTCAGAGTTAGAAACACTGTTTGAGAGAACATTATTATCCCTAACACAAAGCATCTGACTGCGTAATGCCCTTAGAAAACAACTGAATAATGCAGCATTGACAAAGTTAATCTCCAATTGGGACAGCCTTGGATAGAGCATTAGTGACATTTGTGAACTTGGTGTGCTTCATCAGGTCATGTAATCTATCACTGAGTCACTGAGCAAGATTTCACTGACATCATAATACATCTGTTTTCTTAATTTATGCTCTCTCCTTGTTCTGGGACTGTTTTGTAACATTTGAACGTATGTACAACCAGAACATTGAGATTAGAGTGGTTTTTGTGTGTGTTATAGAAATATCAATGGCACACAGCAAATTATTTCTGAATCAGAGAATCACAGGGCTGGAAGAAAACAGAGGATAGCTTTTTGAATACAGGAACAATCTCATATAAAGTATCTCAGAAAGAAAGCCAAATTGTAAAGAAATAGAGTCCTGGTGGAATTTTATCTATCATAACGCCTTAAAAAATCCAACCTAATAAAAGAGGACCAATCATAAATACCTTATCTGTGAGAAATTTTGTCTGGTTCCTCTGACGTCTTGCAAGATACTGATCATATAACTGAGCCAATTTGACCGCTAAGACGTGTTCACGGCTAAAACAGGGATGATGAGTAAATATTAATCCTGAAATGTCAATGTCCAGTTGAAACTGACCCGGAGAGTCTCCAGAACCAACAATGTACTGTTTATTGGGTACATAGTTGACTGCCTGAAAGAAATAGAGGGAGGAGGGAGAGGAAGAAGTGGAACAGAGAGATAGAAACAGAGAGATACACAACAGAGTTAGAGACCTTCTCAAATGATTATTCTATATTTGTGTCTATATGATACTAGTGACAAATATTCAGTTAATTTTTATGCAATATACTAAGAGCCTGTGAGTTGGAAAATGCTTGGGTTGCCTAAGCGAATTGCTAGGGGTTAGGTACCTGCCCTTATCCCAGTTTGATGGGTGTGAAGAATAGTTTGGAACATGTAGTTTTACCAATATTTAGCTTTCATACACATATTGGCTTGGATTTAGGAAGACCTGAGTGCAAATTCTGCCCCAGAAGCTTACTAGCTCAGCCTCAGTTTCTTCATCTGCAAAATGGAGATTATAATAATACTTACCTCATAGGGTTATGTTGAGGATCAAATGATGTAATCTATGTAAAGGGCTTTGCAAACCTTAAAGTATTATATAAATGAGCTATTATTATTGTTATTGTTGTTACGTGCTAGTCCCCTATTTCTTTTATATATCTTCCATATTTTTCCAGTTAACTAGCAGAGGAATAAAATTTTATCAATTCCTTTTTATCTGTAAATAAAATGCATGTAATATTCATATTTATTTATGCATATGATATATTTATATATATATATATATTTTACATATGTTTGACAGCACCTGTGATTTCATTGTCTGAAGGATGCCTTCATTCAGCAGATTGACAGTCCCTCTTCAACTTAAGAGAATTAGACAGGTAGCAGGGACAAAACGCCAGTGACTTGGTCATGGTCACTCAGCTAAGGTATATCAGAGATAGAAATGGCAACCATGTATTCCAGATTCTGAGGCTGGCTGGTCCTTCTCTATGGCTCTCCTAACCCACCTTCTATTCATATATGTATATCTATATCTATAATATCTATATTATATCTATATCTATCTATATCTATAATATCTATATATCTATATCTATCTATAGTAATCGATCTATCTATAATCTATCTATATCTATAATATATCTATAATAATATCTATATCTATATAATAATATATATTATATCTATAATAATAGTATCATGTATTTAAATATTTATTACATATTATGTTAATATGATTCATCTCGCTCCATATTCATACACCTCATCTATCTCTAGCTACTGGGTGGATCCTTCAGTGTTGCACAGCTTCAGTCTTTGTTGGGATACGGCAATGAGCCTAAATCCTTAAGGGATACACCAGCCTTTGATGGACCTTGAAGCTGGAAAGGCCTTGAGTACTCATTCAGTGATGCACTTTGTGTCTCATCTCCAAGGACTGGTTTAACTACGTTTAGAAAGGCCTTTGCCCAGAAATTTTGTCATTAGGCAATGTTTTTCAATGTTCATCAGTCAGTGACATGTACCTGTGACATGGAGTTTTTCAAATCTTGATGCATATATTTCATTTCTCTCTCTTTACACAGGAAATGTTCAGATCTTTGAAAGTTATCATGAAGCATAAAAAATATGCTGGAGGAAGGGCCTTTAAATTACAGAGTATATCCAGTGAGGGGCTAAATATTAAATAACAACTTCACGCAAAGGGCTGAGCTAGGGAAAGGACACCATGGATGGTACACAATCTGAACAGCAAAGTAAAAGGCTGAACCAAAAAATTAAATAAGGAAGAGGTCAATGGAGAAAAGAGACAACCTACTACAAGAAAAGGCAGCAAAGTGGTCAATGATAGAGTACCAGGCTTGGAATCAGAAAGTTAAAATCTGGCCTCGGTTACTATGATGTATTAGATATACTGCAAAGGTGATCTATATCCCAGAGAAATTACAAAATACTCATCTGTACTAAATTCTGTCTCTTCACTACGATTCTCCTCTATAAGGTCAAACCACTTTTGTTATTCTGTTCTCTTTTTATCTTCCTTTTCTGTTCTTTCTTAGCAATTAAATCAACTTCTAGTTAGAAATTCAGAAGCTGTGAACTCATCTGAAAAGTCAGTCTATTTCCTACCATTTGGATCAGGATCTTAACTTTTTTTGCATCATGAAACCTTTGGGTAGGCTGTGAAGTCTATGGAACTCTTTTCAGAATAATGTTTTTAAATAATTTAAGGACATGCTAAATTTAAGTTAGAAGTTAGTGAGAATAAATGTGTAATGAGTTTTCTTCTTGTGCAAGTTTACAGACCTCTGGGTGTAAATGGATGACAGATTAAACTCCGGGTTTGAATATATCTGGGTCCTTCTCTTCTCTCTATTTTATCTGACAACCACATCAAATCTATAATTTTCTTCCTCTCAAGGAACATTGGTTATTAAGCTGAAAAAGCAAATGTTCTCTGTCTGTATGGCACCAGTATTCTGTTTCTCTTGGATTTCTGTAGATATAGCTGTGGGCAATAATGTATTTAATTAGCAAACTGATGTACTAATATGTGTGTTATATGGAATGGTAGTTATTATTTATGGCTGCAACCCTAGACTGTTTTAAAAATATAGGGAGATTGAGAAGCAGTTCTAAAACCAATTTTTGCATTCAGGATCCTAGGCGAGTCATTTAACCCTATTTACCTTAGTTTCCTCATCTGTAAAATGGAGCTGGAGAAGGAAATGGCAAACCACTCCACTATATTTGTCAAGAAAATCCTAAGTGGGGTCATGAAGAGTTGGACACTACTGTAATGATTAAACAACTATCCATATTAATAACAAGAACAACAACAAACAATACACTTATATCAATAGCTATGGATATAGCTTTTGATAAGATATAGAATCCCTTCAAACACTGGAAAGCAAAGGAGAAATGAATCTTTCCTGATAATAATACATAGTAGCTATCGTAAGAGGCAGCGAGGTGGTACAAGATACAGCAGCCTGTTCTGTGCAAAAAAGATATGTAGCAAAATAAAAATGTTTATGGCCGTGTAACTAAATTTCTAAATTTCCAATAGGAATATTTCCAGATAAACCTGAAAATTCAGACTAACCAGAAACAGTCCTTTCTGACTGATCTATTCCTCACTTGGACTGAAAGAATTTCACTTCCATTTTTCTTGTTTGGTGGTTTTTAGTTTTTATTTTTTTACATTTAGGGGAATGTTTCTGGGCAGTGTTCTCAAGGCCTATTCTATAGTACTCTAGGTATGAATTAAAGTGACTTTTAGAATCACTGTTCTATTTAGTCTTTTTCCATTTGGTTACTTAGGATACTCACATCTTACCTCATTGTGCCCAAATCTACATGATCTCATATCTTAATAATTTGCCGTGATCTCAGTCTGGAGTTTAAAAACTATTATTATTATTATTATTTTTAAACTATTATATTGGGACAGAGTATTTCTTCCGGATGAAATGGTATCTAGGAAATATATTGTTTTGATACTGAAATAAAACTGACTCTTCAGTCTTCATTTCAAAACTAGAACACTCCATCCCTCTTCTCCTCCAAAAACTCAAACCAAACCAAACAAATAACAAAAACCTAGTCCCAGAATTATTCCATGAGGAAACTAGTAGGTGCATAAAGTGCCTCAGATACTTGCCAATTTATTTACTGTAAGGGAAAAACAATACTCCCTAACATGTTTAAAAAAGCTTCTACATTAGCACTGGGAAATTACAAAATCCTTAACAGAATAAAAAGCACATAAAAAAGAAGAATGTTATAAGATTGGGAAAATATAGTTCTCATGGGGTTGATCAGAAAGTTGAAAAACCTGCACATGCTTGATATTGGTTTATCCAAATTCAGATTGGGATTCTGGAAGCTGAGCTCTTTGGAGGATTTTAGACAATTGTAACACGAGTTATAGTGAGCTATATTTTCTATTCACTGCTTAAGATTATTCTCAAAGTCTCAAGATTATTTTCTTTCTTAGATTTTTTAGTTTTTTTCCCCCAAGATATATTAATTTGCATTTCCTCTAAACTAAACTTAATCCCTTCTCCAATATAAAATATTTCCTATAGTTCTTTATCTTCAATGGCATTTGTTAAAAGTTTTCTGAGTTAGTAACAGCAAGAGATTTCATTCATATTTTTCCATTCTAATTTTGAAGTAAAAAAAATTAATAGAGCTGAGACAAATGTCAAATCACATTCATGTGTGAATTTCACATCTCATCTCAATAGTAAAGTCAGGAAGGAATCAAAGTCTTATAGTGTGTGTCAAATTCACAATGAATTCTGCCAATCACATGGGAGATGAATAGAGTAGGGAGCTCCATTTTGGCCATCTAGATTCCTGAAATCATTGCCAAAGAGTTAGTTTTCTTCAGGCTTTTTCTAGATCCAAGACATCTCATTTGATAGCTCAGGAAACAGGTTTAATCTTCAACCACCTGAGGGTATATGGATCACAAGAGCAAGAATCATGTAATTTAGAGGTGAATAAGACTTTAGAAGTCACCTACTTCAATCCCTTCATTTTCTAGGGAAGGAAATTGAGGTCCCAAGAGTTTGTGACTTGTCCAAAATCACCCCAGGAGCTAATGGCAAACTGGGTTTGTAAGTTTAGTCTTTTTCATTCTGCTAAGCAGATTTCAGGGGAGAACATATGTTGGATACTTGGGGTTCAGGGAAGAAAAGACTGAGCTAGGGAGGAGAGGGAGGAAGGCATTATTTAAAAAAAATTTGCTGTTTTCTTAATTGCAGAGTTATGAGAGTATCCTAATGAAACAAATAAATAATGGAAACAGAGGCACCAAATAATCCTTGATCATTGACTCTGGAAAGCCATTAAAAGTAGCAGGAGCTTCCTAGAAATAACAGAGCTTTGGTGGAGGGAAAGTTAAGAGAGGGCTGAGGGTTTCTGTGACAATCAAGGGAAATAATGGATATGAAAGTTCTTCATATATTGTAAGGCATTTCATATAGAGGAAACAGCATTATCCCATTCAGAACTGGTATTAAATTATGATATACTTTTTCTAGGTCAACTTAGTGAAAGCCTAGGAGTATAGCCTATATATATATAAGAGAGAGAGAGCAGACAGATAGTGAGAGACAGAAAGATAGACAGAGACAGAGAGTGAGAGTGAAGGAAAGGGAGAGAGAGAGAGAGAGACCAGACAGAGAGAGAGACATTCAGACAGAGACAGAGAGAGAGAGAGAGAGAAAGAAAAAGAGAGAAAGAGAGAGAGAGGGAGGGCTGATTTTCTATTTGTTTCTATTTGTACATCATGACTGGAGAAAGGAGTTGATGCCATAAAAGGATCTGCATAGAGCACTGAATAGATTTAAAATGTCAGAATTCCTAATTGAGGCCTAATACCAATTAAGCAGATTTTTAAAAAAACACATAACTGGCCAAATTTGACTTTAGGACTTGAGTGTCCTGTTTAACTGTCCAGTGGTTCTTTCTGCTACACCATATTTAATTAGTAGAACTATTTAAAATGAAAAATATGTGGTATACATCAATATATAAAAATGTTATAAGAAATATTATAAAATAAAACAGGCAAGAACACAAGATTGTAAATTCACAATGATTATGATCATGTCAATATATGTAGATGTATATATATACATACATATTTAGCAAAATATACAATAAACACTTGTTATTTAATTATATACCTTCCATCCTTTTCCTTAATATTTTTGCTGTTAGAGTATTTTCATGTTATATACTTAAAGTCTATGAGTATAATTCATTATATCTTAAGACATAGTGAGAGCTTAGTATAAACCCTAGTATTGAGCATTTAGTGGGAAGAGAGACAGAGACAGAGAGTGAGAGCGAGGGAAAGGGAGAAAGACAGAGACAGAGAGACAAACAGATTTCATTAAAGCTAGTATATTTTCAAATGTGAAACTGTTATTACCTTTTTATATAATGTTTCCAGTCCTGCTTCTATGACTTCTTCTCGTGAGAATATAGCTGGTCTTGTAGAAAACTGTTTAATTGGATTGGGGAGTGCTAGGACCCTGCCATCATCACCAAACCATTTTCTCTCCTGTGAGATGAGCACAGAAAGTATATTTTTTATTTCTGTAATATGGAAATGATTTATAAAATGACAACATTTCCAGAATAATTTAATGTCAAATATGCTTATCTTATGACATAATTTGGGGATTTCCTCTCCTAGAAAGAAAACTTGTATTTTTCACATTAAAATTTTAGTTTTGATCTATAATCTATTTTCATTACTCTCAAATGAAACATTTCACCAAAAAATGGAACAAAAACCTAGAGATGGGTCATTTAAAAAAAGCACTTTTATGGTATGCTATTATATAATTATTCTATTGTGTTTTATGTATTCTATTTTATTAAGGTAATTTTTCTTAGTTTTTAACCAAATACAAAAAAAAGATTGCTCATAGTTAGGTTAAACCAATATAATACCCTCCACCCCCCAAAAATCTATCAAGGGATTATTTTATAAAAAACAATTTTATAAAAAAATTTTATATTATAAAAACAATAACAAAATTAACATGAAGGGAAAAAAGATCAAGAATATCAAGGGAATCAATAAAAAACGAGAAGGGAAGGGGTCTAACAATATTGAATCTTAAATTAAACTACAAAGCTAAAATCACCAAAACAATATGATATTGGTTAAGCATAGAAAAAAATGATCAGAAAAGAAATTAGGCATGCAATAGACAGAAGCAAATGAGCACAGGAGCATAGTGTTTGCTAAAATTTGAAGGTTCCACCTATAGGGGAAAGAATTCACTATTCAACAAACTGTTGGAAAAAATAGAAAGTAATCTGGCAGATAGTAGGTATAGAACAACATCTCGTCCTGCATGAGCTTCAAATGGGTACATGATTTAGACATAGTGGTGAAATAATAAACAAATTATTGGCATGTGATAAAAATTGCCTGTCAGATCTGTGGTTGGGGAAGACCTCATCATTACAAGAGCTGGAGAGGTTCACGGGAGGAAAGATGGGGCAATTTTGATTTTATATAGAATTAAAGTTTTTCATTGCATAAAATAAAAGTTTTAACATTAACAAAAGTAATGAAGCTAAAATTTGGAAGAGACGCATGAAAGTGGTAAAAATTATTTGAAAAAATTTCTCTGATAAAAATCTCATTTCTAAAATTACAGAGGGAATAAAATCTAACTTATAAGAATAAGATAAATGGTCAAAGAACATGAACAATTTCAGAGGAAGAAATCCAAGTTAACAATGGCCACTGGGGAAAAAATTCTGTGACTATTGTTTAGAGAAATGAAAATAAAAATAACTCTGAGGTACTATCTCACAGACATTGGATTGACAAAATTGACCAAAAAAGAGAAATGACAAGTTCTGAACGGGCTATGAGAAAACAGGTACTTTAATACACATTGTTGGTAAAGTTGTGAAATAGTCCAGTCATTTAGGATAGCAATTTGAAATTATCCCCAAAGTTATAGTTATTAAACTGTGTATAGCCTTTGATCCAGTGACAATTCTAGTAGATTGCTACCCCAAAGAGATCAAATAAAGATGTAAAGGACTCATGTATAAAAAATATTTACAGCAGTTTTTTTTGTGTGTGTATGTGTGTGTGTATAAAACAATGAATTAAAGACTAAAGAAATGCCCCATAATTAGGGAATGGCTAAAGAAAGCATGATATATAAATGTTACATATAAAATACATAAATATTATTTTATTGTAAAAAAAATGAAATGGTTTCAGAGAAACCTGGAAAGATTTATATTTCTTAATGTAAAATGAACTGAACAGAGCTAGAGGAATTATTAATTTATTTATTTAAAAAGCTTATTTAATATTTTATTTTTTCCCAATTCCATATATGAATAATTTTAACAGTTTTTCAAATTTTGAGTTCCAAATTCACTCCTTCCCTTTCTTCCACTACCTCCATTGAGAAGACAAACAATTTGACATAGGTTATAAAGGTATAGTCACACAAACCTCATTTCCATTTAAGTCATTCTATGAGAGAAAACACAGGCAAAAAAATCAAACCCAAGAAAAATAAAGAAAAAGTATCTGTGATCTGCTTTCAGGCCCTATCAGTTCTTTCTCTGGAGATGGATAGTAGTTTTCATCCTAAGTCTTACAGAATTGTCTTAGACTGACTAAGTTATTCATAGCTCATCATCATACAATAATGTATTCAGAGTTGATGATCACACAGTAATGCTGTTAGTATGTACAATGTTCTTCTGGTTCTGCTCATTTCACTTTGCATCATTTCATATAAGTCTTTCCAGATTTTCTGGGACTATCCTGTGCATCATTTCTTAAAGCACAATAGTCTTCCATCATAATCTTACAAGAACTTGTTCAGCTATTCTAAGAGAATAATTATTTACGACAATAATGACAATTAAGATAGTCAACTTTGAAAGACAACAATTCTGATCAAACACAATGACCAACTATAATTCCAAAAGAAATATCATAAAACATGCTATCTACTTCCAAATATAAAGGTAGGGGAATGAGAGTCTAGACCAAAGCATATTTTCTTTTTTTTCTTTTCTTTATGATTATTTTTTTGGATATAGCTAATATAGGAATTTGTTTTGCAAGGCTATATATTTGTAATGGGCTTGGTTTTTCTTGTATTCTCAGTGGGAAAAGAGAGTTTGGAACTGAAAATAAAATTGTATTAAAAACACAAAAGAAGAAATTTGATTAGTTAGATATCTATAATACTATAATCTCATGGGGAAAAGATAAATATACAAAATTCACATACAAAATCAGGAATCTGACTACTATTAAGATTCCATATATATATATACATATATATATATATGTATTAGCTTATCTCATATGGATATTGATTACTTACTTGTTCTTGTATCAGCAATCGATTCTCCATAATGTTTTGATTAGTTCGAGAGACCATTGGCCTTTCTCCAGTGTAAAGACCTTCATCTTCAAGGTATCTTGGTTGCATATTTTCAGGGATTTTTTTATAGACAGGCACTAGGTAGAAAAAAATCAATATTATACTGTGCTATTCAAACTACTTAAAGAGATATACTCTACTGAGAGGTATATGGTATAGTGAAGAGACGTGGATTTAGAATCAGGAGAAAAAAATTCAGATCCCTTGACCAGTACTTGTGTTTCTTAGGGCAAATCATTAAACTCTTCTGAGTTTCAGTTTCTTCATCTGAAAATGGGAATAATAATATACTGTGGAGGCATATCAGGAGCACAAATGAAATCATATGCAAAAAATTAATTTGAAAACATTAAGTAGTATATCAATGCCAGTTGTTATTATCATTGTTAATCTGTTAAGCTGCTCTTAATTTCATGATGAACTGAGACATGATTTGCTATTTCTTTTAAAACAACAAATTTTTATAAGTTAATTTTCTAGAACTAATAAAAAAGCTAAATGTGTAGATTAATATCAAATTATATAAGTATGCATTCCCATTCTATACCTCCTAAATTTTTAGATGTTCAATTCACTACTTGACCAATATACTACCTGTGTGACCTTGAAAATCACTGTAACTTTTCATGCTTAATTCTATAAAATGAAGGGATTAAACTAGATGAACTCCATGTTGTCTTCAAGTTGTAACATTTCTAATGCGTTCTGCTCTTTGCCCCTTAAATACTGTTCCATACTGTTATACATAGATTGAAATTTCTTGAGGACATGAACCACAGCTTATTTATCTCTATATTCCTTAGCACTTGGAACGGTGGATTCCTAATAAATGCTTCCTAAATAAATGAATGGATGAATGAATGAATGAATAAGTGCGACTATTTTGTGGTGGGAATAGAGTGGAAATCTAGGTGTGATCTTAAATTATTTTTATATTTGAGCAATTTAAAATTTTTTTAAAAAATTTTAATTTTAAGTTTTGAGTTTCAAAATCTATTCCTTCCCTCCCTTCTGAGAGAGTAAGCCATCAGATATAGATTATTCATGTGCAATTATCTAAAACATTTTTATATTGATCATTTTGTACAAGAAGACCTGAATGCAAGAAAAAACAAAAGAAAGAAAGAAAGTGAAAAATAGCATGCTTTAGTTTACATTCAATCAATACCAATTCTTTCTCCAGAGATAGATAGCCTGCTTCATCATTAGTCCTTAGGGATTGTTTTGGATTATTGTATTACTGGGAAGGGCTAAGTTATTCACAGTTCTTTATCAAACATTAAAGTGTATATAATGCTCTATGTACTTCACTATGCATTAGTTCATGTAAATGTCTTTTAAAGTTTTTCAGAAATCAAACGGCTTGTCATTTCTTAAAGCATAAGAATATTCCATTGCAACCTTATTCTGAGTTTCCTCAATTGGTGGGCATCCCTTTGATGTTCAATTCTTAGCCACCACAAAAAAAGAATTGTTATAAATATTTTTGTACAAATGTACCATTTCCCATTTTTAGGATGTCACTGGAATACAGACCTAGCAATGGTATTGCTGGATCAGAGGGTATATACAGTTTTATATTTTGGTGGGCATAGTGACAAATAGCTGGATCTGTTCACAACTCCACCAGCAGTGCATTAGTGTACCAGTTTTTCCACATCCTTTACAGCATCCAACATTTTTCTTTGTTTTTGTTTGTTTGTTTCTGACTGATATGTGTAGGCTGGTACCTCAGTTGCTTTAATTTACATTTCTCTAATCAATAGTAAGCATTTTTCATCTTACTATGGATAATTTTGTTTTGTTTTGTTTTTTTGTTTAAAAACTGCCTGTTCATATTCTTTCACCATTTATTAATTGGGGGATGACTTGTATTTTTATAAATTTGAGTCAGTTCTCTATATACTCGAGAAATGAGCCCTTTACCAGAGATACTTTACTGCAAAAACATTTCCCAGTTTTCTGCTTTGTTATAATTTCACTTGCATTGGTTTTGTTTGTGCAAATTCTTTTAAAATTTTATATAATAAAAACGAGCTATTTTATACTTACTATTTCTTCTTTGGTCCTAAATTCTTCCTCTGTCCATAAATCTGACAGATAAACTATTTCATGCCCTCTTAATTTGCTTATGGTCTCACCCTTTACATGTAAATCATGGAGACATTTTGACCTCATTTTGGTATCTGGCGTGAGATGCTGCTGACAGCATTTTACTTCAGATGATACTGTCTACAGCAGATGGCCCATCCTAAATATGCAAATCTCCTAGTGGGTGCTCTATTGATTACATGCTAGTAACTTAGGGACTAGAGCTGTTGAGAATATTCATGTAACATAGAGAAGCTCTGGATAGCATCCATGAATCCTGTGATTGCTTTTTAAATTCAGGATAGCTTTGGATAGTGATAAAAAAGGCCTGAGGGAGAGGGAAAGGAAAAAGGAAGGATGTAAATTAAGCCTATCCTTTAAAATTTTCCAATAGGAAAAAGAGAAAAAACCTCCTCTTGGTGTGTTGGTTTTCCCACATGGTTATTTTTTCAGCCCACTGAAAAGTGGCATCCACGCCGAGCCTGAACATTCCCTGTACTCTGTCTCTTCCAGGGTTGCCAGTCTTCTTAAGGAAGAACTCCGATCCAAAAGAAATCAAGCTTTCTGGGGCTCTTTTCATAAAGTTCCCTCCTGACCTGCCTTCCCAGCATTCCTCTAGCCTGGAACCTTGTCCAAATGCTAAGCAGACCCCCAGTCTCCAATGACCTTTGTGCTAGACTGCAGAAGTACCCAGCGATGTAGGAGGAACAACAAAGAACTTTGTCTACTCAGGGACCGTTCTAAGACAACAAAGATGGTCCCAGACTTCAATTTTCGTCCTCTGTGGGCATTTCCAAAGGCGCTGTCCTTGGTTTTCCATTTCTCTTCACTCTCCCCTCAGCTATCCTCCATTCCTGCATCTATAATTTGCTGCACACACTTTCTGGGCTTTCCACATACTGGGGTAGAACTTCCCTTCTAATTCCCAGTCTATCCTAAAGGGACACTGGGAGTATTAAGAAGTTATAGTGTTCTGAATATCTGAGATTCAACATGTCATAGAAAAGTAAAATTTGATTCTTTTTAACATGATTCTACATTTATTAGAATTCTTACAGAGCTAAATTTTCAGGCAGAAGTGATTTCAGAAAAAGGAGTCACAAGAGGAAGAAAGGAATATAATATGATTTTGAAACTGAGCTGATGAAATACTTCAAATCACAAAGACGGAGAAAAGAGTGTTCCCTCAGATAATCAATCACTGTAATACACCATCTGCTGAGGGATATTTCTAGCTTTTTTTCCATTCCTTCTTTTTTTTTCAGAAATGAAAGTAATTTTTCAAAGAAATAGATAAAATAGGTTAGAAGTCAGAAGCAGCCAGAGTAATTTTGCTTCTTTTAAAAGGAATTCCTCAAGCATGGATTTTGATTGTTCTTACACATTGGGCTTTAGACATATATGTTATAAATCATTTAGGCTCTTAAACTCAACATGTGTTTTATTATACTTATTGGAAGATTTCTACTGCCTTAACTGTGAACAAAATACCCACCACTTATTTAAATATTAGGAGAGTACGTACAAATGGCTTATCAGGGGAGGCTAAAATCGGTCAACCAAGTAAATGCCCATCAGTGTTCTGCCTTTCAAAGAGTACCAAAAAGAACATTAGAGATTAATTTGTGCAACCTCCTATTCAATGAAGGAATCTTTTGTTTTCATGGCCTCCACTTCTTTACTGATCACAGATTCTTAAGGCCTCAGAACATAGCTTTTGCCCCCATTTCTTGAGAGTCTTCATTTTCAATTTGGTCACGGACTTCCCAGTCACTAAATCTAATGTCCTTTTCCCTGCCTCTTTGACTCCTTCCTTTGACTTCCTTGACTGATCCACAGGTCATCCATCCTTATCTCCTCTCCTTTCCTGATTTCTACAGAACCATACTATACTTGCTTTCTTCCCTCTATGATGTATTTTTCCATCTTGTGCCCCTTTTTATTGCCTCTTCTTATGCTCCTTTAAATGAGCATTCCCTCAAATTGTCTCCCCCCTTCTCTTTTCTCTCTTCAATTTCTTCCTCAGAGAGCTCTATCTATTTACATAGCTTCTATGCGGATGATTTATAAATCAATGTATTCAAGTCTGATCTGGCTCCCAAGCTCTAATTCACCTTTTTCAAAAGTCATCTCATTCCTTTTTCCTGTCTGAAATCACAAAAGCTGATTAAATTTTTCAAGAGATCTTTCTTAAAGTATCATCAACTAGGGATACTTCTTCTTTGGCTTCTGATAGATTCTGAAATTAATTTCTCAAGGGAAACTTGGAATAATTTATGACTTTAGAAATATGAAGAGGTCTGGTCCATTTGACCATGAGAAATTTTAATTAAAAAGAGAAGAGAGTCACCAGACTACAGTGTTTTTAGAACACTAGAAAACATTATCCAGGGAGGTATTGGAATATGAATATTTAAAAAGTAGGGCAGATATTTTATATCTACAGTCAGTCCAAACCTGAGTATAGGCAAGGGGCAGATTCAGTGGCACTCCTGTTATATTCTCTGCAACTCATATTTTGTATTCAAGAAGGAGAGAAAATGGAAATACCCCCTACCTGTAAGAGAACTGGGTGTGAAGAGAATTTCTTTTTCTTTGTGCTGTATCACATGGATGCTTTCATATTCAGCAGCTCTTATTGCCAGAAAATCAGGGGCTGTCTGATCTAAGTCAAGCAAGAAGGCGTCAGCCTCTTTCTCATTAGTTGGCTCCTCTTTATCCTACAATTGCATCAAATAAGAAAATTGCTCAGATTGTGTTTTGCTATAAGTTTTTTTAGAAAAGCAATTCTTTATCAATTAATAAGTTTTAACATATCTTACGTTGAGTTCTCTTCCTATTTTTTACAAAAAGCTTAAGCCTAATTGTTGCCTCTGATTCCAATGCCTTTTATAATCACCATCATTATTGTGAATAATGCCTTTATATCACATTGAAGTTTCCTTCAAAACAACCCTGTGAAGTATTATAGATATCATATATTTTGTATACCCATTTTTCAGGTGAAGAAACTAAGACTTGAAGATGTTAACTAATTCAGCCAAGGGAACAATCAGAGTTGACAGCGGAATTCACGTATGCTATCCATTGTTAGCTCCTGCTTTATGTTGAGACCCCATGCCTTATTTCTGTAACTCAAGGTTTTGTGTTTTGGCTTAAGTTCCTATATTGTTCCAGCTTTTATTCCTTGCTCTTTCAGGAATAGTTTTAAGTCAGAAAGCCTCTAGAACTTGGAAAAAGGGTATATCCAACCCTTTGATAGCACTTATATGGGGGAAGCTCGCTTAATTTAAAAGGAACCATGGGTAGAATGATGCAGGACTTGCTTAAGGAAGGGACTGGGACTGTTCTTGTGGACACTGAATGGAGTGTCACGGGTGCTTCAAATATCTGGCACTAAATCTTTTCTGGAAAGAGTGTCATAGACACCACCTCTCCATCTTTCCCATCTGACCTGCAGATCCTCTCCAACCTTTTTTGAAATGTTATTATGATAATTATATATATGTGGTACATTTTTAGTCAGTGCTTTTTATAAACAACTAGGCAAATGTTTTCCTGACCATGGAACATCAGAATTATTATCCACTTTCTACTGGCAAAAAAAAAAATAATGGAAGAAAGGAAAAGTGAAACAAATGACCTACCTACTCTGCTTAAAACTGTTAATTGTTCTCATAAAAACATAATACTGAAAGAATCATGCTGAAGGGAGCAGTTAGGGTCTCAAAGTGTCCTTGTAATAAATGGGCTACTGTTGGAGCAATGTCACCATTGTTTTTCAGAACTTTGGATTGGGGTTTGGTTATAAAGTATTAATGGTGTTATTGCCAGTGTATGTTCATCAAATCCATGTTATGATGTGCAGTCCTTATTTAAAAAAAACCCACAAAATGAAAGTGTAGATGTGGGATTCAATGAGCTGTGCTTCCTTTGAGAAGAAATTGTCTGTTTTTCAAAGCTTTTTAAGAAGCCTGGAGTAAAAAAAATGGGAAAAAAAATCACATCACTTGGTCTGCTTGTTGTGCCTGTTTCTATTGATTTTTGACCTAATGTGTTCTTACTTCTGAACTCTTCAGTTTGCCCATGAAACTTATGTTACCTAAGTGACAAGTCTGAAAAAGAGAGAGGGAGAAAAAAGATGGGGGGAGGAGAAAGAGAGAGAGAGAAAGAAAGAGAGAGGGGGGACAGAGAGAGATAGGGGAGAGAAAAAGGGGGGAAAGTGAGAAAAGGGAGAAGAGACAGAAAAAGGGGGGAAAGTGAGAAAGGGGGAAGAGAGAGGCAGAAATGGGGGGAAAGCGAGAAAGAAGGAAGAGAGAAAAAGAGAGAGGGAGAAGTGAAAAAGGAGGAAAAGAGAGAGATGGGAAAGAGAGAGAAATGGGGAGAGAGATGCAGAGGGAGATGGAGAGAGATGGGGAAGAGAAAGAGATGGAGAGAGAAAGATGGAGAGGGAGAAATGGGGAGAGAAATACAGAAGGAGCCAGAGAGAGATGGGGGAGAGAGATGGGAAAGAGAGACAAAGACAGAGAAACAGAGACAGAGACAGAGACAGAGACACACCAGAGAGACATAGAGAGATGGAGGAGAGAAAGAGAGATGGGGGAGAGAGAGACAGAGACAGAGAGAGAGAGAGACAGAAACAGAGATACAAAAGTGACAGTGATAGTGAAAGAGATATAGACAGTGACAGAGATAGACAGTGACACAGACACAGAAAGAGACATACACGACACACACATATACACATCACACAGAGGCTATAAAGATTAGAAATCTTCAACAGGGAAGAACAAAAAGATGCAGAATCAAAACCTCCAAAGTCATGAATCATTCCAATTGGACTCATTCACTGAGTGAAGCCTGAAAGGGGTAGTTTTAGCACTAAGCGAAGGAAGTAAAACTTTATATAGCAGCCAATAAACTAAAGAATCTTCTGGCCAGTATGATAAAAAGGTGATGCAGAAATGACTGTTTATGGGTGATGTTCCACAACAGGACGTTGAGGGAAATGAGGGATTTGGGGGGCCCAGAGGGAGGAGTGTATTCTAATCTCCTGAGGTTTGTTCATGGAAGAAAACATTCTGACAAAACATCCCTTAGTCTCACTGTAATTTCCTGAATGTAGGCATGACCTCATAGAGAAATTAAAGTTTTGTTTTTTTATGTTTAAATCATAGAAGGAAGAAGGGGAATAAATCAGAAGAAAAAAAATTAATATTCCAATGTCTACTGGAATTAACCTAGAACCCTAGAACCTGACTATAATCTGTTGGCTGTAATGGAGAATTCAGTGTTAAGTCTCAGATCCCACGAATAGGGGTTTAATTCAATTACGGGAGTTCCAAAAAGACCTCGTTAAGAGGTTAAGAGAGTTCCTCAGGGTGGTATAGTCCCCAAAGACAGCATTACAGTACAGCTCCTGTGAATTACTGTTCTTTAAATTTAAAAGTCGAGTTGCCTAATTATCTTCAGGTAAAACAGTTATTTTTAAATACCATGTTCTGATATGTAAGTAATCATAAAATGTTCAAGGCACAGGAAACTGCAGCTACTGTTAGATGCTGAGTAAGACATACTTTTGGTTTGTAAGAAGAGTGAAAAATTAACATTTAAACGATGGCATTTAAGTAGTAAATACTAGCACTCTGGGGATATGAAAAGGTTTTCATTCATTTACACTGGAAAATATGACTGTTGAAAGCAGAAGCATCCATTTCTTTATAGAATACACAAATCTAAGCCAGATTGGTTGTAAACTAAATGTCAATAAAGTGAACGCCTCTTTTTTCATTCCTTTGTGTTGTAAAACTAGAAGTGTGTTTGTCAGAAAAATTCTCCCTACACCGAATAAAAATAGCTTTTGTCGGCTGGTTATGGTGCCATCTGCCTATTGGAAATTAAAATTCCTGCCTAAATGTGGTCCTTCCCAGTATATTTAGGACATGGCGGGTCTTCTGTCTATGGTTACGGTCTTACATTCACCTTTCCAGGCCACAGATATTTCTTTCATAGTTGGCCATCCTTTTATTACATATCTGTGAACTTTTGTGCTGCCTATTTTTGCCTGAATTTCAAGGTCCAGTAGAGTTAGGATATACATACAGACATAAATAAAGACATACATGTGTGTATTAGAGTGTATGTTTGGCAGTATGTGTCACATTGAACATGATGCACTCCACTTTTAAAATCTTTAACTTCAGGTTTTAATTTATCTCAATTTAATTTATCTCAAAGAATTTATTCCCTATTTTATCACATCAGTTAGGAAAGTTATATTTCCCTTTAAAATGAGGGATAGAGGGAGGATATTGATTCTTTTTTAACTTCAGTGTTCTCTGCAATTAGGAGTCCTTCTAAGAAACTTTCAGGCTCAGTCTGTGCTTTTATTCCCAAGTTCCTGTGACTGTTTTCTGTCCTAGATTCTTGAAAGTATATTCAAGCCAGGTGGTGATTTGGTTATGTGAAGATGTGGAACTCTAACCAAGTTAGAAAAACCGGAGAGAGCTTTCACACTAGGCCGGGAGGTTGGATCAGGTGCCTGTTACACTTCTGTCCAATTATGAGACTTAATGAATGATAGTGTATCTTATCCAGCAACTTCTAGACTTATTATAATTATAGATGAGTTTTTTACTATGATGAGCTAATCAGAGTCTCCTCATGGCAAAATGCACTGATTCTGGTTTCTTGAAGTCTGCGCTCTGGCAGGCCCAATGGTATAAACACGATAAAAGACTATATGTATTCTCAAACCTAGAGAAATTCATCTCCAAAAGGTTGGCTACCAGGTCAGTCTGTTGGGTTGAATTGAATTTGTGCAAGGCAAAAGCGCAGATCTCAATCAAAAACTTCCATTGTGGCCCAAGACCATTCCTATGTGGAGGCCTTTTGCCACTCTCGAGGAAGAATTCTCCTACATTTGTAGGAGGTTATTTTAGCCAGAGGCCATGTGAGGGAATAAAAAGGATGTGGATTTTATTATTCCCTCCCATGGCTTCTTTGGATACAGCAACTATGAGATCCTGGATCCTGTCAATGGGGATAACGATGCATGTCCCATCCCACAGGGTTGTGTTTAAAAAATGTTGTGTAAACCTTAAAGAGTTGTGTGAATGAGAACCGCTGTGGTCTGAGGGTCATGGGATAGAACGCCACTGACATGGTATCATTCTAGGAAGAGCACATCCATGCTTGCTTCAGTCTGGTCTTACTTTGTGGAGAGCGCTCTCCAGTGCTGACCGCAGCACTCCCCCTTGGAGGCAGGTCAGCACGGCCCTCCTGGCTCTGAGAAGTTAGTGACTGATCTAAGGCTAGACCCCTAGAACAAGACCTGGGAAGGTCCCAACCCTGTTCTTCTTGACACTAACACTGGTCTGCCAGTCGAAAAACATTGATTTTCTACAAATTTACACAGATCGCTTATAATCAGAGGGCTGAGGCTCTTTCGTTATTGGCCTTCACTCATAGAAATGACCTACGATCAAGAAACTCCCCTAGCAGTCAGCACACATTTGTTCTAAACCATTCACGCCTTTGCCATCATCATTATTATTGTGATTTTTGTACTATTTCTCCTACTTGTTCTTCTTGACCTGGTTCCTCTTCCTCTTCTTCCCCTTCTTCCACCTCCTGATTAGACTCTTCTCCACTTTTGTCTTTTGTTTCCTCCTTTTCGGGTTCAGGATCAAAATTGAAAGTAAAGAAGTTATAAGCTTCTTCTGCAGAAGGGAATCCAGGTGGGACCTACACAAGAGGCCACAGGATTTTTAGATGATTTAAATTTAAATAACCTCAGTATAAACAACTAACGAAAAACAACCTTTACGTGAGCAGTAATAATAACGTTCCAGTCACCAGGCAAGATTGGTTTCTCAAAAAGTTAGTGGACTATAGACAATGAACTTTAATGAATGGAATTTATTGCCTTGGGGTATTCTTTTATAGGTCAAATTTTGATTAGTTCACTTCTCCTGAACTATAAAAAGCTTTTTCTAAGCCACACAAATATTTTATTTGTAGCCATGAGACCTGATCATTTTAGCAGTGATTTTCCAAATGCCAAGGATTACTATTTCATAGGTAAATGCTAGAACAGTTCTATTTAATTAGTAGTAAGATAGAGCTTCTTACACATCCAATTTTATAAAGGCTAATTGCATCTTTGGCTGTTTGGGTCCTTTTGGGTTTAATATATATGCAGGCAAGACAATAACTTTTTATTAACCTTTAGGAATCCAGTGTATCTATAGGATACGGCCTGTTCTTCCATAAAATATTTTTCCCCCTGAGCCTTATGTGAGGAAAAGAATGATAAACAAGAACGAATGGGAAAACTGAGTGATTGTTTCATTGGCCTCCTCCCCTAAAGAAGAAAAACTCACCCAAGGATAACACATCAGTTCTGACCTGTGGTTTGAACTTGGGCTTCCTCCCAGAATCCAGAAACCTGACTCTTGCAGATCTCTGGGAATCTTCTTCTTGTGGCTCCTTTAGGACATTTTTGCCAGCCTGCATTAAAAAAAATTAAATTAAACCCTTTAGATGGATACTTGTTTAGTAAAGTCCTTTTTTAACATTTCATCTGGAAAGAAGTGACTCCAACTTTTCAGAGGCTATATGCCAACTAAGCTCTGTCAGAGCCTATAAATCAGGGAGAAAAAACCCAAATAAACAAGTATAAGCTTGTCTATGGATTTTATGTCTCTCATTGGAAAACCATCAAGTTAGATTTCAATTGTCTCATCACCTTAAGTCTGATCCCTGAAATGATGAATCTTTTTGACTATTGCAATTCATGAAAATTAGCCAGTAAGGCAATGAGGATGTGGGGATGGAGGCAAGAGTGGTTGAAAACTCACATAGATGGAATAAAAAATGGATGAAATACCCACAGAGAAAGAATGAAAGAATGGATGCAATACCCACAGAGAAAGAATAAAAGAATGGATGAAAAACCCACACAAATTCTTGCAATTTTGAAAGAAATCATAAACTGGGGGTATTGGAAAGGGACAAGAGAAGAGGGAAATGAACCCTTGAAAAGGCTTGGTTCTTGACTACTGAGTATCGTGCAAACCTAAGTGAAAGGAAAGTGATCAAATCTGGCTCTTCTTCGTTCTGATCCTCTGTGACCTGTCTGCAGATTGGAATCGGTTTTCTTCCTTCTCTCTGGATCTCTGTTCTTCCTGGGTTTTTGCGCTCCTAGTCTTTCTTGGTTCTTCCCCTATCTATCTGACAATCTATTCCCTTTAGTTAGTTGTTCTATGTTCTGTCTAGTGGGCTTTCTTTTCATTCTATGTTATCTCACTCAGATCTTGTCTATCTCCATAAATTCAATTCTCTTCCCTAGGAAGATAATTCCCAGGTCTAGCCACCTAGCCCCACTGTCTCTATTGAGTTACAGGAGCCTTTTAGACCTTTTGAACTGGATGCCTCTAGACATCTCAGACCCAACCTATCTAAAGCGGAATTCTCATTATTCCCCCCAAGCCAATCCCTCTCCTTTTTTGAATTTTCCCACTTCTGTCAGTTATTTTTTGATACTTTTTTTTCATCATGACTGACTCTTTACAACACCATTTGTGTTTTTCTTGGCAGATACAGTTTGCCATTTCCTTCTCCAGCTCATTTTACAGATGAGGAAACTGAGGCAAACAGGGTTAAGTGACTTGCCCAGGGTCTAACAGCCAGTGTGTCTGAGTCCAGATTTGAACTCAGGAGGTTGTCTTTCTGACTCCACCCCACATACATGATATTCAATTCTTGCTTGCAGTTTTCTACCCCTTGAATGCTCTCTTTTCCTATATCTGTCCCTTTATTTTCCTGGCTTCTTCCAAGTGTTCTCAGCTTCTGCTGAGGCTTTTCTTCGTCTCTGTCCCCTTCCCCCACCAGGACTTCTTCTGCAAAATGCTAGTGCCTTCCCCTCCGAGATTCATTTATCTTTGAGGCCATAAGAATTTCCCAGAAGTTTATTGAATACTCTATTATGAGACATCCAGGTAGTGCCATAGTGCACAGAGAATGGCCACTAGAATTGGGAAGATCTCGCTTCAAATCTGTCCCTGGACATTAGGTAACTGTGGAAGCCTGGATAATTTATTTAGCCTCTGCCTGCCTCAGTTTTTGCAACTGTAAAATAGACATTATAAATAGCAGCTGCCTCCTAGATCAATGGGGGATCAATGAGATAATATTTGTAAAGTGCTCAGCACAAGGCCTACACCACAGTAGGGGCTTAAGAAATAGTTCTTCCCTTTCCTAGGGGAGTTCTGTGTTCACATACACAAATCACAAAGCAGGCTGAGTTCACAATGGGAGTATATCTAAATAGTCTATTAAATCAAATATAATAATACTAGCTTCCACAGTTGCAAGTCTGCAGAGAGGCAGCACAGAAAGTCAGACTTAAAGCCAGAATGATGCAGATTCTGGTCCTGCCTCTGATGCTTCCTGGTCACATGACTGGCCAAGCCAGGATTCAGCACCATCATCTGAGGCTTTAAGTTGGAGCAAAAGGTGCCGTTCTGCTTTGGCAGAGGGAAGTTCCTTAACTTGGAGTTCCCTCTATGCACGAAATTAGAATTCAGAGTCATTAAGCTGCGCCCAACGTCTCATTTGATCCTGCTTACAGTCCTGTAAATGTGGTACTAAGTAGGGCATCAAACTTGCAGGTGTGGGAGCCAAATTTCGCCGCCTCTCCTGTTGCAGCCCCTGCCATGGGTGGATTCCCCGGGCATGAGCAGCAGCAGGAGGGCCCTTCCTTACTTGTGCTTGTTATTTCTGCCCCAGAGAAAGCACTTAGCTCCCCCACTACGGAATTAGCATAATAAACATGCTCTTATGATTGGCTATAAGATATTAACCTCAGCAATCACGCATCATACTTTTAATCTGACTGGACACAATCCAATCATCATGCTTTAGTTAGAATCGTAGCTCATTTGATTGCACAAGAATTGCTTACATTTAGAGTTTCTCCATCATTTCAGAAGAGCATTCAATGTGATTAACAATATGCTTTTACTTCTACTCCCATAGGGGGTTCTCCCCTCCCGATTTATCTTTCCTCCATGTAATGGTTCCTCCAGAGCTGTTAGCTGCCACTGCCCCCTAACTGGGCCACCCATTAGCCAGACATTTCACTTCCAGCTCATACAAGGCAAGAAGTCTTTCGTTATGACCTTCTTACTCTGAAAGCTCAAAGTCTATGGTAGCATTTCCTTTTAGGGTGCAGAACATTCTCAGTGAAGAGCTTAATGAGTGACCGTGGCTCCAGGTTTTCCTCATCTAGGGGTCCAGGTTCTTGTGAGGTTGTGGATTTGTTTCCCAGTGTATGATGCTGCTCCTGTCAGAAATGCTGGTCTGGGCCGATGAAGTCACTCCGTTGCTCACCAATCCCCAATGCTCCCCCCACTGCCTTGGGAATAATGGTCTGGATATTTAATTTCTTTTATAGTCTGGCTCCAACCTCCGTGTTTTGAATCAATCCCCCTAATGTGCTCTGTGCTCCAGCAACCAGGACATATCTTAAGGCTTTATTTATATCATTTTACCATTCTCTACCCCGAAATGCCTGGGCCCAACAGCTCAGCTGGTGGAAATCCCACTGATCCTTCAGGATCCAGCTTGGATCCCATGGTCTCTCTGAAGCTTTCCCTCACACAGCCAGCCGGCTCTAACTTTTCCCTTCCAGCTGGCACACCGTCCATTTTCCTCTGGTGCACTCGGCACAATCTATTTTGTACTCACACATACACCCCGTTCTGGTGACTTCCTGGGTTTCTGGAGGGAGGGCCCATGACAATGAAGTTATAGATCTTTGAAAGTTTGAAGCAAGTCTTATCTCTCAGCCTTATCTCCCCCCACTAGATTGTGAGGAGCTTGAGACCAACTTAGAACTGACTCACCCATTTGTATTTCCTCCTAAGCCTTTCCAAGCATGTTTTACTAATCAGAACTTAATGAGGATTTCTTGAATTGATTTAACTGGAACCAGAACAAAAATGGGGATCCTCCGCTTTATTGTCATTTGTAGATTTGTGTTTTAATGACTTTTGGGATTTAATGAAAGATGATGTGCCTCTTATCTTGTCCGTGACCTGGGACATGCTACAATTGCATATGCTACGTGATCTCTCTGTTCCAAATGAACTGACCTGTTGGCTCTTCCCATTATATGACAGTCCCTCCCCTGATTCCATGCCTTTGTACACACCATTGCCCAAACCAGAATGTTCTCTGCCTTGTCCCATCTTCCTAGCTCTCTCCATGAGTCTCTTCTTCAAGAGACCTTGTGTTCATGTTTGTATTCAAAATCATCTTATATTTATTTTGTACATATCCTACATTAAGTTATCTGTGAAAATAATTTGTCTGCCCAGGAGGATATAGGTTCTCTGAGGGAATACACTGTATGACTTCTACATTTTTGTCTCCAAAGTCGAGCCCAGTGCCAAGTGCAGATTAGGTACTTAATTAATGCTTACTGATTGATACCCTTCTCTGGCCATCAGTTCTGCATCTGCATCTAGGCAAATTGGCCTAGATGGTTTTAAAGTCTCTTCCTATTCTAAATCCTATGGCATTTCAATAGCATTTTAAATAAATACATAGTATATACAAAACACACATATACATATATATGTATATATATATATTTTTAAAAGAAATTATAGCTCGCTGCCTTCCTATTGGATCCTACTTAGGTTTATCTGAGTGGAGAACTACAAAATTGAATTTCAAAAAGCATTAGACATCTCTTCATATCACAGTTTCAGGAACCGTTAATCAAACGCTAATATTACATTTCTTTGTCTCATAATGAAAACAAAAGGATTGAAAAGCTTGCTATATTTCTCACCTCTTCATCAAATCCAGTCACTTCTTCTTTGAGATTCACAAAGCTCCTGGGTTTGGGGCTAGGGATTTCCTGCAGCAAAGCACTTTCTGCTTTGGACTGAAAAAGTCAAAGAGGAAATCATTATCCATTTCGTGTCAGTAATACAGAAAGGGAGTCTGTCACTCAGGTCTCAGTTGATACTAATCAGTAAAAAATAGTCATGGTTTTCACTCTGAAGAGCTAAATGAGAATCAAATTAATTGTTTAGAAAATTAGATAAAATTCGTCTTGTGGGTAATAATCATCCATGCCAACCTAAAATACCACATTAACATTTACAACACAAAAGATAAATCCAAAATATTCAAATGCATGCGGCATTAAGCAAATGAGCTCGAGAGAGAGGAGCTATGGAATTGCAATCAGCATCGAGCAAATTATTAACGTATCCTTACCCTTGCAGCTTTTAATTTTTCTCTCATCCTTTCCCTCATGGAAAATTCTGCAAAGCCTATTCTTGAAGTGGAAGAAATAGGAGGTAAATCTGTAACAAAAATGTGAGAATAATCTTTAGAAGTGGATTTTTTTGATAGGCGTGTCAACAAGCATTTAATAAATAACTATGTTCCAGGCACTTTTCTGGGGATATAAAAATATAGCCATTTTAAATTAGGAAGTAAAAATTGGAAATACTTTTTCAAACAATTATACACACACACACACACACATATATTTGCTTTTCAACTTGAAAAGAAATTTCACTTGATCCTCACAACAACCCAGTGAAGAAGGCAGGAAAATTATCATTGTTCCCATTTTGCAAATCATCAATAGAACAAGAACTAACATTTGTATAGTACATTAAGGTTTGCAAAGTCTTTGACCGATCCTCCAAGGAAAGAAAGAACAGACAAGTGTTTTTTGTTGTTTGTTTTCGAAGAGGGGCGATTTGCTCATGAGTAGTGATAATCAAGGAAGGTAGGTTGTTCTGGGAAGTCACAGGGGTGGTATATAATAGAACAGTCTAATGACATGGCCTTTCCAGAAGCATTGATAGAGTGGATTTAATTACATTATAAAAGAAGAAAGATGGAGAACTGGGGGGTGGAAGGCAGGATAGTCTCAGGGAGAAGTTTGGAGCCGAGGGACTTAAATGATAGAGTCAGAAATGTAAATCAGACCTTTTGATGGCCAATTTGAGCGTCCTTTTCAGTAGGTTATAACTTTCTTGGTGTGGTCCAAGCCCTTCATTTTAGAAAAAAAGCCTGAGGCCCCCCAAAATGGTATGGCTTTTGCTCAAGGTTGTGTAGTAGACAACAGAAAATTATTTGAACCCAGATACTCTGACTAGAAACCTAAGTGTTCTTTTCAGTATACTATCCTTTCATCTGATGCACTCTTCTTGGCCCCGGAGGGTAGAATATATGGAAACTGAAAAGAAGTCAATCTAGACACGGTGTAAGGGCCACTTTTGTAACCATCAGAGCTGTCCAAAAGTGAAATGATCTGCTTTAATGGCAGTAGCAGTTTCATTTTTACCTGAGATCTTCAATTGTAAAATGGATGACTACTCTTCAAGAATATGGTAGAGAAGATTCCTATTCAGGTACAAGTTAAATTAAATAACTTCAAATCTTTCTAACTCTGATATTCTGTGATTCTATATAATTTAATCTTTTATATAAATGGAAAAAGTAACATGGCCTGCTGGGTAGAAAGCTGGCCTCAGCATCAAGAAGACCTAAGTCCAGCTGATTCTAACAGAGTGACTGTGTAACCCTCAATCGGTCATTCAATTAACAAACATTTAAACTCTTACTATGTGCTAAGCAATATTTCAAGCAATGGGGATACAAAGAAAACAAAATAAAGCAAAATAATCTCTATCCTCAAAGAGTTTATATAGCTTTCTAATTCTTTGTGACTCAAGCAATTCTCTAGATTATAAATTGAGAGCATATAAACAACCATTAGATGGCATAGTTGTTTCCAAATTGAACTATATGTCGGAGTTTGCAGCCTTGGTTTGTTTCTTTGCTTTCTGGAGTGATCTGTGAATTCTTTCAATTAGAATTTAATTTTCTACATACAGAAGTTCTAGGAAGTTATCTTCTATTATTCCTTTCTTTATGATATTGTTGTTTTTTACCCTGTCATATTTTTCTGGGAGACCTATGATCCTTAATTTGTTTTTGCTCATCTTGTCTTTGAGATCAATATATTTAATTTGCATAGTGAGTATATTTTCTTTTAGTGTTACTGTTTTTGCTTCTCTTCTTCTAGAATATCTTTTACTTTTATACATTACATTCCCAATCTAAAGTTCTCTCTCTTGTTTCTTTGGTGAGAACTGCCCTTGCAGATTCCAGCATTTCTATTTTGTCAGTTATTTTGGCTGTGTAGGACAAATTCTTTTTCTCATAATCCTCATTTCATTTTTAAACCAACCAGGAACAGTGTATTGTGGTTCCATGCTATCCTCATATTCCAAAATTCTGTCTCATCAAGTGTTGGATCATTTTCCTTTGTTTGGCAATATTTAATCATGGATGCCTGCATTTCTTTACTAGCTCTGGAAGCCATTTTTCCTTCTGGTATTTCCATGTTTCCTATTGATTTGCCTATTTATGTCTAAGGTTTTTGAATTTTCTTCCTGAAATCTCTGGCAATTTTAGTCTTCCTTTGCTATTATTTTCTGTGTCCCTCGCTTTCTGATTCTGTTACCTGTGTGATTTTCTTGGGAGCTGGATCTCAAAGCATCTTAGCCTACTGGGCAACTCATAGCTCACCAGTCTAAGTCTCAACCCCAACTGATCTTTGGGTGGTCAGAACTGATCCTGGCTGATTAGACTCTGACTGAATGCTTCTTCCTACATAATACATACACACACACTCACTCACACATGGAGGGGGAAAGAGAGAGACAGAGACAGAGAGACAGAGAGAGACAGAGACAGAGAGACACACACACACAGAGACAGAGAGAGAGACACAGAGAGAGAGACAGAGACAGACATAGAGACAGAGACACAGAGAGAGAGACACAGAGAGAGAGAGGGAGAGAGAGAGAGACAGAGACAGACAGAGAGACAGAGACAGAGAGAGACAGAGACATAGAGAGAGAGAGAGAGAGAGTGTTAGATCTCTCTTGGCTAATTTCTTAGTTCCTTTGTTTCTCAGGTCTCTGGCTTAGCTGTACAGAGTTTTGCAGCATTGTGCTACAGGATTGCAGCCCTTGGCAGGCTTTTGAGCTTGAAGAGTTATGGCCAAGTGATTTCAAACTTCTCCAACCTGTAAATGGAGTCTCTATGGTTCTAGAAAGTAAGAGTGTAGACCAGGGCTTAAGAGGTTAAGACCTTAAGTCTGTGTTGTGAATCTGGACCTGCTAGTGCAGCCTCAATTCTGGTAGCATGAGAGATGAGGGAAGAGTCCTGAGTGAGCTCACAGTCAAAAAGAATCCATTCATGATTTTTTTAACTTTCTTTTGGATTCTATTTTCTACCTTGTGAAATCACTTTAAATTTGGTGCATAATTTCTGTTTTAGAGAGGTTTGAGAGATAGTAGGGCTCAGAGAAAATGGTTAGTCCTCCATCTTATTGCTTATATTACTCAAAAATCCACCTTTCAAGTTTGAGTCATAAAGGAAGCATGTTCTCTCTAATGGATTCCCATGTGTTGGGAACCTGGATTTCAAATAAAAATGAGTAGCAGAGCCAAAAGAACAGGGAACGGGAATAAGTTCGTCTTGACCGGCAAGCTTGTGTAAGTCACATCATCTCTCTCTGAACTACATTGGTGTTAGAGTCAATGGTCTGTATCCATGAAATTTGATGAATAGCTATTTTGTAAAAGATAATATTATCCATCATGGCTCTCTTCAACAATGATATGTTTCAAACCACCTCCAATTGTTCACTGAAGAAAGCCATATACACCCAGAGAGAGGGATGCGAAATGTGGACCAAAACATAACATTCTCATACTCCTTGATTGATGTTTGCTTACATTGTGTTTCCTTTATCTGATATATCGTTTTTGTAGATAAGATTTTTCTTGCACAACAATGATAAGTTTGGAAATATGTATACATATATTCGATTTGCCAATATTTTAACATAATTAACATGTAGTGGATATCCTGCCATCTAGGGAAGGGGTGGGGAAGTTGGGGGGAAAAATTTGTAACGGAAAGCTATGTAAAGGTTATTGTTGAAGAATTACCCACACATATGTTATGCAAATAAAATAAAATTTAAAAAAAAGATAATATTATCCATAAAACCCTATGTTATATAAAATGTAATAATCTTTTAATGTGTACTCTACCCTTCTGATTTTGGATGGGACCTGTTATTTCAATGAGTTAATAATTATAAATAATATTCCTATGGAGTTTACAATGTGCCATTTGCTATACATGCTAAGTATATTACAATTATGTCATTTGATCCTCACAACCACCCTGTGAAGTATCATTATACCCATTTTACAGATGAGGAAACTAAGGTAAATAGAGTTTAAGTGACAACCCACTATTCTACCTTGCTGCGCTCACAGAACTCCGAGTGAAGAAACTCACTAATGATGGTTGGCTCCTTTTCGATAGCTTATACTCTAATAGAGAGTTACCTGGGACACTGAGAAGTTAAGTAACTTGCCCAGATTCACCCTGGCAGTATGTGTCACAGACAGGAGTTGAACACAGGTCTTCCTGACTTTGAGTCTCCCTTTGGACCATTTTTTTCTTAATAGTTATTAGTCACAAAATAATGTGACCTTTGCCTTGGTAGTACTTAACCAAATGGTGTTTCTTTAACATCTGCAACCACTCTAACATCCAATATAATCTTAAAAAATTATTGTCAATTACAGCACTACATTACCAGTCAGATGTGCGATCCAAACACTGCTCTATTTTTCCTGCCCTTGGGAAACATCTATTTGCCAAGACTTGAGTAAGGGAATGATTTCACATTTATATAAAGTATCATGTTCGGCAAACATAGCTGACAGGGCCAAAAAGACATGAAACGCACACAGAGCATCCCTAATATCAAAGTATGTATGTGAAAATAACATTCCATTTTTTTGCCTTCACATAATCCCATTCAGAGACATTCATAACTCACGAGTAATGGCAAGCTTTTAGAAGAAGATTCAATTAAAGGGAAAATATGCATAATGTCCTTCAAACATAAATCTAATGTAGATTTCCCTGAGAAAACTGGTGTGACTCATCAGGTTAAGCAAGGGGTTAGAAATTCAAGACTATGAAGTTCTCTTCTTGAACAATCCTACCTATAACTCAATTAGGCAATCAACTGATGATGAGTTCTTATTAAGATCTTCTATGTGCGTAATAAAGGAGGTTTGCAAAATACTGGGGATACAATTACAAAGAATAAAAAGATCTTAAATAAATTTCACATATAAATATGCTTATCATGAATATAAAGTGAATAAATATATAAATAGTTAAATAAAAGGGAGTTTATGAGTGAGGAGACTAATAGTTGGAAGGGAAGGAGTAAGATGAAAGTCTTTGATTTATTCCATCAGTTCTTCAAGTGATATTCCTTTTTAACATGTATATCAAAACCATTATTATCTTTCTTCAATCAAGCATCAGCTTAAGTAGTCTTGCCCAGGGTTATACGGGTATTAAGTAGCTGAGGAAGATTTGAATTCACATCTTCTTCACTCAAAGTCCCCCACACTCTCCACTACAGCATCTAGCTATGTGACCAAGATGCTACCAGAAAGAGAGCTGTTTTATTATCCTTCCTAGGCTAGATGCTTCTCAAAAGGACATATTGGGATACCAGATGCATTATGGCTACAAGTGTTTAAATGAGAAGCAGAATCATAGTATAGTGGAAAGAGAGCTGGTCTTGAGGTTAGGAAAACTTGAATTCAAATCCTGCCTGTGACATACATTAGCTATGGGCAGGTCATTTAACCTTTCCGTGACTCCAGTCAATTCTCTAAGACTCTAAGCTGTAGAAAAATGACCAATCATCATTTGTGAAGAGAGTTTCTATTGCAGAAATGTACTGATAAAAATGAAATGTCTAACTAGAGCTGAGAGAATTTTGTTGTTCAGTCATTTCAGGGTCTGATTTTGTGACCCCTTTTGGGGTTTTCTTGGCAGATATATTGGTTTGCTATATTTTTCTCCAGCTCATTTTACAGATGAAGAAATTGAGGCAAGCAGGGATAAGTGATTTGCCCAGGGTCATACAGCAAGGAAGTATCTGAAGCTAGATTTGAACTCATGAAAATGAATCTTCCTGATTCCAAGCCTAATGTTCTATCCACTATGGCACCACTTAGCTGTCCCATCTGAGACAACAATCTACACGATAGGATTTTAGGATGGTGGAAAGTTTCCATGTTACCAAGGCATTAGAATAATTTATTGGATTAGATAAAGGAGGTAGGGAACACCATTTCCACAGTTAAAATGTACTTCAAGTCCCCCTTCCTGTGAGTATGGATTAATTATCAGGCTAATTGACTGTTTAGTAATCTGGACAATTGATCCTGAGATACAGAATAGGTGAATTTCATTAAATAAAGAGAGAAAAGAATGGCAGAAAAGAGTCCTAATGGAGGTTGGGGTGGCACTCAGACAGACACCAGGGCATAGAGTGGGTCCAATATAATTTGCTGTGTTTATGACTCAGTGTAACCCCTGCCAATATTAGAAGCAGGATTCACAAAAAAGGCTTTTAACTGCATTTTGCTATAATTGAGCCACCCTAAGAACAGAGGATCCCTCCACTATTATTCCTAAGTCCTTGGACTCTGCTCATTTTGTCCAGCTTGGGTCTATTCCCCTGGTCTGGACCTGATCTTTTGTTTGCTTACAATCACCATTATCGTTCAGGCCTCCTCTTAGTAGCTGGCCTCCTGGTCTTGGCTTCTCCTGGCGGGTCAAACCCATCCTGGCAACACAATGAAAACCTTGGAAAAGAGGTTCTAAAGGGTGAATAACTGAAAGATAGAGGAGACCAAAGATAACCTTTGTCTTGACTGACAATCTTGCCTCAGATTGGTCTTAATTCTCCTTTGGAACAATTTCCTAAAATACTCTCTCAGTCTTCAGAAACATATCCTAGACCTAATTTATTCTTTTTGTTAGTAGGAGTTAGAAACATTATGCATGAAATCCAAATCCTCCTTATGTCACTTTTAAAATCTCCCATACTTGTTCCTCCAAGACCTGAATGTTTTAACAACTTCCCCTTGAAATAAATTTGCCATTTCCTCTAATTAATCTCAAATTCTACTGGATGCTAAAGCATCTTTTTTAACCAACACTGAGGAATTGGCCCTAAAATACTCCTTTAATCATCGAAATAGAGAACAGCTGTTAGTAATGAAGACTCTGTGTTTATGAGACCCTACTTAACATTTGATAGCTACTCCCTGAAGAGTCAGAACAAGATGGGAACAGAGGGGCTGAAAGGGAAATGGGGACTTTTTAGGATATTTGTTTCAGTTGGAACATGACTTAATAAAACAGATATCAAGTTTTAGTTTCTAAGGTTTGATAACTTTTGCTGCTTGTAAAGCAAGATTTGGCAATTCTGGTTGAATGCATTCAGTCAATCAACTGGGCAATAAGAAGCATTGATTAAATGTTTAATCTATGTCCTATAGAATGCTAAGGGCTAGGAATATTGATTTTTATTCTTTTTGCTTAAAGCTGTTTATTTTGAAAACATCTGCATATATAATTTTCAACATTCAGCCCTGTAAAACCTTATGTTCCAATTTTTTCCTTCCCTTTCTCCCACCCGCTTCCCTTCCCAGATGGCAAATAATCTAATATGTTAAACATGTGCAATTCTTCTATACATATTTCCACAATTATCATGCTACACAAAAACATCAGATCAGAAAGGAAAAAAATGAAAAAGAAAATGAAATGCAAGCAAACAACAATAAAAGTGAAAATACTGTGCTTTTATCCACACTCAATCCCTACAGGCCTTTCTCTGGGTGCAGATGGCTCTCTCCAACATAAAACCATTGGAACTGGCCTGAATCACCTCATTGTTGACAAGAGCCACCTCCATCAGAGTTGATCCTCACATAATCTTGTCACTGTGAATAATGTTCTCCTGGTTCTGCTGATTTCACTCAGCATCAGTTCATGCAAGTCTCTCCAGGCCTCTCTGAAATCATCCTGCTAGCCATTTCTTACAGAACAATAATATTCCATGATATTCATATGCCATAACTTATTCAGCCATTCTTCAATTGATGGGCAGTCACTCAGTTTCCAGTTTCTAGCCACTACAAAAAGGGCTGCCACAAACATTTTTGCACATGTGGGTCCCTTTCCCTCTTTTAAGATCTCTTTGGGATATAGGCCCAGTAGAAACACTGCTGGGTCAGAGGGTATGCATAGTTTAATAGCTCTTTGGGCATAGTTCCAAATTGTTCTCCAGAATGGTCAGATCAATTCACAGCTCCACCAACAATGTATCAGTGTCCCAGTTTTCCCACATCCCCTCCAATATTTGTCATTATCTTTTCCTGTCATTTTAGCCAATCTAAGAGGTATGTAATGGTATCTCAGAATTATCTTAATTTGTATTTCTCTGCTCAATAGTGATTTAGAACATTTTTCATATAACTAGAAATGGTTTTAATGTCTTCATCTGAAAATTGTTCATATCAGAATGTTTTTTTAAAGGACAAAAGCAATCTCTGCCCCAAGGATTCCACATTCTAATGGGGAAGGATATCCTGCATTTGAATTAGGAACAGATACAATTCATGGAGGCAGCAAGGTGACTCGGGGTAGTGAACGTTGGTTAGGTTTCTCAGCGGTTAAGAGTGATGGACTGGGAAATCAGAAAGATGAGTTCAGATCTGATCTCAACCATTTACAACTGTATGACCTTAACCAAGACATACCCTCTGTTTTCCCCAACTATAAAAATGAGGATAATAAAGACAGTTACCTCTCAGGGTTGCTGGAAGGATCAAATAATATTTGTAAAGTGCTTAGCATGGTACCCAGCACAGGAGATGCTATATATAGATGCCTACTCCTTTTCCCTTTCCTTCCCATTTAGCAAAGTTACTTAACTTCTCCAGGCTCAGTTTGTTCATCTGTAAAATGGGCATCTAATATTAGATGATATCTAAAAAGTCCTTTCAAGCTCTAAATCTCACTTGAAGAACCCACGACACAAAGAAATAGGAAATGTCAAAGGCAGCCTTTGTCTATTCTGACAAAAACCCATCTTTACTGCTTTGTAGACCTTCTAAAATGATCCAAATACATCTTCTTCACCAACTGTTGTAGCAATAGGAGATCACTGCTGATTACTGTGGCATCTGCAAGGGATTTTTCTTCTTGAATACAGTTTTGAACAAGTCAAAAAGGACTCATATGTTAAAAATATTCGTAGTAATTCTTTCTGTGGTGGCAAAGAACTGGAAATCCCAAGGGGTGCCCATAAATTGGGAAATAATGACCAAATTATGGTATTTGACTATAATGCAATGTTCTTATGCCATAAGAAATGATGAAATAGATGGTTTCCAAGAAATCTGGGAAGTCTTCTCTGAATTGATGCAAGGTAAAGCACAGAGAAATAGGAAAACAATTTATGCAATGACAGTTATTGTAAAGACAAAGAACTTTGGAAGACTTCAGAAATCTGATCAAGCTGATGATCGACCATGATTGCAAAGAATCAATGAAGCAGGCTTCCCCACCTCCTGCTAGAGCAGTGATGGGCTTCAGATAAAGAATGGCACATACATGTTTGGACAGGGTCAACATGGAATCTTTCCCCCCCCTTTTTTGAAGTTGATCATACATATTTGTTACAAGAATTTTAAATTTTTTTTTCCAGTGGTGGATTGGGCTGGTAAGTAAATGCTTGTTAGTTGGAAAAAATTTTAAAAAATTAAGTTAGAAAAAATTTAAATCAACCATTTTAGCAATGCTTCTTAAAACCTCAAGTGTACTTTATGACAGGATAAAAGCAGAAATTAAAATGTAACTATTACAAAGCAATGTGAGAACACTGAAATGTTAAATAGGTTACCTTCTTTCTACATATGTTAGAATGTATTCAATATAGGTTACTTATGTTGTAAGTAATTATTTCTCTCTGCAGCTGTGTTATTTTTCATAGAAAAATAAAGAGGTGGCTCTACATGTAACAATAATCTTAATAAAAGTAGCACCACTTAGTCAATACTGCCTCTGTATATAAAAAGTAAACAAAACACGTAGAATAATATGACAAAACTAATATGACAAAACAAAAATGGAGCATTTCTTAAGAACTGAATGTATACAGAGCTTTTAGCCATGTGCCGGATGAGACCCAGAAATAAGTAAATTCCAGTCGCTTCTCTTGTGGAGCTCTGATACTTCTGGTGGCATTTGATAGGGGCTTATAATAAATATGCCATCAATTAAAATGCTAAATCAAGCAAGATAACTGGAGCAGAATAGAGGGTGGAGCAGTGATTTTTTGGAAAATAGCAACTCTCATGTGGAAAAAAAATCCCTTTCCCAATGCAAATGAGATAACATATTCAAATATTTTACAAATCTTAAGGCACCAAGGGTATTCTAGATATCATGTTGAGATCACTTGGAGGTGAAGTCATTTGCCTTGCAGTTAGGCTTAATTAGGGTTAATGTTGAAATCCCTTCATTCCAGCCAGTTTGGCTTGGAAGTGGGACTGCAGCCCAACTCTCTATAGCTTGGAGACCAGCCCTTTGCCTGTTGCCTCATTCCATCTCTGTATATTAAAAAAGCAGAAAATGCTATTTGAGTCCTAAGGAAGGAAGTATTTCTAACTAGGTGGGGTAGAAAGTAAGAAGGAGAAATCAGGGTAACTTTCATGGTGGAGGAGGAGGCTTTTGAGATGATTCTTGAAAGATGGGTAGAATTAAAAAGGCATGGGGGGGGGGAAAGGAAGGCTTTTTTCACATATAGGGAACAATGAAAAGAAAGGTGCAGAGGCAGGTAAAATAAGGCACATCCGTAAGTATAAGGAGACCAGTTTAGGTAGGAGGGGGTAGGTTAGAAGCCAGGTTAGAGCAGTTGCACCAGATTTCAATGGAAGTCCAAGGCATCTGCATTGCCTTCCTGAGGCAGTTAGGAGCCCACTGCAGGGTCTTCAGCAGAACAGTGGCAACCATCAGACCCGTATGAAAGGAAGGTTAATCTGCCAGGGATGTACAGCTATGCTTTGGAGGAGGGTTGGAGCTAGACCATGGGAACAGGAGTGAATGGTTACAAGTTGGTGACAATGGAACAGAAAGTAGAGCATGGATCTGAGAATTATGGCAAAGATGACTGAACTATGGCAGCAAGAGTACTGTTTCAGAGTCAGGGAGTCTGATGGCTTGAATTCAAATAATACCCCTGGACCTTACTCTTGATGGATCTTGGTGAAACTGCTTGAACTCTGTGGACCTCAGTTTCCTCCTCTGTAAAATGAGGTGGGTAGATTAGCTAAACTCCAAAGTTCTATTATCCCTTTCAAAGAGGCATTTTGGGGATGTACAGGCTTGGTCCAACTTTGCTTCCATTGCTCAAAAGCAGTTTTAAAAGTGCTTCAGAACCTGAAACATATTCTTTAAAATGCTCTATTTTTTGCTTTTGTACAAACACTGCCACCCTTTCCAAACTTCACCCTCCTAATCCAACAGGATCGTCCCTCATAACAAAGTCCAGTTAAGCACCTCAAAGCTGGCTAGCCGACTGTGTCTGACACCTTGGGCCCCATTCTCTGATGGGGCTTCTTGGAATAACAAAACAGCAATGGCTGCTGTCTGCAGCAAACACATCCTTGCAATAACCTCAGTAGTCATACACAGGAATCATTCTTTGAAAGGTTTTTCAAAACAGCCAAAAGAAACAGTGAGCCAGTGAGCGTGATTACATTGAGTCAGACCATTTCTGGCCACATATGGAGCACGGCTAGAAAGTAACCACACATATTCTTGCATGACTTCGAAACGAATTCTGAAAATAGCATTTCCAAAGGGTTATGCCGATGGCAGCATCATTGGAATAAGTGCACAATTTCTCAAGGGGACGACTTCAAAGGGGCGAAAATAAATCTGGCCGCCTGTATTCTTTAATTATGTATAACTTGAAAAGGTCAATAAGGTATGACTTCAAGGTATAGGTATTCTAATGTTGTGTGTAATGAACAAATAGCACTCCTCTCCGTGACTCTCTAAGTGGTTTTCAAGAGCTGCAATTGCCAAAAAAATCCACCACCCTTCAGTTAACCTGATGATGGATAGTGTTGATGGTAATTAGTCTCAGCCGCAGTCAGCAGGCACCTAGTCCACATTACGGTCATGCTCAAAGCCTTTGGATTTCCATGGGACCTGTCAGACTGCAGGCTACTGGAATGGATTTCAAGAGCGTAGCGTGACCTCCGTGCCATGATGAGGGATTCAGTGAGGACCTTAATGAAAGATATATCCTTTCCCATTAAAAATAAGCAGCAGAGACCATGTGAAGTAGCGGATCTAGAGGTAGCATCAGAGCCAGAAAGACCCAAGTTCAAGGATTGCCTTGGACACATGGCAACTCTATAAATCTCATGATGCTTCAGGCAGCTAAGTTGCAGAGAAATCACTACCTTGCATTGACAGAAGTAGTTTCTTTCCCCAGGATTTCCCTTTACCAGTGAAATCCCCAATTCACCACTTGACCCTTTATTTTCAGCATTTATTAAGAGCATGGCAAGTATAGGGCTACATGGTGGAAATACAATGAAAGACAAGGCAAAAACAGCCCATTCTCAAGGAGCTCACTAGCTAATGAAGGGACACAACATGCAAAAAACCCTGCTATTTATACACACATGCTACATAGACATATGCTTATATCCTCTTAATGTAGTTCTCTAATATCCTTACGTATAATAATCCATCAATTATAAAGTTCTATAAAATTCTATGTAAAGTTTACAGTGTGCACATAGTTGTTTTTGCATGTCTCCTCTCATTAGTGTATGTTTATATATACACACATGTAAACCATATATAAATATGTATATACACAGTATATATACACACATGTGTATACATATGCACACACAGATGGGATAAATTACATATAACACAGAGGAAGGTACTAGATTAAGGAAGGCTGCAAATGCTTCTTGGAGAAGGTGGGCCTTGAACTGAATTTGGAAGGGAGCCAGGGAAGTCTTGAGGTAGAAATCATAAAACATAATTGAAGCCCACCATGGTTATGGGACTTATCCAAGATCATACACATGAGACTAGAACCTGGATCTTCTTCAAGCCCCACATCATCTTTGAATCCTTCCACACTCTTACCCCCTCTCTTCTCTGAACTCAGTTCTGGGGAATGGAGTGTACGTTACTCATTTTTGCACGAAATCCCCCTTTGCTTGTGTGTGATTTATCTTGGCCCCAAATATGTAGCCTGACTCTCTAAGAAGACATTGAAGGTCCTTGGGAAATGGGCAGCAGAGTGGCTGCACTTCTTGTTTATTCCTCATCAAACCCCTGGCAAGAAGCAGCCATAAAACTCCCCACAGGAGGATAGAGAGCTTGCTTCAAGGCCACAATACCAGGCTTGGAGTTTTGCTTGACAGGTATTGGCTGTGATCCTAGCAAAGTTACTTAATCTCTTGGTGTGTCAATTATTTAATAATGATGATATTGATGACAGCTAGCATTTATATAATACTTTAATATTAGTAAAACTTTATATATATATATATGTATATATATATATATATAATCTTATTTTATCCTCCAAACAAACCTGGAAAGTAGGGGCTATTATCCCCCTAAAACCTCAACCCCCTACTCTTCCACAATTTTCCAGATGACAGACTGAGGTAAACAGGTCTATGTGACTTGGCCAAGGTCATGCAGCTAGTAAGTCTCTCAGGCCAGATTTGACCTCATGCCTTTTTAATTCTAGATCCAATATCCTCTGCCCATTGGATCACTTCCCCTCTAAGATATCTAAGATTAAGAAGAGAAAACACTAATCTGCTGTTGTAGGGGAAGTTTCTTGATTAGGAGTTCTCTATAAATAAATAATAAATCAACAAAAGTTCTCATTCTCTGGGTCTGATCCCAGACAAGCAAACAAGCAAACCCAGCTGGGCGAGCTCCTAGGAAACATGCAGCGATCACTTATTGAATGAATTTTAGAGGAACTCACTCCGTGGCCCTTTGCGAATGGTCGTGTTTAGGACATTTGGTTCTGACCCGTCCGTTTGCTGCTCCTGTTGAAAGCTGAGATTAGCTGCCCCTTCCAACTGTTCTTCCGGGCTGGAGTCCTGCATCTGAGAAAAAGTAAAAGGTTATTGAAATACCTACAAAACATATCCCCATACTTAACAAACGAGTGTCCATTGTTCCACTGTGTCTGTATGTTTAGCTCGTTCCAGTTGTGTCTAACTTTTCCCAACCCCATTTGAGGTTTTCTTGTAAAGGTACTGGAGTAGCCTGCCACTTCCTTCTCCAGTTCATTTTATGGATGAGGAAACTGAGGCAGACAGAATGAAGTGACTTGGCCAGGGTCACCCAGCTGTATGTAAGGCCAGATTTGAACTTGTGAAGATGAGTCTGACTCCAGACCTGATGCTCTATTCCTTTTGTCACCTAACTGCCTTATTGTTCCCCTTCACTGATAAAAAAAGAATTGTAAAAGAGATGGGTCAAGAAGGAGTTTGGACATAACATTCTCATGAAGTGGCTCATAGGATCACAAAGCTAGAGTGGAAAAATGGCCTTTGGGAATATCTAGATCAACAGCTTTATTTTACAGAGGAGGGCAATGAAGTGCAGCAGGGATGCGCTTGGCCAGTGCTTCTTGGATGACTCTGGCAGTGTTGGGATTTGAATCTGAGGTTTTGGGATCTGCCTTTGTCATTCTCCCATGCTGTGGCTGATTCTGGATACATGTTGTCATTGAACATTGGGCTAAGGGGGTCTTGTGATTTGTTGTCACTGAACATTGGGCTAAGGGGGTCTTGTGATTTGTTGTCCTTGTACATTGGGCTAAGGGGGCCTTGTGGTTCCTTGTCATTGAACATTGGACTAAGGGGGCCTTGTGATTTGTTGTCCTTGTACATTGGGCTAAAGGGGCCTTGTGATTTGTTGTCACTGAACATTGGGCTAAGGGGGCCTTGTGGTTCCTTGTCATTGAACATTGGGCTAAAGGGGCCTTGTGATTTGTTGTCACTGAACATTGGGCTAAGGGGGCCTTGTGGTTCACAGCCACTGAACATTGGGCTAAGCGGGCCTTGTGATTTGTTGTCACTGAACATTGGGCTCAGGGGGCCTTGTGATTCCAGATCCTATGGAGGTCTCCTAGAATGTTACTAACAAATCTCCAGAGATTTTAATTCGCTTCTATTTAGAACAGAAGGCCCCATTCATGGGTGGTGGGGGGCAGAGGGAGCATAAGGGAGCCAAAACAAAGGAGTAGTGCTCTCAGGTTGAGCACCAGGAGTGGGAATGTCTCCCAAAGCGCCCAAGCATCTTTTCAGGCCTGGGTTAGGAGGGCGTCACCGCTTCCCTTTCTCTTCCTCTCAATTCTAAGCAAGTCTGAGCGGGATCTGAGGTAAGCAGTGGGTGGAGAAGGTGAGAGCTCTCACTGCCTCCCCTGCCCCCCCTGCTCCGGGGCTTCCAGACTTTTCCCGCCTCTTTCTCCCCCCCCCCCCCGGCCCTTGCTCAGCCCCCAAGCAGGAGTCCCTGACCTGCAGAGGTCCCAAGGGCTGGCGCTCCCCTCTCCCCATCCTGCCCCCCACCCCTTTTCTCCCTCACATCAAAGGGTTCTCCCAAGGACCCTGAGCTCTTTGGGGATGAAGAGGTTGTCCTGAGGGGAGTTGGGAACTCTGGGAGTCGTGAGGAGCTCTTTCCCCAAGGCCACCCACACATATGGCAGCGGCTCCCAGCTGCCCGTAGGCTCCCTCCCCACCCCCACCCCCTCCTCATCTCTTCTGACCGGTGCCCATGCGAACCCAGTCCCGAGGATGCCAAGGGTATCACGTGCTGCCCAAGATGGCGTCCCCCGCCTCCCCCAGAGCCTGGGTTCTCCACAGCTCACCGTGTCTCCCTGCTCCGGGAAAAAGGGCCGCGCTCGGGCCGGACCCCGCTGACCGCCTCTCCTCGAGCCCTTTGCCTTCCCACGGGGCTGCTCCCAGCCACAGAGGATGCCCTCTGGGGGAATGGCACGGCGGAATCGCCAGCCCGGGTCCTGGCCGGCAGCAGTTCAGTCACAGCTGAATCCAACCGGGCGGTGAGGAAGGGAGAAGGGGGAGCTCGGGCCTGGCTGGGGGGAAGGGGAGGGGGGGGGGGTACCGGAGCCGCGGATTCCCAAGCCTGCACTGCCATCTACAGACCGCTGGAGGCTGCCCGGCCTGAGGCTGCCCGACTCGGCCCGAGGCTCCCCGGCCCCGCGCTCGGGCTCCCGCACGGGGCCTCCCAGGTCGGGAAGGGATGCGCCCGCGCCTCGTGCGGCGGAGGTCCCTGGGCTCTGAGACCCAGGGTTCTAGGGAGGCAGGGCCCAGGCACCCCGAGGCAGCTCCGCTCAGCTCCCTCCCTCCCCTCCCCAGCCCAGCAGATGGAGGCAGCTCCCAAGGAACTGCCCGGTTCTGTACAGCAGAAGTGGCAGAATTCACTCCAGTCGGCCAGTCTAGAACTGAAGGGGTTCCCAAAGAAAAGGGCAGCCTGGGAGTGTTCTAGGCTCTCCAGGATCGAGCCCCCTGAGGGGCCCGGATTGATTCAGTGTTTCCCACCTCGGGTTTCTTGAAGCGGACATTTCTTCCTTTCTCTTTGGAATCCTCTCTTAGTTGGGCTGAGCACCTGGCTATGTCATCTCCCCCCGCCCCCCGGACCCTCCTTTTCTTATTTACATTTAAGTTTAAGGTAAAAATAAATAAAAATAAAATAAAAAGAGTAATCCAGAGGGGGCATCCTTTTATTAAATGCCGTTGACCCGGGGCCGAGATAGATTTGGACAGATCCTAGATCCTAGAATCCCAAAGCTAGGTCTGGAAGGAGGCAGGCCAGCCTCCTCACCTTTACCTTTAAGGAAGTGAGGTCCGAGGAGGGGAGGTGACTGGTTCAAAGTCCTACAGCTAGTAACTGTCAAGGACAGGACTTGAAACCAGCTCCTCAGCTCCAGAACCACTGTTGCTTTTTTTTTTTTTCGTTATCTTTCCCACTCCCCAACACTTAGCATGATACCTGGCACAAAATTGATGCTTAATAAATATTGATTGACCGACTGACTGATTACTGAGTTTGAACTGAATCTGCCTCAGACACTTGCTATCCGTGTGCTCCTGGGCAAAGTCACCTAACTCTTCCAATCTCAGTTTCCTTATCTGGAAAATGGGAATAATAGTAGCCTTTCTGTTCTTTTATTTTTCTTTTCGTTTTTTCTTTCCTCTCCCCTCCTCTCCTCTCATCCCTTCTCTTTGCCTTTTCTCTTTTTCCTTTTTTCTTTTCTCTTCTTTCCCTCTCTCCTTCCTTCTTCCCTTCCTTCTTTCCTCCCTCCCTCCCTCTGTCCCTTCCTCTCTCTCTCCTCTTTCTCTTTCTTCCTTCCTTTTTTTCTCTCTTTCCTTCTTTCTTTCTCTCTTATCTTCTTTCTTTCCTTCCCCTGGGCAAGTCATTTAAATTCTTTCAACCTCAGTTTCCTTATCTGGAAAATATGAGTAATAGTGGCATTTCTTTCTTTTGTTTGTTGTCTCTTTCATTCTCTCATTTTTCTTTCTCTCTCTCTTTTCTTTTCTTCCTTCTTTATTTCTTTCCTTTCATTATTCCAGATTAAATATACTGGAAATTTTAAATTGAATTTGCCTCAGACACTTGCTAGCTGTGTGCTCCTGGACAAGTCACTGGAACTCTCTCAATCTCAGTTTCCTTATCTAGAAAATGAGAATAATAGTAGTGTTTAACTCAAAAGGTTGTTGTGAGGATCAAATAATACAACATATGTAAGCAAATACTTTTTAAACTCTAAATAAATTATATTATTATTATCATGAATTCTACATCCCAATGCTTCTAGTTGGGAAATAACCATTTCTAGTTCAGCGTCCTCTCCTGGGCTTAATCCTTTGCCCTAAAAATGTTTGTTGATTTTTTAAATTCCTAATATGAAGAACTTTAAGATCATTTGTCTTTTAGTTGATTAATAACAACAATAAAAGTTGTTGATGTCTATGTAACAACTTACAATAACCCTGAAAAATTAGTTCAGGAATTGATTTTCCTGCTTTAGAATAAGGGAAATTCAGATACAGGGCAGTTAAATGACTTGTCCAAGATCACACAGCTATTAAGCATCAATAGCAGTTTCAAAGGCAGATCTCATTACCTTAGGTCCATTGCTCTTTTATGCAAAGTTCTACTCCCTTTTTGTTTAAAAAGAAAGACAACTGGCACAAAAGCAATAACCCTACCTGTTTCTTTCTTCTTTGTTTTTGGATTTTCAACTTCTTCTTCAGTTTTTCTGCCTCTTCATCTTCATTTTCAACAAACTCCTTTGTCCAAAAAAAAAAAAAAAGTTGAAGTGTTGTAGGTTTATTTGTTTTAATTAAAAACAATTTAACAATTAAAGATCCTTAATTGTATTTTTAAATAAAAACAAAATCACAGCAAAGATAAAAAAGGCACAGGGCCTCTACTTCATTATGTTTCAAAATCCCTTTCGGATCCCCTAGATCACCCTTATCACTGCTGCCCCATCACCATCAACATCACCATCCTTGGCACCAGGGATCACAACAGGAAGGACACTGAACTAGGAACTAGAGATCAACACTCAGATCTTGGCTCTGTCATTTATTAAATGTGGGATCTTAGGAGACTCACTTCATTCCCCTGAGCCTCAGTTTCCTCATTTGTAAACTAACAGAGTTTGAATGCATGACCTTTACGATCTCTTCTTTCTAACATTTTGTAATTCCATTAATTTTTTTTATTATTCAGGGGGCTGTATAAAACTGTACTATATCTTTGTTCTTTCCCTCTTTCCCTCTCCCTCTCTCCCTCCCTCCCTTCCTCCCTCTTTCTCTCTCTCTGTCTCTCTCTGTTGTTCTCTCCCTCCCTCTCTTCTTCCCTCCCTCCTTCCCTTTCTCCCTCCATCCTTCCCTCTCTGTTTCTCTCTTTCTCTCTCCTTCCTTCCCTCCTTCCCCCCTCTCTCCCTGTCCCTTCCTCCCTCTTTCCTTCCCTCCCTTTCTTCTTCTCTATCTCCCTCCCTCCCTCTCTCTCTGTCTCTCCTCTCTTTTTCTCTCTGTCTGTGTCAGTTGGACTCTCTTCACACTCTCCCCCCCAATGTGATCAGAGATTTAGACCTCAAACTTCATCTCCTCCAAACTTTTTATTTTACAGATGAGGAAACAGAGGCTTTGGGAGGTTGTAATTCACCTAAGATCATGTTTTATAAGATCCTTGAGGAAAGAAACTGCCTTTTGCCTCTTTTTGTATCCCTAGATTTTTAACATAGCACCTGGCCCTTAAGAGGCACTTAATAAATGTTTATTGAGTTATAATTGAATATACATGTGTGTATATATATACATTTGTATATGTGTATATGTACATATATATATATATATACATATGTGTGTATGTGTATAGATGTATATACATGTCAAGTTTAGGAGTAAGTTTTGAACCTAAGCCATTTGGCTACAGGGCCAGTGGTTTTTCCTCTATCTTGTTGCCTCCTGTCATGGGTGGGTTCACAGAAATTGAATCTGCTCACAGCTTGCCTTGGGCTTACCCAGATTTCACAAAAATTGCTCTGGTTCTTTTATTTAGGATAGATTCTGGGGCAGCCATCTTGGCTGGTGGAGAAAATGTAGAGTTTTGGAGAATTAATAATAAGCACCCACTTTATGGTTCAATCTCATTTGATCCTCATTACAGTCCTAGGAGGCAGGTTCCAGGAGCTGCTTCAGAGACAGGCAAGAACCTTTCTGGGAGTGAATAGGGAAATCCCTTTGACTGTTAACAGAAGTGTCATGATGGAACAGCAATAAACTTGCCAAAGTATACATTTGGCCTCTGTAGAGTCAGAGAACTGAAATGGGGGTAAATATTTTGACACTGTCTTGGGGGGGGGGCGAAGAGGAGGAAGAGGAGGCAGTTGAGAAGGAGACTCTCCTCCTTAGAGCCATAGAACATGAGAATTTGAATGGGCCTTAAAATCCAATCCTCATATTTTATGCATAAGGAAATTTAGGTTAAGTGGAGAACTGATTGGCCCATACTCATGCAACAAGTACAATGTCTGTCTCCCAATATTCAAGAAATGAAGAGAAATAAACTTCTTAATATCTGGATTGATTTTAAACTCTTTGAGAACAGGGACTGGTTTTTATTTGAAAAAAAAATGGGAATAACATACTTCAACAGTCTGCCTCTTTCTAATATCTCAAAGTACTTTAGAATGGAGAATTGTTTCTTCTTTTCCCAAATGCTCAATAGAGTCAGGGGTGCTGGGGCCAGCTTGAATAGTCTGGAAGATTATTAGATTTTTAGTGAGAATATTCAGACTTTGGAATTGGCAAACATTAAATCAGGTCTTGACTTCTTGCTTTGTTGATTGTCTGAATTAAAGAAGTGATGGAGGAAATGTTAATAAAACCAATTAAAAGTAGGCCATTCCTCTCCCTCTCCCCCACCAGAGTGAGTTGTTAAACATTTACCAGCATAACCCCAAGGAGAATATTCTGTACACAGTAGAGTTATCAGAACTAGATTTCATTATTAATGTGATTTCTTCACACTGAACCCCTTCTTCTCCCCAAATGGTACAATCATCCACTTACCTCTGAGATTATTTTCAGTTTTTCTTCTTGGTGACTCATTTCTGGGTCCCTGAAGAGCAAAGTAAAAATAAAGAAATCAGACATTGTACATTTGTTGTTGTTGCTGTTGAGGAAGCTTGAATTGCATTTGACTTAGGATGAATGTTTGGGAAACACTTGTAAGAACACTAAATCTCATCATCTAACTCATCATCTGTTTCAGTAGAACCCCAGCTAAGCTGCAGTTTAGGGCTTATTAAATTTACCTTATGTAAACAGAAAATTCATTCTATGATCTCTCTTGATAAATGGGGACAATTTGTCTAAGTCCTCTAACTTATAATGTCCTTTCTCCATCTCTGCGCCCCCCACCCACTATTATTCTAATATCCATTCATCTACCTGGCCATTATGTATCAGCCTGAAATGTTTTCCTTACATTTTCCTCCTCTCCCCCTTCCAATCTATCCTTCATGTTGCTGCTGGATTAGTCTTTCTTATGTCAAGATATCTGGTCATGGAACTCTCCTGTTCAATAACTTTGAGTCTTTTATTGCTCCAGAATGAGATATATAACTCTTTGGATGATGGTAGTAGACCCAGTCTCTGAAATCTCACCATACCCTCCTTTCACTTCACTCCCTTCATGTTTCACCCAAATGGGGCAATTAGCTACTCTCTACACTCAATATGCTTTTGTTCACTGTTAATCCACAAACATTTATGAAACATGTACTATATATAAGACACTATGTAAGGGGGCAGGAATACAAAGAACCTTCTCCCCAATAGAACAATCTTTGTCTTCAAGGACCTTTCATTCTACTGCATTGTGGAAGAGGGACACAACACATAAACAATCAAATAAATACAAAATTATTTAGGAAGGAAAGGACACTAAAAATTAAGGTAGAAAAGACTTCCTGTGGGAGATGGCACCTGAGTTGATGAATTGATCCTTGAAGGAAGCTAAAGATTTCAAGAATTACTAGAAGACCCAGTGACTATAATAATTTAATTGGAAAAAAAAGGAAGGCAGTTTTGCTAATTGTAATGACCGATCTTGACCCCAGAGAACAGATAATTAAATATATTATCCTTCTCTTGGTACTACTAGGGATGCAGAACATTGCCTACCCTGCCACAATTAGTTGCTGTGTTGGCTGGTTTTGCTAACTTTTTTTCCCCTATGCAACAGGGGAGAGTTCAATGGGAAGAAGGAGATGTCTGGTAAAAAATGCAATGTTAAAAGAAAGAGGTATCAATAAAAGTTAGTAAAAGAAAAAAAAAGAGAAATCTCAAAGAGGAAATAAGTGAGATGAAAGAAAAGTGCTAGGGCGAACTAAAATATTCTAAAATATGGTAGCGAGCCTTCCACAAATGCCTTGGGTATCATTCATTAACAGCCCTGCCCCAAATTCGAAGCCTCTCTGTTAGTTGATCTCATTTGTGAAAATTTGTACATAGTTCTTTCTTTTCTTCAAAGAAAATTTTATTCTAAAATAACCAACTCTTGATTATACACATTTTCCAGATTTGCCATGGTTTGCTTCCCTCTAACTGCTATGATTCCAATAATGAAAGACCCTTATAACCCAGTCAGTCCTTCCTATCTCTTGTCCCATATGCTCCCTTTTCCTTTATATTCACCAACTTTCTATTTTCCCATAGAATCTAGATGTGTCTCATGCTGGGATTTCCTAAGTAATTTGGGCATGGAACATTCTTGTCCAGATAAATGTTAATAGAATCTATAAGTGCTTTTCCCGAACCTCCGAATGGAACAACAGCAGGGAAATCTCAGAGGAACCAATGTTAGAAGAAAAACTTGAGGACGCTGATAAATGCCATGGTCAAGCATGGTTCCAGAAGAGTGATGATGAAACAAGAGCTCACTTCTTAATACAAAAAATGGATTTAAGAAGATGAATAAGACACATTTTGGAATATAGCCAGTGTAGGGATTTGTTTTGCTGGACTATATTTATTTATTACAAGAGTTATGTTTTTCCCCCACTTCCACCTCTAATTTGAAGTGGGAGAGAGAGAAAAGAAGGGGAAAAATCAAACCATAAAAATGTTTTAGGAGAAGATGGGGAAATGAAACCTACTTTTATACTGAAAACTGTCTCACAATTCTTTTTTATCCATGCATAATTTCACATTTAATATTTCAGAGAGAAAATTAAAGTTGGTAGTAAATTTTTTCCCATAGAATCATTATTCATATCTCATTGAACAATGGCAATCCAGATTTCATGATGTATCCTGGGAAATGTCAGACCATTTTTCTCCCTCAACTCTTTCCAAAGCTATCCCTTTCTCACTGATCCCTGATGAGTTTTCTCCCACCCAAACTGTTTCAGGGGTGCCATAGACATGGAGAGACAACAAAAACCCACTGAATTGATGAGGCATTTGAAAAACATTTCTGCAACTTTATATCATTTAGCAGCAAGGAATGGAAATAACTCTAAAGAAAAAGTTTAGCATCCAGTTCTTATCTTAAATACATAATTTTCTATTAATATTTTGTATAGTAATAGTAATAGAGGCAGCATACCATAGTGGATAAAGAACTGGTTAAAAGCCAGAAAGAATTAGGTTCAAATCCGACTTCTGACACAGTATGTCAGTGGGCAAATCACAGCCTCTCAGTTTCCCAAATAACTCTTGAAGACTAAAAGTCACTGTGAAGATACACACTTGCTTTTGTCTTGGGATGTTTTGCCATGGGAGTTCTATATATTAATGAAACAACAGAACTGGACCTTCCAAAATAATATTTAGAGAACATAAATATTTGAATTCTTCAAAGATCTATAATTCCATCACTGTGAATACATGAAACATGCATTCTATCCTAGGGGCCATATGCAAAGATTCTTAAAACTCAAATCCCATCTTGTCAGCTCCAGCCTTTTTTTCCCAGCTAACTTACAATGGCTTCCACTTGTGTGTCCCATCTCATAAACAAATTAACATATTTGTTTCACTATTCTCTATGCTCTGTATATAAAGTGCCATTTTCTGTATCCCGGCTTATGTTTTGCTTCCCCTCTCTGCTCACTTCTGCCTCTTAGATTCCCCAGATCCTTTACTGGCTCAGCTCATATATTATTTTCTTTCTTTCTCTCTCCTTCTTTCCCTCTCTCCCTCTCTCCCTCTCTTTCTCTCTCTTTCTCTCTCTCTTTCTCTCTTTTTATCTCTCTCTCTTTTTATCTCTCTCTCTTTCTCTCTCTCTCTCTCTTTCTCTCTCTCTCTCTCTCTCTCTCTCTCTCTCTCTCTCTCTCTCTCTTTTTCTGACTTGCCCAGGGTCACACAGCTAGGGAATGTTAAGGGTCTGAGACCAGATTTGAACTCAGGTCCTCCAGGGCTGGTGCTCTATCCACTGTGCCACCTAGCTGACCCTAGAATGCATTCTCTAATGTTTTCTCTCTCATTTTGCTATTGCATCCCCAGTTCTAGCACAGTGCCTGACACATAGTAGGTGCTTCATTAGACATATAGTAGGTGTTTCATTAAACACTTTGTAGTTTGGTTACAATGACTCTTCTGGCCTAGCCTTTGACAACCCAACACCATCTCCATTTCATGAAGAGTTATTTGAGGATGTTATCAGAGGAATAACACAAATGTATTTAATAAAATATCATAATTTTTCTGGAATATAAAAGACACATGCTCATACATACATGCTCATAAAGTGAACAGAGAGCTGACCTGGGCTCAAGTCCTAACTCTGGCCCGGCCTGATTGTGTGGTCCTGAGCAAGTCACTTAATCTCTCAGAACTCTCACAAGGTTCTGAAACTTTTTCTTTTTGAAGACTTTACAATTACATTGAGAGAGGGAGTTTCCTCACCCAGAAGTTCCCAATGAAATGGCTATTTCAGTCTATATAGAGTAAACAATCACTTTATATGTAAATATATATGATACATACATCTATACAAATAAATAATACCTATATGGAGATGTTATGAATATACACTAAATGAATATATAGCAATTTGCATCACTTTGTTGGCTACATATGTATAAATACATACAGATTCTATGTAATATATAATATACACAAACACATGTAATACAACACAAAACATGCATGCATACATGCATCAATGTAAATAAATAATGCCTTTATGGAGATATTTTAAATAAGTACAAAGTGAAGTATATGTAGTGACTCATATCACTATGATGCCTCTGACATACATATGTATATGTACATATGTATTCTATATAATATCTACAAACATATACAACATAATATACAATATACACATACATGCATCTTCCTAATACCTTAACTGTACCTAATATATTATCTTTGTGTCTTTTGAAAATAGCAAGAGTAACCTTTTGGAGGATGGTTATAAGGCCCCTTGCTCCAATTATTGCCAAGAAAAATAATGCTGCAAGTGCGAGGGGCTTATGTTTGTTATCCCATCAAACATCCCTTCTACTTGAGTGAAGGTAAAAAGACCCGAGGCTTTGCAATATCCTAAAATATTCCCTGCAAGCTACAATTAAGCTGCACAGCTAATAAGGGAGGCAGAAAGAGGCCTAGGAGTCCGTGCTGAGAGTCGGGGCAGCGTCTGCATTTCCTGCTACAAATCAGGCACCAGAATGGAGCTAAGCCCCAGGCATCCGGGATTACAGGGTTTGGAATGGTGCCCCTCTCTTTCCAGAAGCAAAGCCCCAGGAAGTTAAAGCAGGCCCTGCAAAAGCCATGAAAGCCCCAGCTTGCTGTCCCCGGGTAGGCAGAATTCGGCAGGGGCCTGCTGTGATCACACCTGTAAACACTTTCTTTACCTGAAGGCACTGCACTCAAAGCCCAGGAAGGGCTGGCCTCTCTTAAGCCCAGAGACAAGAGGCAGAGGGAGCAGTCTCTGTGCCCAGGTTTCTCCCAGATCCCCGGCTGGCAGGGCTGGCCTTCTTCCCGCTTCACTTCCCCACTTGTAGGAGCCGCTCACATAACAGAAACTGCCAGCCTAGCAACGCCTGTTGCTAAGGGAGGGGACGATGATTTCTTTTCTTTCTTTCTTTCTTTTTTTTTTTTTTTTTAAAGTGACAGCTTCCAAGGAAACCTTTAATGGCAAACAAATTTTAAAAATGTATTGGGTAAAGAGAGGAGGTGATCCAACTGGAAAAGAACAGACTCAAACTCAGACAGAGACAGAGGGAGGGACACAGAGCGACCAAGATTCAGGACTCACCCCGCCCCCGCCCCCCTTTTCAAATACACAATCTCATAAGAGTTTATTCTGGAAAAATTAATAGCCCAATTCAGACTGACTTAGGGCTTTGGGAATCTAGATGAAATGTCTGTTTTGTGACTTTAAGATTTTTACTAGGATTCTTCTGAAGCAAATTTTTATTTTGCCTCTTGAGCTAACGCTCCCTATTATCCAGCCTGCTTCTTAGTTGTTTCTTGTTATCATTAACTGACTTATACTCACTAATATGAGTGGTCATTGAAGAAAGCACAGTAAGGAAGGTGAATATTTTTAACACAGCACTTTTAGATTAGATCCCACCAATGCATCAGATTTCACTGGTATGGCCAATCAATAGTGAAGACTGCAATGTATCCTCTGCAATTATTATCTATCTTCTTCCCACATTGCCTGATGAGAACTTACTCAACATTCTGGGGCCTTTCTTTAAAACTCTTGACTTTAAGTGGATACCAATATTCTATTTCTGTTTCTATTGGTTACTTTGGGGCCCATTTTCTTCTCTGGTTATATATCTCTTTGATGATAGGAAAGTGAATAAACTATACCCAAAGTCCATCCATCCATCCATAATTGTATTTATATACTATATATGTGTACATATGCAATATGTGGGTATGTATGTAATTTGTGCAAGTTTACATAGCAAGTGAATAGCAGAACCAGTCTGATGCTCTTTGTGCACCAGATAAATATTAGTGATGTAGAAAATGAATATAGAATGTAGAAAAAGAAATCTGAGACTTTGAATGTTAAACTACTTAAAAAGTCAGAGATAAATCTTAAAAAGTGTTCTAAAATAGTTTCGCAATTGCTATTAGCTGTGATGTTAATCTATTGTATGAAGTGATATATTGTGACATATTTCATTCTAAAACTATTCAATAATTAAACCTGAATGATAGCAATGAATTCCAGTTACCTTTGGTGAAAACATAGTTTTCAGAGGTTTGATCCTCATTCTCTTCCTTTTCTCTTTCCATCTTCCTGACCATCTTTTCATCCCTTGAAAAACTTTGAGTTCATTCAAAGAGGTCCCTTACTCTGAGAGGTGAGTTTTTTTGTCTTATTTTGTTTGGATCCATGCCTGTAATTCACAGTTTCTCTTATGCCCAAATCCGATTACTCTTTTCCTTTTTCCAGCATGGCTTTACACATTGTCTTCCCCAACAGAATGTAATCTCCTTGAGGAGAGGGACTGTATTGTTTCCTTGTTTTTGTATTCCCCAGTACTTAGTTCAACATATAGCACATAGTTAAGGAAAAACAAATTTTCTGTTTGACTTCCTGTCATCTATTTATCCATTTATCTAATACTGTGCTAAGTTTTCTGTATTCTCATCTGTCTATCTATCTACCCACCCATCTATTTATCTATCATCTATCTATCTATCTATCTATCTATCTATCTGTCTATCTATCTATCTATCTATCTATCACCGTTAAGCTATTTTCCTATTTTCAAAGGATCTGTAATAGAATACTTTGTAACATCTGTTGTCTGCATAATATTTCAGGACCATGAGCTGTTTTATTTATTTTAATATTTTTGAGAGGCTTGTCAGTAATCTTTGAACTGTCATAAGAAGTGGAAAAGATGCTGGTTTTCTGGAGAAGGGCAAATTCTGGATTTATTAAAAAAGGAAAAAGAATGGAGTCTGTAAATTATAAGCCACCATTATCCAAGAAGAATCTGACTCAGTAGTAGGCCTTTGTAATTGGAGGTCAAATAAAATGAGTAGCCAAACTGGAAATTAGAAGAAATATATTAGCCAGTTCAGAAAGACTGCCCAGGTTGATAGCAGCTTCAATCATGTAGGGTCAGCTAGTATTAGTATTATTCTAGCTAATATTTATATAATTATATATTATAGCTAATATTTATGTATAATATTATAATATAATAGCTTGTTAGAGTCACTTAAAGTACATAGCCCACCACAGCAAAGTAATGGGGGTAGGGGTGAGGTGGACTATGGAGCTACAAGGAGTTAATAAAGATCAGCTTTGCTCCTATGGGAAAATGCATTTAACTGTGGTTAGCAGAGGTTTCTTTCAAGACAGATTCGTACTATACTATCTTATTGCCAGTAAGAAAGGGAACAAAATACTGCCTTCTATTTACAAAACCCTAGAGCTGCTTTATTTTGTTCCTGGAGGCTACTTTTTCTGGTGAGTCATTTCAGAAACAGTTTCAGAATACTAATGTTCATTCTCCTCCTCTACACCAATCAACAATTGAAATCTTCATGAAATTACAGCATACATTATTAGAGATATGCTTAATGTACTTAGAAATGGAAGAAGTCTTCACAGTGGCTAACATAAAAATTCTTCAAAAATAGGTCAGGCTAAGCTAACCTAATCTCCCCTCCTCTTTTTTTGGCAAGGTTATAAGACTCTTAGATTAAGGAAATGCTAGATGCAGTTTACCTAGAATGAAGAAAAGTATTTGACAAAGCCCTTTAAGCTGCTCTTAGATATGGAGATAAATGGGATGGATAAGAATATAATTGGGTGTATTTAGAAATGGTTGAATGGTTGCACCCAAAGACTTATTGACATTTTGATGTCAGTCTGGAAAGAGATCTCATGCGCAGTTCCCCAGGGGTCTGCAAGGGGCCAGGTTGCCCTTTAACATTTATTTTTTTAATGGCTTGGATAATGACATAGAGAGCAAACTTATTTAAATTTACAGATAATACAAAGCTAGGAGGAATAAATGACTCTGATAGAATATCATCATATCTTAAAAAACTAGAAGGTTGGATTAAACAAAATTAGATGCAATTTTTATAAGGATAAATTAAAAGCCTTGCACTAAGTTAAATACCTCCCCCCCAAAAAAAGCAATAAACTGGGGAGATGTGTGGCTAGACAAAAGTTCATCTTTTTTTTCTTACAGGTATATTTATTTATTGATTTTTAATACACATTGCTTTGTGAATTATGTTGGGAGAGAAAAATCAGAAGAAAAGGGAAAAACTATGGGACAGATGAAAAGAAAAAAGAAGTGAATATACAATGTGTTGATTTACATTCAGTCTCCATAGTTATGCAGATGGCATTTTCTATCCAAAGTCTATTGGGATTGCCTTGGATCAGAAGTTCATCTTTAAAATGTCTGGGGCTTTTAATGTCATGAGTTAACAATTATCTGGCAATTTAAAAAGCCAAAGTAAGCTTAAAATTGCATTAAGAGAGTAATTGTCCAAGAGAAGGAAAGTGATCATTGTTGGGCTCATCAATGAATTTAGTAATCCTGAGTTCAGTTCTCAGAGACACATTTTAGGAAAAATATTGGTAAACTCAGAGATTGTCTGGGGAGAGGAGTAAGGGAGAAGAGGATGGCAAAGGACTTCTGATTATGTTACATGAGAAGTAGTTGAAAGACTTAAGGACACTTAGTAGCTTGGAAGTGGGAAGACTCATGGGGGACATAAGCCTCCAGGAGTATTGGGTTTTCAAATATCTGAATATTCTCCTATGTCCAATCTAGTTCTAGGAATCTGTGAGATTTGGGCTCATTCAATTTTGTCTCATCTTAGACCCAGTTTCTGCAAGAGTTGAATGAGTCTTCCTTCTTTTGTGACTCATTGGAATATCAGCCCAGCTAAATGCAAAGAGATGGCCAGAGGGGAATGAATAATTTTTTTTTTTTTGACTTCTACAGATCTGTATGTTGTATACTTAAGGTACCAGAGGAGAAAAGGCTGTTGGGACCATAAGATGTAAAACCAAGATAAAAATGAAACTGTCACTTAGTCCAAACCCTTATTTTCCATTTGAGGAAATAAAAGGCCAAATAAGCTAAATGACTTGCCAAAGTTCCCAAAGGCAGTGCCTGAGGATTCTATCCTTCTCCAAAGGGCTGAGAAGCTTGCCTATCATCATGGAGGTAATATAGTTGGGATTTGACATTATAATGAACACTCTTTGTTCCACCATGTTATCCAGTCACATAGTCCAGAGTGGGCAACCTCGTCCAGGATGGACTCTAATTCCAGCCCCTGACTCTGTGGCCTTGTGTGATTATAATTAGCTGGACCAGTTTCCTTCTCTTTTCAGTTAAAGAAATTACATTGTGTGCTTACTCAGATTTCTTTCACCTTTAAAATGGTATGATCCAATTCTCTGGCAAAGAGATTTCGACTTCTACTCTTACTTAATTCAAGGGATTGTTAGGAGTATGGAATAAGATCAGGAAAGGGGATCTTAAATGTATCAAACCTTTGGAAATCAACTGGCTAGCTCAAACTCATTTACTGAGCATCTATTTTTGCTTGAAGAAGCATCAGAACATATTAACCCATGGTTCTTCCTTTTGATACTTAGAGTCTTGTGGAAGAGATACACATGTGCTATTGTTTTATCTCTTCCAGGGCTTCCCAAGGCTTCCTCTTGCTCCAAATCCTGACACTTTTTTTGGGGGGGGGGAGGGGATGACATTTCTCAATGTACGTGTAGTCTATCTGTTCATTCTCACTTCTTATTCCTTTCCTTCACTCACTGATCATCCTCACTGGCCTTGAGTCTGAGTAACTCACCTAACTTAGTCTTCTATTTTCTGTCTTCCTTTCCTTCCCATGATCACTGTAAGTGCCAAGGATGGTATTGGCCCGCCTAACATGGCAACGTGGAAAAATGCAATAAAAGAACAAAATGACAGGCAAAAAGCCAAGTGTTGGAAACGATAAGAGGAAGGCAGAGCAAAAAGAGGGAATGAAGTTGGCACAAAGAAAATAGCTGACATTTGAATACTGCTTTAAAGTTTGCAAGGAATTTTACATACATTCTCTCATCTGAATCTCTCAAAGAACACTCTGAGTTTCGTACCATAGTATTTTGGGGGCTCAGATTTCTGATTTCAGTAATATCGAGAGCTCCTAGGAAGGCAATTCCCTCTACCAATACAGCTTATCACCTACTATGTAGCTCACAGTGCTAGAGAGTTGCCTACAGCACAGAGAATGTAAATGGCTCACCCAGAGTCACAGAGCCAGTATGTATGAGAAGAAGAACGTGGAAGCAAGTTCTCTTCTGCCTGTAAGACTAGCAATCTAGCTATTTCTCCATACTGCCTATAATATTATGGGTATTATTATCCTCATTTTATAGATGAGAAAACAGGAATCCAGAGATTGAGTAATTTGCCCAAGTTCACACGACTTGGTAGTATACCCAGTATTACAATCTCCTGACTCTCAAACCAAGGAGACTCCAAGAGAAAAGGTCAGGAAAAGGAACACTATATTTGCTACAACAAAGATGGATAAATATGAATTTTTAATATCTTAAATAATGCACATATTATAGTGAGATACTTATACATAAACATACACATGTGTATGTATGTGATATGTCTGTTTCTATATATACAAGCACAAAATTTTACATTTATGTTTTAAAAAGTGTAAATTTGACTCAGGCAACCTTCAAGAGTAATCTTATTAAAGCATCTTGCCTGCTTAGCAGCTTAGTTAAGAGATTAGGTAGGCAGGGATAGCCTTTACCAGGTCAGCACCTTGGGAAGGAAAATTGTTCTACTTGGAGAAAAGCCATAATAAAGCATTGTTCAGTTTATTAATATTTCAAAATATGCTATTCCTAGGTAAATGTGGTAGATATAATGGCTGCATTTAACTGGGTATTACTTCTAGATGTATGTAGACATCATTCTTAAATTAAATGCACAGTAATGTGAAGTTTTAAATATTTCATACTATAATAGATCCATCACCATGAAACACTAAGGTATTATAATCAAGAACAAATCAATGAAATAAAAGTTGGTTTGGTAACTAGCCACTTACTGAAGAATCACTTACTGAATCTTGTGTTTTACTGTATCAGATTCATCATCTCCTGGTACAGAAAGGTACAATGAGGCATTGATCCCTTCATATTGCCTGCCAAGATATAATTTAAGTCATTCAAACAACTTGGAACTATATGTTTAAAGAATAAATTGACACGGGCTCTTATTAATCCAAATATTAAAAAAAAATTAAAATACAGATACTTATTTTTGGTTTTGGTGCCAGAAACAATAGTATCAATGGGATTAGGGGTATACTTAGACTTATTTTATTGCACTTTCATTTATTGTGTTTCATAAATACTTTTTACAATTTTATTTTACAAATTGTGATAACCCTACACTGAGCAAGTTGATTGGCATTATTTTTCCAACATCATGTCTCCATATCATATTTTGTTAATTCTCACAATATTTCAAATTTTATTATTATTATTGTATCTGTTGGAGTGATCTGAAATCAGCTATCTTTGCTATTACTATTGTAATTGTTTTGGCGCATCATGAATGGTGCCCCTATAAGATATTGAACTTAATTGATAAATGATGTGTATATTCTGACTAGTTATTCCCCAGTCTCTTTTCTTCTTGTGAGACACAGCAGTATTATAATTAGGCCAGTTAATAACCCTACAATTGTTTCTAAGTGTTCAAGTGGAAGGAAGAGCTAATCTTTGCAGCAAAATTTATTTTTGAATTATTTTAAGAAATTGTCACAGTTACCCCAACCATCAGTAATCACCACCCTGATCTGTCAGCAGCCATCAATATTGAGGCAAGACCTTCCACCAATAAAGAGATCATGACATTTCACTGAAGGCTCAGATTATGGGTAGCAACTTTAGAAATAAAGTATTTTTAAATTAAGGTATATCCATTTTAAAGACATAATACCATTAATAGACCACATTATAGTGTAAACATAACATTTATATGCACTGGAAAACAAAAAAAATCATGTGACTAATTTTATTATAATATTTGCTTTATTGCTAGGGGTCTAAAATTACCCATAATTGCTTGAATTTCTATCTTACTTTCTAGCTACTGAAATATTAAATTTTCTTATTCTTCTTAAGTTATTTACAAACTTATTTTGAGTTCTCAGTCCTCTAACAGATCTGTTTGATTTTGTTGCACCTCTCTCTTCCTAAATGTGTGATCTAATGTTATTTTTAAAAATTAATTGAAATTAATTTCATTTTTAAAATTTCATGCTACTATACAAAGTAACTAGAGTTATTCTAGTATAAGGGGAAAAAATCAGAAGTGAAGATCTTTGACTTAGCGAATACAGTGAAATAGATATCTTTCTTTTGGAAATTTACATGTTTCTCCTAAGATTTTTAAATTTATTATATTAGCAATGCCATTAATTTCTCTAAGTTTCATTGTTTCCTGCAATTTGCAATCATTTCCTCAAGTTATTGTTAAATATAGGTTATTTTCATTTTTAAAATGGACTGTATTTGTGGATCCCAATTCATAAACTTTCAGTCCCTAATCAGAGGAGTAACTGATTTTTGTTCTCCAATTCAGAACTCCTAGAGAATGATTGATCTGGAGAAGTAACTATTACTTCTAGCTCCAAAGACTGAAAATTAGAGCAATAGGATGAGGTCTTGGAACCGATATCTAATAAGAAATGTCAACAAAGCTATCTCCAAAAGACTTTCATAATAGATCCAGGTCTTAATATAACTCTGACCCCTGGTCCCTGGCACCAAAAACAAAAGAGGGATGGCCCAATATATGTAATTTTCTCTGGCTATCTCTCTGCAGAATAGGGCTCTCAGGAAGAAATAAAAAGATTAGGAAATCCCTGGCATATCCCAGAAGCTTACCTGGTTTTCACTCTCATTCTTGACCTGACCAGATTGCCAAAAAACCTGGAAGTGAACCAGCCTGATTGAAGTTATGGATTCTAGTTCTACACCTTTTTCCTCCTTAAGAATTTTTAATAGGGTAAAGTCTTTCAATTCCTCCTGGTATAAAGTAGCCCAGCTTTCAGCAGAGATTTCCCTTGCTATCCACAGACACCAGTGCTGAACCAGGCAACTATTGCTTAGTTTTGCCACAACCGCTGGCTGTGGTGCTGACAGTGCCTTTTCTCACAAAGCTAGAGAGTTAACAGGTTATTTCTGCCCATGTGCTCGGCCTCCTTCCCTAGACTTGCCCAAAGAGTCCCTTTTCTCTAGGGTCGTCTCTTGGGGAGACAACATCACCAACAAGCAGGGAAGAAGAAATCTTTCTGAAATAGAGAATGAAATGAACCTTCCGCAAACATGCTTTAAAGGCAAGGTCATTAAGTAGAGGAGAGGAGGAGAGAGAAATATATTTACAGGTGCACATGTTCACAGGTGGAGAGATGGAAGAAATTTCCAACCCACTCATTTTAGAGATAAAAAATACTATAGACCTTGACTTGGCCAGGATCACACAAGCAGTAAGACTTAGAGCTAAGGTAGGAACTCATATAATCTGAGTACAGAGCTAGTAAGTATTCTTCCACTATACCAAATGGATTCCTACAATTGAAATAGAATAAAAATTGTGCTTTAAGTTAGGCATATACTATGGAGTAAGAAACTCTTGGAAGATGGCTTGGGAAGATAATCTCCATCTAATTCTAACACAATTTATGAGCAAACTCCTGTGAGTTTCAGAATGCATGATTTCCTGTGGTTCCTATAGTTTGCTATAAAGCATGCCCTTGAAGAAGAAGGCAGGGATTTCTCTAAAGAAAGATTTGCACTTTTTTCTTAAATAAAAAGAGACAAATTCTTAACTGAAATCTAAAGATGGTGACGTTTTTCAGTGTGTAAATAAGTATACTTTTTTGTGTGTGATTGCAAAGTAGTGAAAGCACATTAGATTGTTAAGATTGATTGTTAAAAGGCTGAACAAATTATGATATATGAATGCAATGCAAAATCACTGGGCTGTAAGAAACTACAAATATGAAGAATTCAGAGAAATAGGTCAAGGCTTATCCAAGCTGATGCAAAGTAAAGTAAACAGAATGAACAAATCGATATACTCAATGACTCAACAGTATAAATAGAAAGAGCAACAACAAAACCCAACCAACTAAAGTGAATGGTGGGTAATTATAATACTAAGTTTATCCCTGCAGAAGAGATGGGACTATGAATCTCTCTGTGATTATGGAACTTCATGTGTGTGTGTGTGTGTGTGTGTGTGTATGTGTATATACATATATAATATGTATACATATATATATACACATATTATCAAATTCAGATCATATGTTGGTTTTGCCAAACTTGTTTTCCTCCTCTTTTTTTTTTTCCAACTTTTGTTTCTGGGGAGGGTCATTAGATAGAGGAGAGAAGAGGGGATATATTCAGAAATGAAAGTGATTTAAAAAACAAAGTATATCAAGAAAAATTCAGTAAAAATGTGTTTAACACCTTTAGTGATGTTGTCTAGTCCGATGCCCAACTGACACCCAGAAAAGAACAGAAATGTTGGCTCATTTAATTCTCATTCAAGCGTATTCAAGAAGCTTCTTTTTTAAAGCAAGGACTTACTCTGGACAAGGCCATGAGCAAAGTGTTGAAGGTGTTGAAAAGTCACAATCTCTGGTCTCAAAGAATTTACAAACTAATAAACAATCCTGGTTCGTTTAAGGGAGAGCAGTCAAAGGGCCAGCATTGTAGAGTTTTTTGCAACATCAGATGATGGAAGTGATGAATGGTAATCTTGAAATCATAATGCCTCTTCTGACTTTATGTTCCTTTGATAATCTAAGACCTGGATGGACTTCAGTCTTCTTGTGCAATTTCAATTTTGAAATTCTTATTAGTGAATTGGGACTGGAAAGTTACTGTCTTGGTTGTAACGATTTGCCAAACTAGTCATAAAAGAATATTATATATATAATATATTATAATGTCATATATATTGCTGCATTGTTATATATTATAAGCTATATTATATATAATATATTATATATTTCATTTGATCAAAGATTGTCATTTTTAATATTTATTTGCAATGAAAAAAATGAAAACTCATACTTAAATGGCACTTTAAAGATTATAAGGTAATTTCTTCACAATAGCCTTGTAAGGCTGTATAGTACTGGAGTGTAAGTAGTATTGTCCCCATTTTATAGATGAGTTCATTTTGATTCTAGGTTAAGTCACTTGTTTCTGGTGATAGGGTCAAATAGCAAGTGTCAGGATTGTTATTCAAACACAGATATTCTGAGAAATCTGCTGTTTTCTGATGTGGATTTTTAAAAAAGTGCAGTAAATGTGTCTTCTCATTCCCCTCTTACAACAGTAGCTTTAGCCTTGAATGCTGCACTCTTTTGTGTGTGTGTGGGGAGGAATTCTGATAAAGGCTCCACTCTGATTTCACTTTCCCCCACCCATACTTTGAGTGACTCTTTATGGACGTCCAACGGTTTGGAATATTATAGTATACGCCGTCGGGGATTAGGCTCAAAATAGCAGTTTTGACAGTAAGCCGAAGATCTTGGGCAATCCATTTCCCAGTGTGGGCCCGATTTTTTATCCTTTTATAGAAAGTAGAGCTTGGATTAGATGACCTGAAAGGTCCCTGAAATTCTGACTGTTAGGAAATCTTCTCAAAAGCATTTTGTGTGATTATTCCTTTGGAACACTAGAGGTCAGTGTTTTAACAAACTAAAAACTGCAGAACTCAAGCTGGTGTCTTCATCAGGGTCCTTGATAGAAACCCAATTTTCCAACCCTGTTTTCATTTAGAAACAAACAGGCAATGAATGGAACATTCTGTCTTTCGAAATATTGAATCCCTGCTCCGGGCATCTTGGAGACTCTTCTGACCCTAGGGGATCTGGAGTGAGCAGGAAGGCAGTGTCCTGGGCCAGGGGTAATGTTGGATTTGTAGTTGGAAGAATCCGAGTTCAAATCCCACCAGAGACACACATTAACCATTCTATGCCTCTATTACCTCATCTGTAAAATGAGGATAATAATAGCACCTACCTTGAAGGTTTATTAGGAGAATCAAATGAAAAGAATATTTGGAAAGCTATTTACAAACTCTAAAGGACTATATAAATGCGAACAATTGTTACTGAACACTTAGGGTATGGTCCTAAGGCTGAAGATATAGAATTAAAATATGAATTCATATTTATGTTCAACCCATTATTCATTAAAGGAGCACTGCAAGGCACTACATCAGGGCTCCAAGGACAAAGCCAAAAACAGTCTCACAACATTTGCATGGATAAGTAAGCACAAGATCAGTTGAAGGAAAGAGCGTCATTAAAGATCAGCAGTTTGTTAAGAAAAAGGTTTCCTGGGGGAATTAATGACCCAGTTGACTCTGGAAGGAAGCTGAGCATTCTAAAGGCAGAAGTGACTGAGGAGACTTTCCAGGTCCAGGAAACAAACTGCACAGAGGCAGAAAAGGGAATATCAAGTTTGGGAAGAGCAGGCAGGCTGCTTTGGCTAGAACACAGACTGTGAGACACGTCGGGAAGGTGGGCCAGAGCCAGAGACAACAGGGAGACAGATAATGGTCACACATGTGCTTTAGGAAGATTAATTTGGCAGTGGGTGGAAGACAGATTGGAGAGAGGGTCCAATTAGAAGGCCCTTAAATGGAGCTGAAGAGAGGGGATGTGAGCTACACTGAACTAGATCCGGTGACTGAATGGAGACGTGATGGATTTGAGAAATGAGGGAGTTGAGGCAGCTGATTTAATTTGGATACACGTGTGTATTCATGGGCACATAGATACATATGCATACATGAAGTACCCCTCTACATGCTTGTGTGTACTTTAGGGTTCACAAAATGCTTCTCACCCAATGACCCATAAACTTCAATCCTAAGGAAGCTGAGTCCAAGCCAAGAGAAGTCACTCACCCCCAATAGTAAGTACTGAGGTCGGGACTGAAATCCAGGTGCCCGGATGGTGCCGTTTCCACAGCTCCACAATTTGGAGTCTCCACAGTGTCAGCATGCAGAACTCATGGTCGTACCACATCCTCCTAATGCCTTTCTAAATTGTAGGTCTTTTGTGTTAGTTTATTTTAGACATCACCAGGAAGGAGCATTGTAATCCCTCATCTCTGTACTTTATTACAGGATGCAAATGAGGAAACTGAGGCTCCAGGAGGAAGTGACTCATGCTCACAGCAAGTGGGAGAGCTAGGATTCAAATCCAGGTCCTGTGGCTCCAAAGCTAGCGTTCTGCATCTTGTCGACTCAGCGACTCAGCCCACAGTAAGAACTGAATCACTCCCAGCACAAGGTCACAGCATTTGCCGTCACTTATTTATGATCCTTTGCAAAAAGAAAGAAATGAAGTGGAAATGATACTTTATGACCAACTATTCCCCAGACAGAAATCTGTTAAAATTAACCTTTGGAATATTTACTCCTGTGACCTGGTTGCCTTTATAGAGAGTGGGCCCCGGGGACAAGCTTTTGGGATGTGGGCTCAGGGCAAGCCATATCTCGTTCAGGTTTGCTAAAAATACCCCCAGAGTCTCAAACATTTTTAAATTTGATGTCAGGATAAATAAGTAACAAGGAAGCCTTGAAGGGACCACAAAATGGCAGCCTGCAGAATGTCACATGCACTTTATACTGGTGATGAGGACAGACCTTGGAAGTTTAAAGGGTGTCTGGTCTTTTTTTTTAAAGACCCCAATTGTAGCTCCACCTTCTATTACTGACTACTGACAGCAGTATGGATGCTTTCCAATATGCCGAGCAGAAGCTCTTCCTCAAATTTAGGGGATTTACCAAATTCAGACTTTTCAGGCCGATGCTCTGTTAACTTTACCTGCAGTACATCTGTGGGTAGGATAGAGGCAGAATATTACACCAGACAGGGGAAGGGAGTCTGGTTTCTGAGCAGCTAAATATTGCCATTCAGTAAAGCATCTGGACAGATTTTCTCCTGGTGAAGTTACAAATCCTTGGAATCAGTCTCCTTTCTGTTATCTGCCTTTCTATCCATGACTTTGCCAGTGACTCACTCACTGAATGACTTCTCTCGAGTTATTTTTCCTCCCATGACCTCAGATTCTGGATCTGTAAAATGAGCAGCTTGTGTGACCGGAGAGCCTTGTGTTTGTGAACTTGTTTTTATTTTTTAAACTCACAGGCCTGTTTCTTAAAGATTTTGAAAACATTATTTCAATCTAGTTGGCTTCTTTTGGAATCTTCTGTTTTTTTAGAAATCTTTCTGATAAGGGGTCCCTAGACCCTGCCAGACTATCAGAGGGCTCCATGACACAAAAAGAGATAATATCTCTGAAGGAGATGATCTTCAAGGTCCTTCTAGCTCGGAAATTCATGGATTGTATGATCTTAGCTTTTAGGCTGGAGCTACTCCCCTCAATTCAATTCACTAAAGATAAGAAGAACCAATCTAACAACCAGATAACATTATAGCCAGCACCTTATATGTTTAATGCACTTTGGGGATTGCACAACTCCAAGACCACAGTGCCCGTCAAGGAAGTTACTAACTCCCCATGGCCCATGCCTTCTGTCAGTTTATACTAAAAGAGAGAATGCCATATGTCCTTCCATACTTCGAAAAATAGCCCATTCTCTGACTAAAGTTGTCCTTTTTTTGAGTTGATTTCCTTGTGTTTTCTAAATTAGAAGTCAGAAGCTATGCCTTTTGAAGGTCCTATTCTACCTCATTGAATGGGTGAGGAAGGGAAGTGAAATGACCTTTCCAAGGTCATTATTATTGTTGCTCAGTTGTTTCAGTGGTGCTCCCATTTGGGGTTTTCTTGGCAAAGATACTGGTTTGTTATTTCCTTCTCCAGCTCATTTTTCTAGATGAGGAAACCGAGGCAATCAGGGTTAAGGGTCCCCTGCGGTCCCACAGCTCCTGAGTGCCTGAGGCTGGATTTGAAGTTAGGTCATGCTGAGTCTGGATGCTGCTCTATCCACTGCATCAGCAGCTGCCATACTCTAAGTCCCAGAAGTATTATTTGTCCCTGTGTCCTCTGACTGTGAACCCAATGGTACCAGGTTACTTCCTTACCATGCCGTGCATTTACAAATAATGCCATGTAAACGTACAGATATCTCTATACAAATAGCTGTTACCACATAGACACATTATAGGGCAGAAAGTAAGAAGGCAGAGAAGGTTGGGGAACTTCGTCCCTCCCTCCTGTTCCCATCTTCTTCCACTTTACTCCCCAGCATGTCTTCTTCAAGCCTGGTCTCTTGGCCGGTCCATGAGCCAGATGCTCCAGCTCTTGGCTCCAGGTGTTTCTCTGACCGCCCTCCATGTTTGCCCTCCCTCTTCTGCTCTACCTGCAAGCCTCCTTACTTTCCAGCTAAAATTTCATCTTTTACTGGAAGCCTTTGCAATCCTTCTTAATTATAGTGGCGATCTCTTACTTATTTCTATTTATCCTGCATAAAGCTTGCTTTGCATTTATTTGTTTGCACATTTTCAATGTACTTTCCATTAGACTGCAAACTCCTTAAGAGCAGGGACTGTTTTTTTCCTCTTTCTGTGTCCCCAGAGCTTAGTATTGTGACTAATATGTGTGAGGCACTGAAAAACATTGGATGATTGATTGATTGCTATAAAACTTTGGACTCCACCAAACTCTTATCTACTACAGTTGGCAGCTCAAATATAGGGACAGGGGAAAAGACTTTAGGAAAAGGATCCTAAAGTTTTAGTGCACTTTAAAACTTTAATAACTTAAAAGTGCACCAACACTTTGGGGACAAGTCTGGAACCTATAATGGCTTCTTAGGTGCTATAAAAGACCCTTTGGTGTCATCTTTAATTTATATGCTAATAAAATAGGAGTAGCAATTTATGTTTCTCCACTGAACTATGATACTAGTGATTGGACTGCAATATGAATTATATAATCTTTCTAATCCTATGCCCCTTGATCTGTGGAAGCCATTTTTGGAAGATTTGATCTACCATCATATGGATCCACCCTATGTGTTTATGGTCTGACCTCTCCCTATTGTTCAATTCTTATCCATCTTTATTTTTCACCCAACCTTACTTAATGTTCACAGGATTGGATTTCAGAGGTCAGAAAGCAGTCATTTATTACTAAATGCTTGTTTTGATAGATTGAACCAAAGTTAATTGTATTCAGAACTATTGAATTTAATATAAGAATAGATACTGTGTTTAAAATGTTGATATTAGTTATATTTGACTTTCTAGATTATGAAGCCTGAAATTATGTACATATCAAGAACATGTTATCGGTGGTTTTTACTACAAAAATCAGTATAATATGCATTATTTCACTTGGGGATTTCCCTAATTCTCCACCCTGGCTTGGTCCATGTGTCCCTACCCCCCAAACCAGATAAGAATTCATGGATTCAGCCAATCCATTTCAAAGTCCAGAGTATTCCACGGCTAAATTAGCTTAGAAAAAGAAAGATGAATCTATATGGTCTAAATCTGACCATCTCGGATGCCAACAGAGTCCTGTCTGCCAATAGTTTAGATCAATTGAACCTGCCTACAAGAGCCTACTTCAAATTTGTTTTGAAAACAAGGAAGGACTGGGTGTTTTCTTTGGGAACTCTTGTCTCTCCCATCTCCTTCCAGTGGAGATATAAAGAAAAGCCAAATGCATTCTCCGATGTTTTTCATTGTGAATGGGGTAAAATAAAAATGTCACGCCTTTCGTAGCATAGGGATGTTGGCTGCTTCCTCCCATTCTTGCAGCAGTATACAGAGTTCTAAGAAACACGAACTGCTGGATTGGGAAGAGACCTCTGAGATCATAAATCCAACTGATTACTTTTACAGGGGTGAAAAGTGAGGCCCCAAGTGGCAAGTGGATTGTTTAGGGGCATGGGATCATAGATTTAGATTTGGAAAGGACCCAGCAGGTCCTCTAATCTAACTCCCCCATTTTACTGTTGATGAGGCTAGGAAAGGACTAATGGTTCTCAGAAGTTGCCAGTGTGGAGCCACGTTTGGAAGCTCAGTCTCCTGCCCCCAAATCTGGGTCCTTTTCATTGCACCAATTCTGCCTCACATGACTAACTAGTGGTGGATCCGGCATTAAAACCCAGGTCTCTGGATGCCCACTTTGATGCTTGTTCTCGTGTGGCTGTTGTTACTGCTTCAATTGTGTCTGACTCTTTGTGACCCCATGTGGGTTTTTTTTTTGGCAGAGATGCTGGAGGGGTTTGCCATGTCTTTCTCCAGCTCACTTTACGGATGAGGAGATGGAGGCAAATAGGGTTAAGTGACTAAACCCAGAGTGCCATAGCTAGTAATTGTCTGGGACTGGATTTGAACTCATGAAGATGAGCCTTCCTAATTCCACACCTGGCACTTTATCCACTGTGCCACCCAGCTGCCATATTACTTCTAATAATGTACATTTAAAATATTCCTCTTCCATTCTTACATGATTCCCTCCAGATCACTTTTTAAAGCAGATGAATCAAGTTGTTCAAATCTTGATTTCTCCAAATTCTGCTGCTCAGAATAGGGATTCTTGACCTATTTCCTTTCATGAGCCTCTTTGGCAACCCACTGAAGCCAAAGAACCCCTTTTCTGAATGATGTTTTTAAATGCTAACATGAAATACACGTAAGTACAAAGGATCTCAGTTATATTGAAGTTCAGTTGTCAAAATATTTTACAAAAGCCAAGTCCACGAACCCCAAGTTGAGAGTCTCTGAATAGTCTTCATGTATCAGAAAGATTTGATTGGATTGGATTGGTTTTCACATTACCTCATAAAGAACTAACCCACTGGGTTAATAATTCCAAGCCCATATAGCCAAAGTCTTATAAAATCTCAATAAAATGAAGTCATTCGAGTCTTACTACTACCCCCTTTTCTTTTGTTGAGGGTTAGATCCCCCCTTTTTAATGTAGGTCTATATTCAGCCTTATCTTGCTTTTAGGATTCCCTTGAAATCTACTCTTGAGTTAACTCTAAAAGTCAACTTCAAAGACATTTTTGCGCAACAATCTGAGGAACTGACAATTCAAGATTATCATGTCCTTAAATTCTGTGTCTTTACTTCATGGGTCCATAATCTTTTAGCAAATGTAACTGTACCTATCCTGAAGATCCAGTAGGTCTTGGGTTTCCAAACTAAGCAGTAATTCATTGAGACCATGCTGTTCTTTGGAAGGCAGAATTTAGCACAAGATTTGTCTAGTGATTGGATTATAAAAGGTGGCTGACCTTCTAAAAGTGAGGGCAGAGTTCCGGGTCCATCACCACCCTGAGCTATCAGGGAGCATTGCCGAATGAGAGATCACTGGAGTCTCAGCTGCAAATCTTTTCACTTCCTACAGATCCCAGATGAGATCATTAATACAGTAAATAGAGACTTTAAGTATATTGGATGTGTCCACCATTATTCTAGTCCCCAGCTTAGGGGAGGCTGGATTGGAAATCAGAAGAACGAGGCTTCAGTTCTAGCTCTGACATTTGCTAGTTCTAGAACCACGAGTTTATGTTCTCTGAGTGTTTACGGGACTGATGTGAGGAGAACGCTTTTATAAACTTTAATGTACTTTATAAACCTTATGAACATGTGAGTTAACATTATTCTTACACAGGGTCCTTATAGGCTATGGACCAGGATATTCTTGTGTTAAATCAGCAGAGGGATAAGGCTTCAGACACTTAGAAGCTGTGTGAGCCAGGGCAAGTCATTTAACCCTGTTTGCCTCAGTTTCCTCCTCTGTAAAAATGCTCTGGAGAAGGACCTGGCACACCACTCTAGGAGCTTTGCCAAGAAAACCCCAAAGGGGATCACAAAAAGTTGGACATGACTAAAATGACTGAACAACGAAGTATCCTTCAGAATTTCTTTGTTCCTTCTCATTGGCTACCTCAGATGTCAGTCAGCCTCAAAAAAATTCTAGTAAAATAGTGGGTCAAAATCATCTTATGCTGATTAACTAATAAACCAGTCAATTACGTATTTATTAAACCTACTTTGGGTCAGGCACTCTTCTAGGTGCTGCATAAACAAGTACAACGAATTTAATAATCTTTACTGGCAAAGAGATTATATACTAATTGAAGAGACAAGGATATATAAAAGTACATACAGAATAAAGCAGTAAAAAGATCAGGGAGCTTCATGAAAGTGATAACCATCACTGGTGAAAAGAAAAAGAGGGAATAGTGTCTTCCCCCTATATTTTTACTTATCCCATAACTTCTGAAGCCCTCATTTGCATAGCATTAGTATTATATTGGTATTTTAAAAATCAACATAATAACTCAAAATTTCAGTTCTATTAAACATTTGATTTTTACTAATTAGAAAAGACTTGCTTCAAAAAAAAATCTCCTATCTCCCATCTTTCTGAAAACAGTAACTTTCATTTCCATAGTGCTTTAAGGTTTGCAAAGTTCTTTCCACAAACCAGCCCCGAGAAGTGAAGTGCTCAGTTCAAGTATTTGTATCTATTTTAAATATGAGAGAAAAGCACTTACTCACCATGAGACACATATTGTATGTTGGAGCCACAGCTTGAACTCAGTGCTCTTGGCTCTAAATCCAACTCTTCTTTCCATTATACAAACTACTGTGTCAATTTAAACTCAAGAGACAGCATCCAAGAAAAGCATTGCACAGAGGCAAATCAAGAAATCTGGATTTTAAAAAGGCTCAGGACATCCTTCCTTCTTTCATCATTTGTATTTATTTTAAACTCTAGCAAACTGTTCTAACAGAGGCCAATCAGAAATGTCTCTGAGATGGAGGAAATTCATCCACAGGATATTTTAATAGCTATAGATCATGTCATCTTTTGGGTTAGGATCAGAACTAAGACCTCACTGGCATAGGAAATTCTCAGAGAAGAACCTTCCTCTACAAAGCAGATCAATGTCCCCCATATAGCTTCCAGAGCTAGTTGCTTAGAGCATTGAGAAGTTCAATGACTTCTCCATTACTAGCAGAACATGGAGTCGGGACACTTGGGATTCTGAGCTTGCCATTATAACACAGAGAATTATTGTACTAGGTGAACCTGAAGATTTTTCTGGTTTTGGTTCTGTAATGGCCCTCATTGAAGGTCATTGAGCAGAGACTGGATGACCACTTGTTGGGTGTATGATGCTGGGTATTCCTTTTCAGGTGTGAGTTGGACTAGATGAGAAGGAAAGATGCATTTCTATAATGTCTGATACATGTCAGGCACTGGGGCAAGTGCTCTCCTTCCAACTCTCAAATCTCATGATTCTGTGAAGAGAAAGAACATTGGGTTGAGAAGTCAAGAATAATAGCCCAGCTCTACTTATGGTGGGCCCTTGGTAGATGGCTTTACCTCTTTGGGTCCTAGTGTCATCCTTTGTAGAAGGATGGAGTTGGATGAGCTGATTCCCAAGATGTCTCTGATTCATGGCAACAATAAAACGGAATTGCAGTGGCCATTATGGGAAGGAGTTGGAGCAAGGGAATGTCTTTTGAAGTCTTTTGGGCCACCTGTAAGGTGGGTGGGCAGATTTGGCTGGGGTCCTTACAGTAAACTAGGTTCCCCTTTCCCCTGTAAGGCATGTCTGGCGTGGCTAGTCACAGGATAAGTATATGACATCAAGACAAATACTTAAAGGAAAAAGCTAGAGTGGCCATCTGACAGACATGGTATAGACTAAGCATTCCCATTCACCAGCTGAGTTAACTATTAACCCTTCTTCCCCCAAATAACAACAGCAACAACAGCACAAACTGCCATTGCTGTGACAAGTTTTGATTCTTGGATTTACCTCTTACATTTGGTATGACACTAGAAGCACCATGGGGCCAAAAGGAAGTCCAGGCATTTGCTTTCCTTTAAGAACACTTTATTAAAAAATCCTTCCATTGCCCTTGAGTTCAAATTTAAGACTTGAGTGCAAATTTAGGTGGACTACTTTGTTAGGAGGAGATTGTGTAGTACAATGGAAAGGTCCTGGCTTCTAATCATGGCTCCACCATATTCTTCATGACTTGGGTCCAGTCTCTCTGGTTAGCACTCCCCTGCTCTAACACCGTAATTCTACTTTTATGATTTGCGAACAAGTCATTTCAATTCTATGGATTTCAGTTTCCTCTAGGCAACAATAAGGGCAGGATGAGATGATCTTTAAGTTTCTTCTGACTCAAAACTCCGTGATTATGAAATTAATACATCAGAGTGTGATTGTAAGTTTCCTGAGGGCAAAGGCAGCATTACTTTCCATCTTTGTGTATCAATCAGGACCTTCCATAGATTGGACAATTAATAAATGGCTGCTGAATTGCTGATTACTTGATTACAAAATATTTTTTGAACTGCCACAAGGATTCACCCCTTTAGATGGCTAGCTTATTTAATGCGCTGGGCAGATAATCTACACACACTTTTTTGGGAGCATATGAACTGTATAAGGGAAGACACTGATGGTCCTCAGCTTCTCTTGGATTTTCCCCTGAAGAGAAAGCTAGAAAGCAATTCCAAACCTTTTTTCCTTATGGTACTCTAGAAAAATGTCTCATAGGAGAATATAAAAGGGATGCTTAGCTATGGAAAATGGAGTGCGGACAGGAAAAGAAATAGCTAATTTTACAACTTCTCCTGTAGTAGAACTAAACAAGAACAAGTGATCCCATAGACCCAAATCAGGAGGACTTGTCTAGATCGCTCCTGGACATAATATGCATCAATTAAATCCAGTGACATTAAATATATATCTATTCTGTGCAAGGAACTGTATTAGGCACTGGAGGTGCAAAGATAAAGACAAAATGGTACTTCCCCTCAAGAAAATAATATAATATTGGGAAAATACAGGGATGTCAAAAAAAAGTCAATACAGTATAAAATAATTCAAAACCATTTCAAAAAGGAAATAGTACCTAAATTTGGAGGAATCAGGGAAAGCCTCTCCCCCCCCCCATAGGGGATAATATTGGAACTCTGCTTGGAAAGAATTGTAACAGGTAGAGATGAGGAGGAGAGTGTCCGAGGAGACCTTGTGTGGTCCAATAGTATGAGTAGGAAATGACATATCCTACTCGGGAAGAGCTCCATATCTATGGGATGCAGCAAATTAATTGCATCCATGGGATACTCCAGTTACAACCCATTCTATGATGGCTGTATGGTATCAGCCCATTTACAAGCAATGAGATGAGGGGGAAAAATTAACAATGGGTTAGCGTGAAAGCAAATGCTTTTTTAAAAGGGGGAATGATTTGTCTCCTACTAAAAATGAAGGAAATCCCATTAACTGATTTCAAATGTCACTAGTTTATGTATTTCAAAGTGACGAGAAGGAAAATTCAAAAGAGAAATAGAGCAAGTGACCTAAAATATCTTTTCAATCTCCTATTCTTGTGATTTCATTATATTAGTAGGAGTGAGTGATTACATTTAGTCTTTTCTTTTGGGTTTCATGGAACTAATGATTTTCAAAGTTATTCTTTATAATTATGAAAGATGATTGCTTATATTTGTTACATGTATAATAGTATTACTATTAAGGATCATTTGATCTGGAAAAATGAAAAGGTTTTTTTTTTCTGAGAATAATCTATTCATTCATTTAAACTTAAAGATAAGGAACTAAGATCACGATGGGATTCAGTCTGAAAAATTTACAAGCAGGTCACATCTATATAACATGAAAATAACCAATCAATTCAGCTCTTAAAAAAAAGCATCAATCACCCCAGTTGGGGAAAAATGTTCAGTCTAAACAGCTGTTTGAAATCATGTAGACTCACATGACAACAGAATGTTTGGATTTTTTCACTCTTTCCCCAGCTATTTTGAGGTTCTGTTGATGAAGTCTGAGTTTTTCCTTTTCTCACCATATTTCCTCTGCCAATATGAACTTCCCCTTTGACTCACAGAAGACTTTATTTCAAATTTTTATCCACCAGTTACAATGTAAACTCCTTGTGGGCAGGGAACATGTCTCACCTTAACTTTATGTCTCTTATCAGCATAGAATCTTGAGTTCAATAGGGATTTAATGAAATCTAGTCCAATTGAATCTTATGTGCTAGTAAAAATATGACACAATAAGGAGAAAATGTATTTGAAAAAGCACTCTGTCCCCTATCCTAATAACATTTACAGAGAAAAAGTCCAGATCATTTTTAATAGAGTCTCACTTCATAAACAATGCCATTCATATTATTGGAATTTCCTAGCTTTTTATGACTTTGTGAAAATATGTATTTATAAGAAATATGTTTGTATGGTGTCTATAACGATGCATTTCTCAGAAATAATTACGACTGTCTTTTTTATTAAAATAGGAAATTGTATGGTGTTTATAATAAGGCGGTTCTCAGAAATAATTATGACGGAGTATTTTTTTTTAAATTAAAATCTCTTTCCCTGGGTTAATTTTTCTTTTGAGCACAGAGAAAAAGGTGCTTTGCAGTTCTTTTGTAGAAAAAGCACAAAACATCTTCCTTTATTTAAAAACTGAAATAGCTTCTTCCCCTCTACCCTCAGATTTCTCAAAACAAAGTGCACCTCTGAATTAACAACTAACAAAAGAAACTTGAACTTGAAAATGAATGAAATAGCCTTTTGAGCAAATTTTTTTTTTAAATAGCTTTGAGTAACAAAAAAGGCATTAGCAAATTACAATAAAAATAAATTAAAATTATATACATGATAATACAATATATTGGAATTATGTATAAATGTATATATATAATATACATATATAATTATACTGCATACATATACATAGGCACACATATCAAGCAGAATGTGTTATCTTTATAGTAAAGAAGGTTGTGGGAATGGATCCCAGACAGTGGACCAGAATCCTGGGGTCCTCATATTGCCTTTGAGCTGACTAGCCATGTGCCTTTGGGAAACTCTTTTCACATTTTTGATTTTCATCTTAATAAAAATGAAGAAATCTAACTAGATGATCTCTAAAATCTCTTCTGGCTTTAAAATTCTACCATGGTTCTGTGATTTCTCAGCCAAACTGGTTAGTGTACATAAAGTACTTTGCAAATCGTAAGGTGCTATAAAAATGTCAGATAATATTATTTCCTTTCCATGGACTTTCTTGATTAAGCTCTAGCAGTTCCTCTGGAAGTTCCATATCCTGATGGCTGTGATTGTCCTGAGGACTCAGTCCTCTGAGGTTTTCTTTCAAGAAGTCTTGGAGAAATTGCCTTATATATCTCCATGGGTTCAAGTGTTAGCTAAACATAGGTGATCCCTCAAATTTTCTTCTAGCTAGGTCTCCATTTCTCATCTACCAGAGTTCTTGACCTGAATTAGGAAAAATGAGGCATACAGAGTATGAATATTTGGGAGGGGAAGAGAATGGAAGAAAGAAGTCAGAAAAGGGAACTGGTTTCCAAAGGAAACTTATTTGGATAACAGGAAAGACTGGAAGGGAAAAAGGAGAACAAATACAAATGGGAAAAGCAAAGGACCTGATGAATAAAGAGGAAGTAGGTGAATATCACAAATATCTCTGGGAGTGAGGAAAACTGGAAACATTATTAATGTGACCCAAGGGGGTAGTGGTGGGAGAAGGGAACTGATGACCTGATTGGCTGGTGTTTGTAGAGTAAAAATAGATTCTAGCAGTGGAAAGAAAGTGAAAAAGGAAAAGAAGTATATGGCTGAAAGAGGATTTTGATTAAGCTGGTAGACTTTGTTTAGGGTTGAATTGGAAGCTCAAATTAATGCAGGGGAAGAATTAAGGATTAAGTTGCAGGGTTGCCTTTATTGTAAGAAATCTCAGGGAAAACAGGTACAGTGGGTCTTTGGTTTCATCATGCTTTTGGGGAACTGATTTCAGTAAAGCGATCCCCTTTTATCCCCCAATTCTAGATTTCGGAATCTCATCTCACCCGAATGGAAGTGCCGATTTTAGTTGGGCTAAGACAAAATGCCGAAATGATCTGCCTCCCATTAGACTTTAGAATAGAGCTCAGGGGTATTTGTACCAGCAGTTTTTAACTTGCCACTTTGCATTGTAAAACATGCTTCATGTCTCTTATCTTTTGTTTTTGACATGCATTTTTGCCTTCTGAGAATTACCCAAGACATTGCACTCTCATGTTATGATTCTTTTAAATAACTGATAAAAACAAGTAATTCCAACAAGCTTAATAAGACAATACTACTGCCAGCTGGTTTTATCACTCAATGTATTTAATATAAAATTTGTTGACATTATCTTTAATTTGTTTAAATATTTATGAACATTGCTTTCAAGGGAATTCATATCTGGGGTTATTGTTTTACATGATTCATTCTGTGTGGTCCCAGCTGTTTGGTACAGCCCCTTGCTTCAATGGATTCTCTTGCAAACATCTACAGTTTCCTTTAGAATCTGGCTGGCAGTTTCTTCGTTTCACGACAGTGCCGTTCTACCAGCTTTTGCTCCCAGATTGGATTTTATGTCAGTCTGAATAATGAGGGAGGGGAATTTCCAGATTGTCAGTCACTTTCATAAGTCATCCTCTTCAGATAAGGAGTCAAGGTAATCTGTGTCAACATATAAGAGAAATCCAGAAAATAAACTGTCTGCCCAACTTGGATCTGAGAAAAGGCCATTTTGGTCTGTGAAGAAGATCTCCAGCCAGACTTCATCTTCTGGTTGAAGGTAGATCACTGTGGAGCCAGAGGCAACATCATGGTTCCCTGTGTTAGCATCGAAAGTTTTTATCTTGAATTGTCCATTATGGACCAGCCCAATTGCCAGATGCTTATTGGCCAATGTGATATCATAAGAGAAGTAATAGATTCCTGGAAAGGCACAGATGAACTTTCCCGTTGAGGGATTGTAATGTTCCCCTTCATTGAAAAGGACCTTGTTGAACACAATGGGTAATCTCTCTTCTGGGTAACTGGTGGTGATGCCGACAGAAAAGGCAGATTTGAGCACAATGCCCCCGCACCTGCAGACCCCAGGAGTCCCTCGATCACCTTGATCTCCTCGGTCTCCCTTTAGTCCAGGAAATCCAACTGGACCGACATCTCCTTTGTCTCCTGCTGGCCCTATAGGCCCCTTTTTCCCAGTCTCTCCTTGGTCCCCTTTCTCTCCAGTTGGTCCTATCGGTCCAGCCTTGCCTCTTAAACCTTCAAAAATATTTATAAGGTTAGTTATCATGCAAGTAAGAGATTCACAAATAGCACTATAAAGTCCATGCCATTAAAAATGTGTCTTTTTGATATAGCTTTAACAATACAGTACCAAATCAATGAGTTCTTTGAAAACTATGGCTACACATTTTAAAAATGAAAGCAAAGAATTGTGAATTTAAAATGTAAATGCTTTCTACCATTAGCACAAAATTTTAAAAAATGAAAATAATTGAAAGTGATTTAATGCTATTTTGATGGTAGATCTATTACCATTCACCTATTTACAAAGAGCTCCCATTATCTGCCATGAGAAATCTCTCTTTGTATCTATAAGGTGGTCTAGTTGCAGGTCTAGACCTAGAAAGGACCCATGGTTCTTACCAAATCCAATCTCTTTATTTTTACAAATGAAAAAATCAAGGCCCAAGGAGACCAAAGGACTTAGCTGACCTGAAGTCCTATGTCAAAATAATAACAGAGATAGGATGAGAGGACAGATCTCCTGACTCTAGCAGCTAGGTGGCAGTGGATAGAGTACTGAAGCTTTAGTTAGGAAGGCCTGAGATAAAATCCACATTCAGATACTTAATTGCTATGTGACTCTACCCAAACAATTAAAACACTTTGCCTCAGTTTCTTCATCTGTAAAATGGGGATGATAATAAAGGCTCAAATGAGACAATACTTGTAAAGCACTTAGCACAGTGTCTGGTACATAGTAGGTGCTATATAAAATAATAATAATAATAAAAAATCAGACTTTCCTGATGGAAGTAAAAAAAAAACCCTGAGATTTAGTTTTAGCTCTGCTATGGAATAACTATTTGATCCTGGACAAGTCACTTAACCTTGATGTGCTTTGTTCTGGTCATTGGGTTTGGACCACTCCCTTCCTAAACTATGCTAATCTAGTAAGTCAACGATTTATTGGATGTTCTCCACATTTGGGCTAATGAGTGTTTCCCACATTCCCTTCTAATTATTCATTATAAGGGCACCTTTATACAAGCTTTCTGCACATAGGGACAGAATTAGACTCATATAGGGTTAAAGTCATAATTCAGAAATGTTAACATACTATGAACCTTATTATTGTCTGTGTAGTGTAATTGACATCTTCAGATAAATCATACTAATGCTATTTTCATATGCTTGAAGTCTCATTATAGTCTTAATAGAAAATGATTTTTGTGTGCCATTGGCCAAAATTACGTGCCATGAAACTTAGCTAGACGTAGCAAAAGCTTGGTTAGCCAAAGAGGCAAGTATCAGGGCTATTGTGATTACAAAGGAATTCAGCTCTATTTATGATTTCCCATAACATTTATATTATTTTATATCTGCAAATCTTGCATCACAAAATCTCTTCAAATTCAGAGATCTCAGTTCATAACTGAAGGCCTTTAGTAGTATATATCATTGTTGTTCTTGTTTGTCTTTTGTTTTCGAGGAAGACCATGACATTAGGAAGGGGATGATGTGACATGCAAGTGAATTGGATTTCAGTGAGGGAGGGCTGTGCAAGATCATCTGCCTCATCCCCTCCAGAGCCAATTGGATCCAGTGGTGAGATATAGATCAGGATGACTGGAGATGGGTCTGGATGCAATGGGAGAAGTTTTCAAAGCTTCTGAATTATAAAGCAGTTTTATATTGACAAATATAGATATGATTGCCCATGTTATTTAAATAGATGTAAACATATTATTTTGTATTGTTACAAAGTGTTACTATCAACACATCTCTAAATATTGATTTTTATTTTCTTATAAAATTATATAATGATAGTCTTAAATCTAGAAGACCACTTAAAAACTAAAAAAAATGTAGCTCCAGAAAGAAGGCCTTCTAGATCTTAGTGCTTTGTCATGTCCTTGAGATCTGGATTTGGATTTCTTCATAATTTCCTCAGGGTATTCCATTCAGAAATATGTTTGCTCCTTATTTCAAGGTTCCATGATTTCATCAGAGTGGGCATTCCCTTCACTGGCAGCAATTACACCTTCTGTACCATTTTTGTGGGTTGCTGTAATCAACCCACATTTTCGTGGTGCTGAGAAGGAATTTGTAATATTTGTTTGTACCATGTGCCTAGAGATGTGATCGGTCCATGAAATCATAAGTAATAAAATAGAGGATAAAAGTCAAGGGAAGCACATAATTTCAAAAGTGCTTCCCAATCAATATTTTTGTGGGTGACTTGGATAATATGGAGTACATATTCATCATTGTTGCAGATGGCACCAAGTTGGCAAGGGTAACTAATATACTGGACGACAGTGTTATATTTAAAGGGATTGTGACAGATTAAAATGCCGAGATAAATCTAATTAGATGAAATTTATTAAATAGAACTGTAAATCGGCAAATCTTCTAATGAGGCTTTCTGAATTTAGCTAGGTTGGTTCTTGAAAACACATAGTCCATCAAAGCAACCCTTCCAGGTTGAAAAATCCTGCCAGAGCTTGAAAGTTGCTGATGTATTCTTTGAGAACCCAGGGTCATCTCCAAGCCATGAAAAGTCATCAGAATAGGACTTTCCCAAAGGCAGTTAATAACAGAATCACTCATTCATCTAGAGTGTCACTGACCCAGGATTTTCAAATCAAATTGCCACCAAGATGGTTTGCTTGATCAAAGAATCTAGAGTTGGAAAGGACCTTAGAGACTATGTAAACTACATTCATTAATTTTCAAATGATCCAATGAGACTCAGAAAGGCAAGTAGCTTGCTTAAAATCATGCAGTTAGCCAGTAGCAGAGTTGGATTTGAACCTAGGTCTTATTCCAAATCCAAAGCTCTTTCCACTATTGTGGGTTATCCATCTAGCCTTCTGCTAGGAAAGAGCAAGACATTAATAAGGCTGTTCTAGGATGACACAAGAAATTTATTTTTTGATGCTCTAGCTTAGAGCTAATGTGGACTGATAGTGAAGAGTATGATTGGACACTTAAGTTTTATTATTTATAGTGTTGCTGTTTCATATGTGAAAAATGACATCCAGAAAAAACTCAGCAATTTATATGACTTCCCTTACGAATTTGGAACAGAGTCAGAAACAGAGACTTCCAAATGCTTTTTCTAACACATTATTCTCATAAGATCACAGTGATTAAAACAAACAAAAGCAATAACAAAAGAGAAACGGTAATTTTTCTAGGTTTTGGGGTGGGAGAAAAAAAGGGGAAGGGGGTATGGATGAGGGAGGGTACTTCATTGAAGATTAACTTTCATTACCTGCGGTCCCCTTTTCACCTTTTTCACCTTTCCTGCCATCTCTACCATCTCTTCCTGGAAGGCCAATACGCCCGTGTGGCCCAGGTGATCCATTAGCTCCTGGGGGACCAGGCGGCCCAGGCAAGCCAGGTATACTACAGATATACCTCGGGGAGTGACTTTCTCCTTTGAACTGATTACCCCGAGGCTGTCCACTTGCCCAGATGACAAAACTTGTAACATAGAGCAAGACAAACATCTTTGGCTCTGGAAGAGACACAGATGAGCGTAAATGCATCTTCTCAGGTCTTACTTCGTGTATCGATTCTATTTGAGAGGCGATAGAATATCTGAAACATTATATCCCCCAATTAAAAAAATCTCTCCCTCCCAAATTTCTCAGACAATAACCAGCTTCTTATTGATAAAGAATTCTTGACTTTATATCCATTGACCATAAAGATGGGGGCTTGTTTACAAGCTTCAAAAATAATTTAGCAGGATCTATGAGTTACCTTTGATCTTTAAGATACAAGTCTAGAAAAAAAGGGATTTTTAAAATGAATCCTGTTACCTTCCCCCTCTCTGATATTCATGTGTTACTCCAATTTGTGGTAGTTGGAGAAATATGTGTGTCCTAAGGGGAGACTCAACCTCTTATCTAAAATCCTTAGGCTAAAATACAAGTATTTTTTACATTAAGCTGCTAGAGCCATTTTGCCAGCAAAACCAAAGAGCAGGACTCAAAACAATGGAGCTGGGCTTATGGATCCTCCATGATATAGCTCTGATCTACTAGGATTTTTTTCCCTTTGCAGCAAAGCATATGTCTGATATTGGAAGACTTGACTTCATTACTTTTATCATTAGCATTATACTGGGCTCCTTTCACATATTCTAATGGTACTAGAATGGTTCTAGAGCTTTGGCATTTTTTTTAATACCTCAAAGACTACAGGTGGTTCTGGCTCTTTCTAAAGAAGGGAACCTGTCTGCTTTGGTCTCAGCTATTGTTGGATGTATCCTGTGATTGATCTGGCAAGAAGAAAACCTTCCCTCTAACTCTTATAAAGCATATCAGCTCAAATCAGTTTTGTTTTTTGACAGCCAACTGTCCAGAAGAATAAGGCCATCCCACAGTTTCTTGTGAGAAATTTGTAATACTTGCTTGCACTATGTGTTTAGAGATGTGATCCATCCATGAAATCACAATAAAATGGAGGGAAAAAGTCAAGAGAAGCACATGATTTCAAAAGTACTTCTGAATCAATATTTTTATTGGTGATATGGATATGGAGTACATGTTATCATTATTGCAGACGGCACCAAGTTGGCAGGGGTAGCTAACATACTGGATGACGGTGTCAGATTTCAAAAGGATCACGAAATATTAAAATGCTGAGATAAATTTAATTAGATGAAATTTATTAAGTAAAACTGTAAAGCTTTACATTTGAGTAAAAAAAAAACAACTTTAGAAGTGTAACATAAGGAAGGTATGACTAGACAGCAACTGTATTGCACTAGCTTTGGGGCTTACTGGTTGCAGCTAGCTAGGAGTCACTGTTCTGATAATGGCAGCCAACATGGAAATAAGTTTAAGTTTTGTTAGAACAGGGAAGAGAAAGGTTTTCTCTTCTCTGATCTTCCCCTATCTGAACTAATACCTTCAACTGCTTGCCACAGTTTAGGAAGAATATAAGCAAGTTAGTGATTGTCTAGAGAAGGAGAACTAGAATGGAAAAAGCCTTGAGTTCATGTCCTAAGATAATGGATTGATGCAACTGGGGATTTAGCCTCTTGAAACACACACAGCAAGGACAAAAAAGCTGCCTTCAGATATAGGAAGATTGAAGTTAGAGAGCAGTTGGATGGCCCAGTGGAGAGAGGACTGGGCTAGGACCCAAGAAGATGCATTTTCATGAGTTCATTCCCGGTCTCAGACATTTGTGTGATCTTCTTTGCCTCAGTTTCTCATCTTTCAAATGAGCTGGAGAAGGAAATGTCTTTGCCAAGAAATAATGGTTCTTCTGGATTCCAGCAGGCAGAGCTCAGAACACTGGATAGAAATCACAAAGAAGTCAGTTTGGTCTTGATAAAAAAGAAAAACTTGCTATAATTAAAGCTGTTTAGAAGTGGAATGGACTGCCTCAGGAAGGAGAGGGCTTCTCTCTCTAAAGATCTTGGAGCAAAGAGTTCCCTATCAGTGATCCTCTGAGGTCTCTACCAAGTCTGATTATCTCTTATTCAGTGTCTATTTGGTGTCAGAACCATTATTCAGTAGCAGTGGGACTATCAAATTGGTTACTTAGCATCCTATTTTTAGTAAGAAGTTGTGAGGAGAAAGTTTATTAGATTGAACACAAACACAACCAACACTATCTACCTGATCGAAATGCAATCTTTCTAGTCAAGAAAATCTATTTCTTCACTGGCTAAATCGCTCAGCCAAAAGCAAGGCCCCCAAAGTGTTTGCTGTGTTGCCGGCCTGAGGTATTAGGACATCCTTTGACTAAGTAAACTCATTAGATTTGCTCAGTATCATTTGTCATTTATAAAGCAAAAGACATTCCCCAAAGGGTCCCAGACTTAATAACATGAGGAAATAGGTTTTCAAAACAATGAGATGAAAAACCTTTGGTTAAAAAGTAGGAATTCCTCAGATGTCAGATGATTAGTTTTTCTTCCTTTAAAAGATTTAATAGACTAAGTAGGCTTTGACAAGGTGTTTGAAAGGGGAAAATAGACTGGCTTGGATTAGTACAATGAAGCTTTTTTTTTTAACAGGCAAAAAATGGGAACCTCTAGAGAGGAAAATAGAAGCTGAGAATGGAGAAAATAGCCTAATGGATAAACAATCTGGGAAGGATGGAAAGGACGGTAGATGTTCCCTAGTGCATGATGTGGGTTCTGGCAGTGTGCTGCAATACAAAAGGAAGAGAACTTGGAATAAAATTACCTTGACTTTGAGTTTGAGCTCAAATATTAGTTGTGTGATGACAGGCAGGTGACTTTACATCATAGCCTCAGTTATCTCTATGTAATTTTCAGGGTTTGGGTAAGGAAACTGAAAATTTTAAGGCACTATATGAATGTGAAAGTTTTTTTTTTCTATCCATTTGTTCTAGTTGGACTTGGGAGTTCAATGAAATGAGGAATTATCAGTATAGAAACTTTCTATTTCTGTAGATCAGAGGGGCAGTTACGTGTCACCGTGGAGTGAGCATTGGTCCTGACATTAGGAGATCTGAGTTCATATCTGACCCAGAACTTCCTAGCTGTGTGACCCAGGGCAAGCCACTTAACCCTGTTTGCCTCAGTTTCCTCATATATAAAATGAGCAGGAGAAGGAAATGGCAAACCACTGCCAAGAAAACCCCAAATGAAATCACAAAGAATTGGACACGACTGAGATGACTGAATAACAAAAATATGTCAGAAGTTCACTTGGGACACTGGTCCAGTTACCTAGATGGGGCAAGACTTGATTCCTGGTTGGATCTCTTTTCATTAAGCTATACATACACTGTCTTTCCCAAATGAGTTATTGTTATCATCATTAATAGTAATCTCTGTCTGAATAATTAGAGTGAAAGGGAAATTAGTAGCTATACTTAAAATAGGGAAGTCAGACCAAAAATCAAAGTACAGGAAATAATCAAAGGAGATGATCTGGCCAGTGCATGGACTGACTTAAACTTAAATCAAGGAAGCTTAGAATAACAAAGGTTATGCAAAAAGGATTTTAGTTCTAGGGAGTAAGATAAATTTTAAAAGATATTGTCAAGGAAGAAATGGCAATCCTTGGCACCAGGGGCAAAGAGATGCTGAAAGGGAGAAGCTGAAAAGGATGATAAGACCGCACGCTTAGAAAATGAGAATGTCCAGATAGCATGTTTTAAAAATGAGAAAAGAAAGCTATTACCAAATAGAGAACAAAACAGAGAGGGAGAAACATATCTGAGAACAAACTATGTAGACGCTACTCTTTCTTACACTCAGTTTAGTTACTGATATACATAAAAAGAATATATGAAATTAAAAGGGAATGACTGCCCCAGAGATCAGTTAGGAGATTGGTCCGAGGCTGAAATCATGAGGCTCTCGTTGTAGCTATCTAGGGAAGACAATGGCAAACCATTCCAGTATTTTTGCTAAGAAAACCTCAAATGGGGTCATGAAGAGTCAGACACAATTGTACACAACTGAACAACTAAATTTATTAAAAGGAGGCTGGAAAGATATACATGGGGAGCAGTTAAAAAATAATTTGTCAGTCAATCAGTAAACATTTATTAAGCATCTACTATGTACCAAGCATTGGGCTAAGCCCAGTGAATGACATAATGAAAGACAAGACAATCCCTCTCCTTAAGAAGCTCATACTCTAATGAAAGAGTCAACATGAAAACAACCATGTACAAACAAAATAGATATGAGATGAATTGGAAATAATTTATAGGGAGAAAGAACTAGAAAGGGGATCAGAAGGCTTCCTGTGAAAGGTGAGATGTTTTTCTGGGACTTGAAGAAAGGCAGGAAAACCAGGAAGTGAAGATGAAGAAAGAGTGCACTAAATTGTTAATAGAGGCAGCCAAGACAATGGGTTTTCATCAATTCAACAGACAAGTCTTTACTACTGAGAAATATTGTGTTAGGTATCATGAAGGTGGCAGAAAAGAGGAAGGCAAAGTCTCTATCTTCCAAAGAGCTAAAATCTAGTTGATGTAGTAAGATAGTATGGCTCAAGGTAAAAAGTTTTTTACAGATGAGGAAACAGAGGCTGGGAGAAGTTTGCTGACTCGCCCAGGTTCATGCCATCTAGCAAGATTTGATTTCAGGTTTTCCTAACTCTACATCCAGCACCCTATCCTAGCTCTTCTCCTCTAGGTCTTGTTCACCCCATCTATGAGAAAATTGGATGAGATGGTTTCTGAGGTCCCTTCTAGCACTAAATCCATCATGGTTACTTATGTAGTATTGTGAAGGGTGAATTGGAGAAGGGAAAGATTAGCGACAGAGACGCCCCTTGGGAAAATATCCCAATAGTCAAGACAAGAGAAGAGGAGCAAAAGGGAAGAAGTCATACCCTAGACTTAAGAAAACAAGAAATCCATCCACTTCTCCAAAGGGAAGATGTTCTGGGGCAGTGAAATAGGCAAAAGGGAAGAAGCTGGGAGGGTCCTGAGCAATTAATCTTCTCATTTTACATTTTGAGGAAATGGAGAGAGGGGAAATGACTTACTTGCCCAGTGCACAGAAGTGATCTTGGTAAAATTACTTGATTTCAACAAGCTTTTATTAGGTCCCTGTTGTATGCAAGGTACTATGCTAGGAAATGGGGACACAGAGACAGGAACAAAACAAGCTCCAAAGGAGCTCAAATTTAACTGTAACATAATTATGCTACTTTGGAATGACCTATAGCTGCTCTTCATGCTGTTCAGTGCCAGAACCCTAAATAAATTTTCCTTCTAAATCAGAAAGGTCCCCTTTCCATCAGAAGAAAAATACCCAGAGACCCCTGTTATTGCATACCAATTTTTTGACTGGCTTTTTAGATCATGCATATCTAATGAGTTGTAACCTTTTCTCGGGCTCTCACGGGAGCTTGTTTCTAATTTAGATTGCCCTTTCTTCTTTGACTCTTCCTCCAATCCTATTCTCCCCATTATATTCCAGACCAGACAAAGTACCTGGCTCATTAACCTTTGCCTCTCATTGAATAATAGCAAGATTATATCTCTACCTTCACTTCCATACTTTTTTATGTGACCCTTTCCCATTCATGCCATTTCCATATTCTCTCTCTTTCCTTCTTTCTTTCCTTCCTTCCTTCTTTCTTTTCTTTCCAGAATGCCTCCAGCATTCTGTCCATAGTGCCTCCTATCTGCCTGATTAAGGACTGATATCTTATATAAGCACTTAGGACAAAATAGGTAATTATTGAATAGAAATCTACTAGTTTGGGAGAGAGTTCACAGGTCTTGGACCTAAGAAAATGGGTTCCCAGCTTTCTCTGATACCTAAAAACTTCCCCATCCATGAAATGGGGATGGAATTACAGATTTGCTGTTGAAAGGAATCTCAGAAGTCATTGTCTAGACCCCAGCTTCTCAAACTGTGGATCACAATCCCATTTGGGATTTCATAACTGAATCCAGGGGGGTCACAAAATGATGATTTATTACCAGTACAAGTTTGATTTTATCTGTCTATGTAATTGACTCAGGGCAAAAGGGCTTGTGAGTGGAAAAGGTGTAAGTGGTGCTAGTTTAGACTAACCCCTAGGCAAGTTTTGAATCCCACTGACAACATACAGAAGCCGGGCTTATTCTGCTTCTGCTTGAGCACATCTAATGGCAGAGAAATCTCTCCCTTCCAAGGGATCCCATTCCATTTGGGAACAGCTCTAATTATTGTAAAAGGTCCCAACGAGAAACTTGTCACGGTCTAAGGACTTAATTTCAGTTGCTTAACTCCTTTAAATGTGCTCATCCATTTGAGAACAGCTTCTGTTTAATTACATCCGTTGATCATTTCTCCTTCCTTTAGCTCCTTCTCTGCTGAAGAACGGGAAAATGAATGAGTTGTTTGACATCCATGAGAGATTTCTTTGGGTCTTTTTGTGCATTGGCCAGATTATGTGTAGGCCCAATTCATATCAATCATGAGTGTAATTTATAGCTTTCCTACTTCCTCGAAATGTTTAATTTACTCTGGGCCTGATGATGTAAGGAATGTTGCATTGCAGACAAAAGGGATTATACATTGATTTCTGAGCTGGCCCGTGGGTTGGCTATTTGGGTTTTCTTCTTGCTCCATCTGTTTTCATTACAGACACTTTATTAGGAGCTCTATCATCTTTGCCAATAGAAAATGAGCATTGGAAATATCTAGACATAAAACTCAGATACTTGAAGTTCATTTACTTCATGCCTCTGATCTTGCAGAGAAAGAAATTGATGATCAGAGAGTTTAAGTAACTGGACCAAGAAAACACAGCTAATAAGAAAGACTCAGAATTAAGTATTTTTCTACTACATTATAGGGGGAAAGACCTATTCCAATTTTGATTGATCTTATGGGAACTACCTGTAAAAATATCTGGGCCACAGACATGGATGAGAGCCCCAGTCATGGTATGAAGGGACAAAATTAAAAACTTGGAGATCCATTGGTGCCCACGTAGCCAACGACTCCCGCAGTCTCCTCTCCTACTCATCCAGGTATTGAGTTCTCTGTCTTTCTGACTTCTCTAAATTCCTAGCCATAAGCTTGATGTCAGATCTCCTGAAATGCTGACTCCTGGACTTTGTTCTGAACCTCGACTCTGTATTCCCACTGAGCTGTTTAGTGTTATGAGGAAGCTATGGGACAGCTGGGATCCAAAGACATCTGGCTTTGCTCCTGACTCTGACAAGCACTAGCTGTGGAACCCAACACAAGTCCTTTCCCTTCTCAGAGCCTCATTTATGTTACCTATAGAATGGTTATGACAATGGTTGTTTTGGAACACCAGATGAAATTACAGATAAGATGGGAGGCTCGAACAATAGGACTCTTCAGCCAATGTTGTACCCCCAAAAGCTTCATTACTGATTGTGACTGTGGTATCCCAGAACCCACCTTAACATTGCGTCAGTCCCTTGAATCGAAGTGAAAGATTGGCAATGACTCAGACTAGCTTTTGTGCCCGGATGGCTTTCATTCCTAAATGTCAATTTACTTCTTATTTACCATAAAAAGAAATAACTTCTTAATGTTCTCTCTTCACCAAAACAGTTAGCCTGGTTGGGTGGTGTATAACTGTATTGGTGTTGTCTGTAAACTTCAATGGAAGCAGAAGAAAATGGTAGGAAAATAGGATCATTGTCTTATTATTTTACATATTTTCTATCTATTCTTTTTTATCATAGCACTAATGTTCTATTCATATGTAATCATTTATAAGGTTATTTAGCATTCAATAACTTGGTACCTTTATGAATTATCTATTTTTAAATGATTTTTAAGGCTATGGTCCCTTCTGTGTTTACATAGCGATCTCTGTCATGAAATTATATATATATATATATATTTTTTTGCTGAGGCAATTGGGGTTAAGTGACTTGCTCAAGGTCACACAGCTAGGAAGTGTTAAGTGTGTAAGTCCAGATTTGAACTCAGGTCGTCCTGACTTTAGGGCGAAATTATAATTTTTGAAAATAAAATGGTAATAATAATGATCATTTATAATGATAGCTCCCATTGCAATGGTGCTTTATGATTCCATGGAGCCTTATGTATGTTGATACAAATATACATTTGATACAATGACTGTGTGAGATGTCATACAAATATTTTTTTCCTTTTCACTAGATGATGGAACTGAGACTTAGAGTGAATATGTGACTTGTTCGAGCTCATATATTATAGCTAGAGTTAGCATAGTTGGGTGGGAGGATCAGGACCTGAACATCAGTATTTTGGTAGTATTAAGTCTAGTGCTCTCTCCACTCAGGACTTCTGCCTCCAATGCCAGGGCTTCCTCTATTATTCTTGGGTACCCTGGGGTTTTTCTTTTCTTGAAACTGACGTGTTGGTTTCATTTAGCCAAAAACTGAACAAATTTACATAGGTTTTCTGGTGGAAAATGGGAGAATTGCTCTCTTTCAAGTAATGTCCCCATCTCTGTTGATGACTTTCTGAAATCATCTGAGAACTCAGTGGAGAGAGGTTTCAGGATGGTAGCAAAATTCTCTCCTCCTATAATCACTCTTGAAATTTCACCATTAAAAATGTAATTCCTTGGGTCTTGAAATCGTTTAGTTTTAGAGGAGAGAACTTCACTTGTGATTTTATTGGTATAAAGCAAACTGACCAGATAAGATCAGTCCCTCTCCCTGCCCCTTCTCTCTACTTACAGTTAAAGAGACTTGCCTGGAGAGCACTAAAAATTTCAATGATTTGCCCAGGGTCCCACTACCAGTATGTTTCAAAGGCCTTGATATTAGGTCTTATTGTTTGTATTTTTAGTTCTGTGTAACCATAAAGTCTCATAAAATAGCTATTATTTTTCTTATTTAATAACCATTGGTAGTAGGCAGATAACTACACAAAATACAAACACTTCCAGGAGAAGTAGCAATTTAAGCCACCGTGGCTTCTGGAATTATGATGATCCTTTAAGAGTAAAGCACAACAGAAATGACACAGTGACTCAAGTCAGCAGAAAGTCCCAAAAAGGGGGAGAAGAGGAAAGATGATTGAAAGACCAAAGGCCAAAAAACCAGAGGAGAAACAAAGAAAGACTGTCTGTTTTACAACTTTCCCAGGACTAACTCTGAAGGAGGAGGGGAGAACTCAAATATCCCACCATTACATCCAAATTAACATGTACCAAACTAGAAAGTCTCATGCATTGATCTACTAATGTCATCATTCTTTTGCTCAAATATCTTCAGTGGTTCCCAACTGCCTTTTAAATAAAGCTCAAATGTTCTGTCTGTATTCAAAACCTCTTCAGTCTGTTACCCCCCCCTTTTTTTAAACTTGCCACCTGTATTTTTTTGCATACTCCATCTTTCAGCAACACTGGAATATCCTTTGTCTCTCTGGCAACCTCCTGTGCTCTGTTTCCTCTGTGTTTTATGTAGGTTGTTTTTTATTTTTCCTGCAGTATCTTCCTTTCCCTCCATTGCTTGTTAAATTCTTATAAATATTTTAAAGCATTCCTTATGAATGTTTTAGATTTATTACTCACATGATGCTTCATTTATTAAACTTTCCCTGGTTGGGAATGATTTTCATCCCTTTTTTTATACTTCTCTAATGAACTTTTAATGTTTTATTGTGTGTTTAAGTTAGCTGTGTATCTGCTCCCCCAGCTAGAGAATAAGTTCTATTAGGACAAAGACTTTTACTTAAACTTTGCGCTTTCCTTAACATCTAGAATAGTGTTCCTTACACAGTAGGTGCTTAATTTTTTGGAATGAATGAATGAAAGGAAGAACTGGTTCCTGGTGACCTATCTCTAAATTTATCTAAATTGCCTTCAGATGAAAGACTCACAATCTATCACCAGGCTCATAGTTGAAACCTCTCTACCTTGCAAGGACTTTTTATCTTACTACTATTACCTTCAAGAATCCAAGGTCATCTACTGTAAAATAAGATATCTAAAGAGGACTTGTGTATTTAAGAAAAACGTGGTATATAATCTTCTTATTTTCTTTCAAGTTAAATTATGATTAACAAAATAATGTTTCATCTACTTTTATATAGTATCAGTTCTGATGAGTACATGTCAGCTGGACACAGTGGATAGAGTGCCGGGTCTGGAGTCAAGAAGAAAGTCCAAATCAAGTTTTAGACACTTACTAGCTGTGTAACCCTGGGAAAATCATTTAACCCAGCTTGCCTCGGTTTCCTCATCTGTAAAATGAACTGGAGAAGTAAATGGAAAAACCGTCCTGGTATCTCTGCCAAGAAAACCCTAAATAGGCTCAGGACAAGTTGGACATAACTGAAAATGATTGAACAACAGCATGTCAACTGTATATTAATGAGGATAATCCAGAGTTAAACATATATTGCTTTCTAAAAACATGATGCTTTATTTTCTGCCTTATTTCCAAAAGATTACTTCTAATTATTTCAAAACACAGAAATTTTAATGGCATTAGATTACATCAAGTTGTGAAACTAGACGGACTTTAAAATCGTGTAACCTAAAATTGACTACTTTTACTTAGATAAGCCAAATTTGGCTATTAAATAATGTATTTATGACTTCATATAATTTACCTATAGTATCTATCATATTTATATCAGAATTTTTCCAGAAATTTTAAGAAAACTTTCTAAGATTCTAATTCAAAGTAGCTTCACAATCCAGAAAATAGATGCTTCTGCTGTACTTATTCAGGGAAGGCATATAGCATAGATCAAAATTAGAAATCTGGAATATCTTTAAAATGGGGAATGCTTGCTCTAGATAATCCAGATTTTCTTGCTATGGAACTCTAGGACTGATTACTAAGCACAGGAGATCTTAGGAAATGTGCTATTGATTTAAAATCTTAAATAACAATAGAATTTTGGAGTCATAGAATGTTAATGCTAGATGAAACCTTCAGTCATAGAACTTAGAATGTTAGATCTAGAACAATGCTTAGAAAACCAAAGATAGATTGTGAAGACTTGGATTGGTCTGTAGAATATAGAAGATCGGATCTGGAAAGGAGCCTGATTACACAGAATGGATGTTATAAGGATCTTTGGATTATAAAATGTTTGAGCTGGAGGGAACCTTAGAACATTGAATATTAAAGCTGGAATGAATCTTAGAAAATAGAACATAAAACATTAGAGCTAAAAAGTATAATCCAGAAACCATATTTCCCTCCTCCTTCTCTACCCAATTGGCAGATGGGGAAACTAAAGCAATGCCCCATATTCTCAGGATCACAAATGAGCAAATATGAATTGAGAAAGAAACCTATATGATACCTGTGTAACTGAAGTCAGGGTTCTAGGTGACTCTATGCCATTGAGTTAAACTTAATACCTTTCTCCTCCCCAGATACCAAGGAAGCATAGGAAGAATTAAGTCCCCCTGCTCTCCACCCCACCCCAGTATATCCCCCAAGTACTGGGAGTAATTCTTGTATGTTTGTTCTTGCCATTATCTTTGAAGTAAATACTCCTTTATAAAAGCTGATTTAACTGTTATGTGGCTAGATGGGCCTAGGATTGCCTAAAATTAGGGAAAACAATCAGGGAACTTGAACCATGGGGAAGACTAAGCATACTCTAACTTCTGCAAGGGTACTCCCCCTTGGAGGGGAGGAAAAATGAAACAGAGCACCTGGCTCCCAGGTCAGAGAGGCCGAAGAGAGAATCACTCTTACAGCAGGTTTTCAAAATAATACTTTGTACCTTTGCTCGATGAAGAAAATTAACATACTGCACTATTTTGAAAAACAAGTATCCAAGTAATTTATTCTTTTCAAGATGGCAAACTGGTATATTAAAAGTGAGATTAAAGGATTATTTCAAAATCATGTTTTAAAGCCATATTTCTGACACATGGGTGAAAGCAAAAAAAAAAATAGTCAAAATGTCCTTTTAGGGATCTTGATTTTTTAATGACGATAGAATCAAAAGGTTTAAGAATGTAACAATTAGTCAAATTTCAATATATAAGGAAAGGACAAAAGTGAAAAATCTTTGAGGTGCTACATCAAATGGGCACCAAACCCTACCACGTACCAGTGCTGAGCTAGACACTGTGGGAGACAAGAGGAATAAACCTTGGCAGAATCCCTGCAGTCAAGGAATTTACAATGATATTCTTTTTATAAGTCATCTGGCATTTCCTGCTAACTTTATCCCGTTAACATTTATCAAGCAGAAATTTTGCATTGAGTTTGGTTTTTGAGCATATAAAATTTTACGTAGCCAGGGAAGGGAAAAGATTTCCAGATAGCTTTGGAACATCATCCACAAATGAGAAAATAGTTTTCCAATAATGTCCTACTATGATCATGGGCCTATTTTCTAATTAATTCGTTAGTTAATTGTCTTTTCTTATGAAATCTAGATAAACCTCTAATATAATTCAATTCAACAAACACTTAAGTGCTACCACATGTGAGAAATTGTGGTAGATGCTGGATATATGAGGAGGGAAAGGTCATACCCCTTAAGGAACTGACATTTTCATGAAGGGAGGGTAAAGGGAAAGAGACAATAGATACATATCCATGTATAATTCAACATATGGCATTATGCAATACTATGAAGACAAGTTCTTATCTTCACTTGAAATAAAGAAATACTACCTAATAATTACTGCTATCTAAAAATAGGATAGATTGCCTCAGGCAGTTGGAAACAAAAAGATGTCAGCCTTGATGATTTCCACTGAAGAAGTCCAGTACCCCCATCAATGTTCCTCCAACAATCTAGAACCCTGTCTGCAGCAAACTTTCCTGGTTTGGAATAGAGTAAGACCTAATTTAAGAGAGAGCAATGAGAAGGCTATTTCAAGAGGCCAGAACTGAGGTTACTATGGTCTAAACCGGGGAGTTTAGTAGGTAAAAAGGAGGGACGCAATGTGAGAAAGATCCTGGAGAAAGAAATATCAAGATTTGGTAATTGAGTGAATGTATGGAGTGAGAGGTTAGGAGCTGAGGATGAGAGTGGAGTGAATGGATGAATGGTAGATCTCTCTTGTGAGTTAGTGATTGAATTATTTATTATATTATTTATATACAAATATACATTATTATATATTGAAGTAATTAAATCTCTTTTGAAATGTTGCCACTGAGGTATCTATAGGACGCTCTGCTGTTTGCAATGAGCATGTAGTGAGCGAGAGCCTCATCACCCATCATCTGGATTATTGTACTTTGGCAGAGATATGAAGACAAATTAGAGCAATTATAGACAGGAGACAAAGAAATCAATTAGGAGGCTGTCATGTAATAACCACTCAGAGGTGGAAAGGGACAAAAACATTGAATTGTAGAGTGGAAGGTCTTTTAGATATAAAGGAAATAGTCAACGACTTAGAAAAGTTTGGAGCCTTGACTGACTTAATAGCACATTCAATAGCCACAAGACAATATACTTGCATCGAGGGTATGGGTTATTTCAATTTCTTTGTCTCCAGCCATATAAGATCCAACAGGACTCTGGGAAGCACCACTGGGGTGAACACCATAAGCAAAGATGGAGTCCCTTACTGAGGGAAAGCACCCTGAACCATCAAGGAATACTGAAGCTAGACTTTGGTTTTGTTCAAAGGTGACAAATCTCGTAGGAGAGATGGAGAAACTGAAGTGAGAGAGGCTTCTGTAAGTCTGAGGCTGGTTTCCCCAACTAAGGGGAGTATTGTAATATCCCAGCTGTAAAACCCAGGTAAGCAAGACTCGAAAGGTGAAGACTGCTGTTATTCATCAGAGAATGATGTGTTCAGCTGAGTCCCCCAGTGCTTCGCTGTTTCAGAAAGGAACCGGTCCCCACTTCCCCTTCATCTATGGGTGATACGTTTTAAGAAAGTTGTTGATTGACAAATTGGCAAACACTTTGGGAAACACCAAACAATAATGGATGCTTAATCTGAGATTATCAGAGAGGAAGGCTCCTTGGAGACCATGTCCTCCAACCTCCTCATTATACAGAAAAGGAAACCGAGTCCCAGAATGCTTACAGACACAACTAGTAAGGATGAGAGCTGGATTCTAAGGCAGATAACGGATCTTCGAGTTCAGTGTGCTCCTGTCGCCGCCTCCCTGCCTCTAGGAGGACACGCCAACACCAAATCTCAGTAGTTATATCACCTGGATAAGACATACTCTCTTTGTTTCCTGAAGAAGAGAATAACAATTTCAAAGGTAGGCAGGGATTAGTAAAGGCTTTCTAACCTTTTGGAAGAAAAGCACTATGGGAATCCAAACTATGATTATGAAAGCAGAGCCTTTAATGCCTGTCTTATTTGCGTTCTGAAAACACATTGGACCCAAATCCCAATAAGTCCTTAGATCTGTGTGAACTGCTAATCTATAAGCTTTCAGGAGATTTGGGGCCAGTGGAAAAAGTCCAAATATAAGCCCTAGAACTAAACCTGATAGTGTGGGTATTACCTAGAGCCATATGCAAGACTTATGGTATAATGGGGTCCCAGATAAAGTTATGAGTCATATAAAAAGTATAAGCAACCTGTAGTGGGGATTTTCATCTGTGTCTCAGATATTCCCAGAAAATCACCGAACGAGAGGTCTGAAAGAGCCTAGGAAACCAGCAAAGGGGGGGGGGAGAACAAGCCTTTCCTAAATCCAAACTATATGCCAGACACTGTGCTAAGGCTTTATAGATGTGGGTTAAGAGACTTGCCCTGTGTCACATCCCTTTTTCCACCACCCAATCCCGTTTCTCTTAAATCCAGATTCCTAACAATAAAGAATTGCAGTAGATGGCACAATAAAAGCCAGAGCCAAATTTGAAGCCCGGCTCTACCATTTAATAGCACTATATCTCTGGCACGTTATTTGTTGGGTCTCGGCCATTTCATCCACAAAATGAGAATTGAATTAGGTGAGCTCTAAAGTCCTTTCCAGCCTCAAATACTATCTTCCTCTGCTTTGAGACCAATTCATATATTTTTAAAAACTGGAATTAATTTTGCTTGGAAAAGATCTGTGAATTTCCTGACACTCCTAGTGATAATTGGGCCAGGAAACCATTGGTCTTGTAACCTCTAAGAAAGGGCCGGGAATGCTGACCCCTTAAGCAACCAGATGGAGCCTGCAGTCCCCCACAGTGTGGGATGTGCATGGGTCTTCAGCTGCAATCCTCCCCTTTGTGTGTATCTTGGTCCATTTTCTCTTCTCTGAGATTTCAGTTCAGTCCCTAAGCACTCCTCCCAGATTTGACACATTGCTCTCAACTCCTCCTCCTCCTCCTCTATTTGATTAAAGGTCACAAATATGGAAAGAGATGAGAGGCAGTGTATGTAATGGTAGTTCATATTTCTATAGCATTTTAAAGATTAACGAAGTGCTTTTCTCACAATGACCCTTCAAGTTAGATTGTGTGCCTTGGGCTGCCTCCATCTGCAGGGTCATATCCAGTTGTTCTGATCCAGATCTGGCCAGTGGAGCCAGATGGCTCTGGAGGAGAAAGTAAGACTGGTGACTTTGCACAGCCCTCCCTCCCTTCAATCAAACTCAACCCAATGTTCCAATCCATTGTTCCCTCCAGCATCAGCATCATGAAGGAAGGACAAACAACATGTTGGAGGCAGTCAGATAATTGAGAGAATAGGGCTCTGGGGCTGGAATCAGGAAATCTTCAGTTCAAATCCATTCTCAAATGTTCACTGACTGGGCAAGTTACTTGCCCCTGTTTGCCATAATCCATTGGAGAAGGAAATGGCAAAACACTCCAGTATCTTTGCCAAGAAAACCCAAACGAATTCGCAAAGAATTAGACATGGATAATCAACTGAACAACAATCTAACTTTCTACCCAAAGTAGTAATTCTCTCTAATCCTCAAGCAGCTGGTGGGATAGTGGATAGACTACTGGACTTTGAGTTGTGATATAGCCTCAGACATTTTCTAGTTGTGTGACTGTGCAAGTCATTTGAATTCTGACTTAATTTTTACATCCATTTAGTCAAGGTCAGTTAGCACCAAATGATACAAACTTCCCTGAGACCTCTGGAACTTTCTTCTTATTTTTGGGGAGGCAGAAGGGTTAAAATTTTTAACTTTTACATGGTGCATTAAAGGTTATATAAGACTTGTGAATTGGATAGAGCAAGTAGGAGTAGAGGATCTGATTCTTAGAACTGGAAGAAAAGATCTTAGAGATTATATCACTGACCTCAGCTCTTTAATGTTATGGGTAGGAAGAGTGAGACCCAGAGAAGTGGAAGTAATTTGCTTGAAGTCACACTAATAAGTAGCAGTTTAATTATCTCCATTCCACTGGAGAAGAAATGAAGGCTTAAAGAAGCTAAGTACTTATCTGTGGTGATGTAGCTTTAAATGTTGGGAGGCAACACTAATCCATGTTTTGACTCCATCATTAGTGTACTCTGAGGTTGCTTCCAGACCTAAACATATGAACTTCTCTGGTCTATCTTGAGATCTCTTTCCTCTTCTTGCAAAAGAAGCCTTTTGTATCCTTGAATCTTCACGTAAATAATAGTGTGTACACACACACACACACACACACACACACACACACACTCCTTTTCTCTGTTGTCATGGCCCAGGTGTTGAGAGATCCTTGGCAAGTCAAACAGCATTAGTGGGAGATGTTCCTTTAGTTTCGGTGTGATGTCAGAGTACTCTCATTGGCTAGAGCTTTATCTTGGGCCATTCTAAATGTCAACAATGTTCAGTCAAAGAGATGACATTGGAGGACTTCATCGTAAACTCCATGTTGAAGTTGAATCCATAACGTACCATTTATAAAATATATCAAGTGATGGTACTGGGAAATAATTCATGACTTTCAGCAGAAATGATAGTGGTTTCATCAAGCTGTTGATTTTATTTGCTAAATTTAAGCATCTGGACAATGACTGTTGAGTTTAAGTAAGAAACAAGCTTTCCATGTTCCACAAATTTACTAAATGTCAGTTTGGGATGATACAGAGGTAGTAGGTAATATATATTTGGGCCCCATAAGTCATCAAAAGCATAAAACACTTATTTCTATTGAGAGCCATCGATTTTGGTTGTTGTTGTTGGGTTTTTTTTTCTGTTCTTCTGAAAGAGTCCCAGGATACTGGCTGCTATAAAATTCTTCAATAGAGCTCAAAGTGGCCATTTTGAGCATAATGTCTACTCTAGTTCTAGGATAATGTCTCATCCAATTCTTTCCTAGTAGCATTTCATAGTGGATCTACATTACCTGCACTTGTCTTTAGCAGTATCCTATACTCATCCCCATACCAGAAATTGGATTCTATCTTATTCATTCATTTGTTTATTTATTCAATAATTCTTTATTATGTTCATAT
>JAJPUD010000115.1:478857-574261 GCA_023553655.1 Myrmecobius fasciatus | reverse complement strand
GTAGTGGAAGTAATAGTAGTACCAGTAGCAGAGGTAATGGTAATGGTGGTGGTAGTAGTAATAATAGTAATTAGTAGTAGTTATAAATAACATTTATTGAGAGCTTTAAAGTTTACAATGAGATAACACAAGGATCATTATATCTATTCAAAAGCAAGAAACCTGAGGCCACATAATTAGTTAACATTGGAGCTAAGAGTGAAGTAAGATATTTTCTGATGCTGAATCCAGAGCTCTTGCCATCCCCCCCCCCCGGAGTCACCCTCTGCCATTTTATAGAGAAGGAAACCAGAAGTCCAAAAGTAATGTGGCCCACACCCCCTGGGATCAAAGGGGACCTCGGAGAAAAATGCTCCCAGCCAAGCTCTCTAATTCTATTATTATTGCTTCCGGGTCAAAGGCTTCAGCCAAAAGCAGGCTCCAGGACAGTAGGAAGGCAGAGGTGTTATTGCTCTGGAGCTGCCTTTCCTCACCGTTTTGCATACATATACCCATGAACTTGCACGTTTTCTTCAAAAGAAATTACTGCCAATAGCAGGAAACTTATTTGATCCTGGGACTAGAAGTAGATCTTTTCTTTAAACAGATGCATCAAAGGGGACCTTCACCTCACATCAGTAAGAGCAAGAGCTTCCATGGCTCATTTGTTGTTGTTGTTCAGTCCTGAGTCATGTCTGACCATGACCCCATGGATCAGAGCACGCCATCCCCCACTCTCTCCTGGAGTCTGTTCATGCTCATGTTCATTGTTTCCATGACACTATCCATCTTATCCTGTGCTGGACCCTTTTCCTTTTGATTTCAATCGTTCCCAACATCAGGGACTTTTCCAATGAGTCTCAGCTTCTCATTATGTGGCCAAAGTATTTAAACTTCAGTTCAGCATTTGACCTTCCAGGGAAGAGTCTGATATTTCAGATTTTCTTAAAGAGATCTCTTGTCTTTCAGTCTCTTTTTTTTCCTTCTGTTTCTTTGCAATGCTTACCTGAGCAAACCTTATTTGTCCTGGCTGTTTTCTGGACTTCTGCATTCACTTGGGTGTATTTTTTCCTTGCTCCTTTCCCTTTCCTTCTTTCCTCAGCTCTCAGAAATTACTTTGCTTTCTTGCTCTTCCTTTTCTTTGGAATTGTGTGTGTGTGTGTGTGTGTGTGTGTGTGTGTGTGTGTGTGTGTGTTTTCTTCCTGTACAATACTGGGAACTTCTAGCCAGAGTTGTTAAGACACACTGCCAGATCTAATCCCTTTTATCTATTCCTCACTTCAATTCCTACTCATAAGAGATGTTATTTTGGCCATACTTATATAATCTGATGGTTTTCTCTTCTTTCTTCAATCTCAGTCTGAGTTTGGCCATAAAAGCTCATGATCTGAGCCACGCTCAGCTCCAGCTTGTTCTAAGTAACGGTGAGAGCTTCTCCATCTTTGATTTTTTTGATATTGTCCATCTAGTGATATCCCTGTGCAGAATTGCCTTTTGAACAACAGGGCTCGCAAAGCAGGGATGACTTCATTTGGTCTTCATCCTCACCATAATCCCACCTGTATCACCATCAGGTACACAGTAGACACTGAATAAATGCCGTTTGATAGATCACCTAGAGGTGATGAGTTCTTCCTGCTGTTTTTTGAAGAGAAGAAAAGGGATATAGGCTAAAAGATTGTATAAGTGGGTGGACTCAAAACTGGTTGAAAGGCAAACCCCAAAGAACAATCGTAAGTGGTTGAATGAAAGTGAACTTGAAAGGAGGCCTTCAGTGCAGCTCCCAGGGTTCTACCTTTGGCTAAATGTTATTTAACATTACCAATGACTTGGACAAAGACTTAAGATGATGTGTTTCTGATATGTGCAGATGACTTGGGGCTGGAACAGCTAACATCAGATTGTAGTAATAATCCCAATATTTTGACAGATTTATGCCTTTAAGCCAAACCTCACAAGATGAAATTGAACAGGTAAAATTGGAAAGTCTTATATTTTGGTTAAAAAAGTCAATGATAGCTGTTTGTGTGAGAGAAGTCTGTGTGGGTGAACTACAGGCTGAATACAAGCCAACAGTGAGCTATAGCAGCCAAGCCAACTCTCAGCCTCCATTAATAGAGACATAGTGGGCAGGATTTGGGAGGTGATGGTCCTGCCGAGAACCTATCAGAGGATTGTGCTCAGTTCTGGGTGCCACATTGTAGGAATGAGACGGATAATCTGGATAGCATCAAGGGTTGTGTAGTTCCTTGGATTCATGTCTAAGAGCACTGGGTGAAGGAAATAGAAATGTGGAACTTGGTGATCAGAAGAAAACATGAGTTGGGATAGTTATCTTTTTTTTCTAAAGCTTTTTATTTTCAAAACATATGAACGGATAATTTGACAACATTGACCCTTGCATAGCCTTGTGTTTCAGATTTTCTCCTCCTTCCCCTCACCCTCTCCCCTAAATGGCAAGCAATCCAATATATGTTAAACATGTTCAAATATATGTTAAATCCAATATGTATAAACATATTTATACAATTCTCTTGCTGTACAAGAAAAAATCAGATCACAAAGGGACAAAATAAGAGAGAAAACAAAATGCAAGGGAACAACAACAAAAAGAGGGAGAAGATCATGTGATCCACATTCAGTTCTTACGGTCCTCTCTCTGGGTGTAGTGTGAGAGTTATCTTCAAGAATACAAAGATTTGCCAGTTGGAAAAGACAATACACTTGTATTGTTTGGTCCTGGATGGAGCAATGGCTAGACATTATAAATAAATTTAGGCTCGAAAGGTAGAGGCAATGGGTTCTAAATCACTGGAGGTCTTTATCAAAGATTAAATGATCATTTATTGAATGTTCAGAAGAGAGTTTTTTAAGTAAGGGTTGGGCAACCTGAGGCCCCTTTTGACTCCGAGACTCTGTGTTCTATTCTTTTTACTGTTGGTAGGGAACCATCTCATTTGGCGTCTACCTTCAATAACCAGTGTGCTACATAAGGGGGTTCCAATGGCACTTAAGAAGATGGAGTCAGAAAGGCACCTGAAGCTGCCCAAATACATCAGGCGAAATCTGCGTCTGGTGCAGCAGAGATCTGAAGGCACTGAGAGCTTATTATCTTAAATAATAGTAATGAGATAACTCAGATGTGCATATGACAAATAATTTTAAAATTACATAGAATGTTATTACCATTCTCTTCCTGTTCTCAAATACTGTCAAGAAGACATCAATACTTCTGATCTATTTTTCTTATTGCTTTCAAACTCTAAGGAGAATAATCCTTATTAAAGCATCCTTTATTAAAATATGAAAAAAGACAAGGTAGACTTTCAGAGGCAATTGAGTGAAAAATGAGGAAAATGGAAGATCCCAATGTGCTGATGGTTTAAAAACATTTGTCTAAAAGGCTCTACTCTGCAGAAATCATACAACAGCCCTGGAGAGAGGCAATCACTAGCTTTTCAATGTGTCTGTTTATTAATATAATGAGGCTTAAAGCAGACACATTTGCCAAAAGTGGCTGGATGTCCCACACAAACTCCAATTGAACAGGAGATTCCTTAGACATGGTGAGGTTCTCCAGATGCTCCTATTCACAGATGTCTTCGTAGTGATTGCCCCAACATCCAGAATATCACAGTCTCCTCAATTAGAATCACTCAGAGGAGACTTACCTAATAATACACACAGGAAAAGAAAAGACTAAATGGAAGAAGAATCTCTCTTGTCTGGATTGGGGTTGGAAGTCCATTGACAGCCCATCAGCATTTATATCCTGCAGAGACAGTGCAGATGGGTAAGAAACTTATCCAAAAATTGAATAATAGTAGAGAGAGAAGAGGCTGGGCATTTGCTGGGAAATGTTTCTAATGGTCTAAGCTCTCATCTCAGACACAAACCCGTCTTTCAGCATGAATATTCTCCTGGCTGCAAATCACGGAATGTAACATATAACCTCTGGAGCTACAAGTAAATTAAAGGTGGATGGGAAACGAGTGGAAAGTGTAAGCAGGCTGCACTCAGTCAGTAAAGGAGCAATTATTTTTGCTTGCTGGATTCTAGGCTCTGTAGCATATTATCAGTGATCACTTGCATGAAAAAAGTAAGAGATATCATGCACAGGATGGAGAGAGGGAATCAGAGGTAGATATTTTTAGTGCTGTACTAGAAAGCAGGAGATATTGAAAGAGCTAGAAAGGGACCTCACTGAAAGTCTGATGAAATGCATAGAGCCCTTCTCATTTTTAAACACATAAATGCATTTTTGTTGTTGTTGTTGAGGCAATTGGGGTTAAATGACTTGCCCAGGGTCACATAGCCAGGAAGTGTTAAGTGTCTGAGGCTGTTTGAACTAAGGTTCTCCTGACTTCAGGGCTGGTGCTCTATCCACTATACTAACTAGCTGCCCCCCTAAATGCAATTTTTAATGTTTTTAAATGCATAAAATAAAATATATAGGATGGCAAAGGAAACTAGTATGTTGAAATAATGGTGTAAATTTTCCCACCCAAATCATAGACTCCCCGAAATCTATCCATAGATAAGAAGTTCTGATCTAGACGAAAGCCTCCCACATGCTGGGGAAATTCACTCTGGAGATTGTATGGGAGAACTTGGACAAGAATTACAAGAGACTGTTGTACATGAGGCATATACGCTTATTATATCCACTGCTTGCCACTTAGTGACTTCTGTCTCCTAGGGAGCTTAATAAATGGTTATTATTTGAAATTTCTTTTATACATGCCATGTAACTTTAGCTTTGCAACACCCCTACATGTGGAGCAGAAAATTAACTATTATTCCCATTTTATAGATGAAGAAACTGAAGCTAAGAGAAGTTAATTGAGGAATTAAAATCGAAAAAGTAGTAGGTGATCCAGATCCAGATCATGTTCTGACTACAAATCTCCTTCTCTCTGCATCAGTTGATGATCCTCTCGGTTACTCTGCAGAGTACTTCCTTCCAATGGTTTAAGACAGTACTGTTTAGCATGGTGTTTGGAGAGTCAGGAAGAACAAACCTAGTAGAGAGAACTTTTTCTCCCACTTTCTCATTTTATCTGTAGCACAGAGAGGGATGTAACTTGCTCAAGCTCACAATGTATCACAAAAGTATCTTCAATTTATCCTTTATCCCTCTTGTTTGGACACAGCAAGTTGTCTCCTCTGGTCCCTGAGGGAGTTTCTTTTCATCTAAAGCACTTTGTACATTGCCTGGCTTAATTAATGCTTGCTGACTTAAATAAAAGCAGAACTGGATTTGAACTCAGACCTTTAGGCGTTTATTCCAGTGCTTTTTCATCAAATGAATTCTAGCTTCATCTGCCTAATTTCTAAAATTGAGATAATCATATTTTTTCCATCTCTCAGGGCTGTTGTAAAAAGCAAATGTGGAAACACTGTGAAAACTGCATTTTAAACAGGAATTGTTTGATCTGAGTCAGTGTTATTGAATGTTTGTGAATGGTGAAATCCTGCTGATTTGGGATGTTTATCTTCATTCCGGTTAGTTCTACCTCTGACCTCGTATTTCCATGGAAACTCTCCTGAAATTACAATATTCCTTCAGCATTTCCAGTTCCTATGGCTGTTTATAAACTGAAAATTGAAAAAGAAAACATGCCCAATAGGAGATTCTAATTGGAGACAAAACAAATCCCTCTTGAGTTTTCCATCCACATCCTCTGCTCACTGGGCCAGCACTGACACCACAGGGCTGCTTTCCATGCTTTGTTTCATTTTGGAAACAGGAGAAGGAAACATGGTTGGACCTGATTGAGTCTCTGGGGGCCTTGACGGAAACACTGACTGGAACGATGAGCATGAAGAGATTATAAGGCAGGAAGGCCATAGGATGAAGTGAAATGGTCCCACATGCAAGGGCTGAATGTTCATCCTTCTTAAAAAGAATTATTTTATTTTTAATTTGTGGAATAAAACAAGCATTTCTAGGACATAGTATAATAAATGATTGCTTGTGAAATTGCAGATCAGTAATTTCTAACTTGCTGTTCCTTTTAGAAATATAATAAAGTTCTTTTTTCTTGTTTTTGCTTCCTTCCCCTTGACCTTGCCTTAGAGATGACTACCATTAAACATAGATATGTACGTGCTTCTCAAGTGCCTTTTACATGACCTGGACATTTTACACGTGTGCCTTTGTTCAGACATCTCAAGGTTTGTTGGAAGGAAAGCACTCTGTAAATCTTCAAGTATTATATAACTGGGAATTATGATGATTATTATTCCTACTCCTTCCCAGGCTGGAGAAAAAATGCTAGCATTTGTCTAACCCTTCATTTAAGTACTTTTTGGGGGGGGGGAGTCGAAAGGCAAAAGGTTTGTAAGACCCATTGGACTTAAGAGGGAAAGAGACTCAGATTCAAATGCCCATTCTGACCCTTCCTTTTGATTATGGACCATCTTTCTTGTCTGATCTTCTGTTTCTTTGGAGGTAACAAAGGGATAATCTTATCTGTACCTGCCTCCCCATATTGTCCAAAGGCTCAAGGATGGAGGCTGCCGGAGGGCTCGGCTGTTTTCCCATTCCTCTGCCCTTCTCCCTGGTATTTGGCACAGTGCCCAGTACCTACTAAGTGCTTAAATACTTGTAGATTGATTGATGGATACATGCAACTCAGTTTCCCGGGATGCATCAGTTACATGGCTGAGGACCACACCTGTGCCTATATTTATATTATTTTCTTCATTGGCTTATTCAAATCCAACCTGTCCTCTGAAGCCCGTCCCAAATCCCTGCCTTGCAGAAGCTTTCCTAGACGACTCCCCACATCATTCTGAGTTCAGTTTAACTACCTTGAGTGCCAACTATGTGGCAAACACCTCATTTGGTGCTGGGTAATAATAATGGTGGTGGGGTGGAGGATAAAACAATGAATTAATGACAGTGCTTGACTGGAAGGAGCTAATGATCTAGTAGAGGAAACAATTTGTTCCCAAAGAACGTGACAGGAAAAATAATCCCAAACACATGGGAGAGTTTCAAACCAAATTATATGTGAGATCTAAGAGGTAAGGGACATCCCTGTTTCTTAGGGGTTTCAGGGAAGGCTTCATGGAAGAGGTGTGATTTAAGCTGAGTGAGAGATTTCAAAAGTAGAAATGAGATAGAGAGCATTTTAAATAGATGATTGTGGGAAAGGAAAGGATGAATTAGAGCAGAAAAAGGTAACCTTTCTTGTTATTTAGGTGTGAAAAGGTAAAGTAAGAAAATAGAAAGAAAAGATAGGTGAGAGCTAGATTTCAGGAAGTTGCAGAGTCCTAGAATTTCAGATTAAAGGGACCCCGGATACCATCAGCTAGTTGATGTCATAGTGAATAGAGTGTAGGGCCTGGAGTCAGAAGGCTTGATCTTTCTGAGTTCAAATCCAGCCTCAGACACTTACAAGCTGAGCAAGACGGAGCCCTGTTTGCCTCTGTTCCTTATTTGTGAAATGAACTGAGAAAGAAATGGTAAACCAGTCCAGTATCCAAGAAAACCCCCAAGGGTCACCACTGAAATGACTCCAGAGCAATAGAGGCCATTTAATTCAATCAGTGCTCTTCTACAGTGGACTTGACCCTCAGTGAAGGAGAAGCCTTTGTGTCCAGAGGGAGATTACTCACTATTAGCCAAGACATCTAAAGTTGCCCTTTGATGTTTCAGCTGATTTGCCTTCTTGGGCCAAGCAGAACCATTCTGATTCCCTTTCCACGGGACAACCCCCTAAAGACTTGAATAATACTGTTCTCCAGCCTTCTCTTCCCCAGGAGAGATGTCCGTAGTACCTTCAGCCTGATTGCTCTCTCTCATCTCAGAATTCCTCTTGTACTTATAGCCAGTATCACAAAGTCAGTTAAGTTCTTAGGCAAAAAACACAGTCCTTTGCCAACAAGGAGCTCATGTTCTACTGGAGGAGACAACATATAAATAACTATGTAGCTTCAAGATAGATAGGGTATTACTGGAAGGAACCCAAGAGGAAAGGCACATAAGTAAGAAGGGTTGCTTCTTGCAGGAAGCAATATCTGAATTAAATGAGAAAGTAAGTCCTGGAAGCTAGGAAGTAAGGAGATAATATCTGGTCATGGAGGCCAACCAAGAGCGCATAGAAATGGGGGGGGTCTAAGGATCACACATGAGGGACAAGAGGTAGCTGACGCCACTGGAGCAGGGAGGGCATCGAGTCAATTAGAAGAAGATTTGGAAAGTAGAAAGGGGCCAGGTTGGGAAGAGCTATAAATGCCAAAAAAAGATTTTTCTATTTAATCCTGAAAGGAATAGAGAGCCTGACTTGTTTGCTCTTCAGATTGTTTCCCCAGGCAAACTTTTAATAAACTCCTTGTGGGCAGGATCCGGATTGTGTTTTTCTTATTCATTCCCCATCGTATTTTTCAAAGAGCAAAATCTATTCTAAAGTAAACACAAGCTTATTGTTAAAATGTACAGCAGGTGGACAGCCCTTGAACATTGATTGATTATGAGTTTCTCCATGGGGATAGTAATTTATGGACAAGCTAGACGTTAAACCCTTCGTGAGCTGAGTCTATATTTACATATTGGACTGGCCAAGGAGTCCTTAGAACTATATTTGTTAATGATCCCTCAGACTGCCAAACTTTCTTATTTCCACTGAAACCAAATGTAATTCATACAACTGTTCTAGAGAAAATATTATTTTAATTTTCGAGAAATGTTTGTACAAACTGTTAGGTAATGTCCATTGAGACCAGACTGTCCAGCTAGGCAACTGGATTTGCCTCTTCTGGACAATGGCGTCACGCTAGGACAGAGACAAAAAAAGGAGTAGTTCCTGCTGACAAAGGGTTTGCATTCTATTTAGGTGTAGGGAGGACAGGGGAGACAGCATATTATTTGCCATTACATTTCCACAGGTAAGGAAATCTCAAGTATATCCATTACCAAGATATGATGAGAGTCCTGAGAATCAGGGAAAGCTCCAGGAAACAAGTATCCTGAGCTGTATTTGGAAAGAACCTAGAGTGACTAAGAAGCTAAGGTGAGGAAGGAATACGTCCCGTACTGGGGGGAATCCTCAACTGGAAAACATCATTCAAGAGATCATTGCCCTTCTGATAAGCTAGGACACTGATAGCATGCTGTTCTCTTCCCATTCACTTCCAGCCCCAAAGAGTGAAGGATCCCCTACTTCTATTACATATATCCCACCCCCTTTTGGGAATGGGTTATAGAATCTCCGAATATCCACCTTAAATGTCTTTTCTCTTCATCTCCTTAGTCAGATGTGCTTTTTCCTTTGTCAGGCTTTGCAGAGTGCTTTAGTCACATCTATGTATGAACTATTCATCAATTTTGGATGGTACTTAATTGTGGAATAAAGGTAGGGATCTGAGCTGAATGAGCAAAAGAAGGAAATTATATAGGTAATTTAGAGAGGCTTGCTCTAGTGAACTAGCTAAGAGATTAAATTTGGGGAAGAGAAATCTGAGAGAAATTATAAAAATCAAAGGAAAAATATTTAAAACTAGCTACCTGTGTTTAATGGTAGCCTTCTCCAGGGTGGGGGAGGGAGAGAAAAATAAAATAAAAAGTACATAGCAGATGACAAAAGAAAATCTAGAAGGAAATATAGCAAAACTGGGTTGCTTTGAAAGCAACATGTAGAATTTCTTACATAGGTTTTCATGAAATGGAATGATTTTTTTCTTTGTTTTGTTTCATATTTAAATTTAAAATGAATAAACATTAAGTAAAAATGAAACTAGCTACTAGTCCATTTCTACTTTTGTGTTAAGGAAGTGCAGATTCAAGGACAACTAAGAAAAATCAAGAATAGAGTAGACTCTATGGAGGAAGATTTCAGAAAGAAAAGTAATTGGCAAGGTAAGGCAAAGTAAATAAAAAAGGTAAATGGAACAACTGGATAGTAAAAGCAAATTGAGTGTATGGATTGGTAGATCATGCAAGTTGGTAAAAAGAGATTGGATGTTGGTATGAAAAATCAAGCTTGATATCAGGAAAAACAAAAAAAAACTTAATAATTAGAGGTGGTTGAAGCTGTGGAGCTTAAGGATAGGAGTTGTTAACTTGGAAACTGCTAGATGCTCAGGTTGAGGTATAACAGGGAAGATGAATATATATAAAAATAGAGAGATAGCCCAGAGATAAAGGGTGGTGGTGTGCCGTGGGCTACAGGAAGAGGGATGCAGCTTCTGGGAAGAGGATGCTGACAGCCTTGTTGTGATTGATTCTTAGCGGACCCAATTCTGAGAACTGTATTTAGATCTGCACACCATAGTCTAAAAAGGCTACATTGGAGAGTGTTCAGAAGGGGGCATCCACAATGGTAGAGTCCATGGCATCCAAGAAGGAAGTGGCAATGTTACCTTGGAGAAGAGAAGACTCAGGGGAGATGAGCAAACTCTTTTCAGGGGTTTGGCAGGGAATTAGACTGACTGACTGATATCAGAGCACTGAACCAGGAGCAGCAGGTGGGATTTGGAAAAACAAAAGTTTAAGCTTGATACTTTAAAGCAAACAACTACTTGATGATTCAAGCTATCCAAAAGTAGAGTGGATTGTCTTAAAACATGGTGGACTCTCCCTCTGTGGGCTCCCCACTTCAAGGAGAAGCTGGATGACCACTTTTCATAGGTAGGAAGGAAATAAGCATCTATTAAATGCTGATTTTGTGTTGGGCACTATGCTAAGTGCCTCACAAATATTATTGCATTTGATCCTCTTATTAACCCTGAGAAATACATGCCATGATGGTCCCTATTTTACAGATGAGGAAATTGAGGCAGACCATGGGGAAGTGACTTGTCCAGACTCACACAGCTAGTAAGAAAATGAGGTTGAGCTTGAACTCAGGTCTTGTCACCCTAGGTCAGTGCTCTATTCATTGGGTCACCTTGCTTTCTGTAGGGATGCCTTTCAAACAGGGCTGAATTAGAGGTAGTGGGGATTATGGCAGAGATTGCTTTCACGTTGCAGTTAGTCTAGCTAGTTGCTCGGGACTCTTCCAACTCTCAAATCCTTTGATTTGTGACTCTGTGACTCTGTACCTCTCCACACCTACTAGCACTTACTAGATACTTAATAAATGCTTTTTGTGAACTAGGAACGGGTCCTTGGAGTCAAGGATATCAAGGACTGTTGTTCCACAAGGGAGTACCATCTAATAAAGTAAGTTCTGAATCTGGGTCCCTGCTTCCAAATTCTAGCTCTAATGGATCATGTTTAACACTTACTGGCCATGTAACCATAGATTGCTTTAATTCTTTGAGCCTTAGTTTTCTAATCTGCAACATGGGGATATTTATTCCCATAGTATTGATTCACAAGCTACTGAAAATCAAATAAGAGAGGATTTTTTAAAATAAAATTTTATGAATATATTTTTATAAAATGTTAATAAGCTTTCAAGTGCTTTCTAAAGGTTATCATTACTGGTTATGTGGTCTTAGCTTCCACTCAGTCTCAGGCTATTAATACTTGGATGATGTATCTTACAGGGGAGCTATGAGGACAAACAAATTGTTATCATGAAGATGGATCTCTCGGTGGTATCTGGCCACAGTAAGAGTGACCCACAGAAATCTCTTTAAAATTGTTTTTATGAACTGGTGCTGGGTGAAGCGAGCAGAGCCAAGAGATCATCATACACAGCAACAACAGTATTACATGATGATCGATTCTGATGGTCATGGCTCTCTGCAACAAAGAATTGTCTCAAACCAGTTCCAATTGTTCACTGAAGAGGGCCATATACACCCAGAGAGAGGGATATGAAATATGGACCACAACGTAACATTTTCATGATCTCTATTGACATTTGCTTGCATTGTGTTGCCTTTCTCTGATTTTCTTTTTTTTTTCTTGTAGATAGGATTTTCCTTGCATAACTTGTCAAGTATTTTAACATTATTAACATGTAGTGGACTTCCTGCCATCGAGGGGAGAGGAGGGGACTGGGGGTAAAATTTGTAATGGAAAGCTTTGTAAAGATCAATGCTGGGGAACTACCCATGCATATGTTATACAAATAAAAAGCTTTAATAAAAAATTGTTTTTATGATTGATGTGGTGGCAGATCCTTCTGCCAAGTGCCAATGGGTCAGCACGTAGAGTGACCAACAAAAGCCCCAAGCCCAGCCCTTTCCAGGGACAAATAAGGAAAAGCAAAGGGAATCCATCCAAAGTTGAAACTTTTGGAAGAAGGGCACAAAACTGTGGCTGGGAAAGCTTACATTTATTAAAACTTTCCAAGCCAGATAGATGAATAGTTCATGGCTGGGATTCTACAGTGAACTGGCCGTGCCAGAGAGCATCTTCCCAACAACAAACCCAGAGGCTGGAATGCCATCTTCCCTGCCGCACACCTCTCCTTGGGCTGAATCCAGGTAATTATCTCAGCCTGCCGGCTGTGGTGTAGGGAAGGCAGCCACGCAGGGCCAAAGAACTTCCTCCATGCAATGTATTTTATGTTTCATGTTTAAAAGAAAAAATAGACAAAATGTTTGAAGAGGTCTTTCCTCTTTGGACTTAATTTTCCTTATTTGGAATCGGTGAAATTTGGAGCTTTCTGGGCAAGGGAGTGAGTTTTCCATCCCCGGAGGGCTTCAATGGAAGGCTGGATAACTACCTGTTAATTAGGGGATTCTTACTTCCCCAAGAGGCCCCTTGTCTGATTCTAAAATTTTATGAATTGTATCATGGGTTTTAAGGTTTCCTACAACTCTAAATTGGTTGTTACTTTCTGTTTGGACATAGTTCTTGAGGATGATGTTTATGTAAAGTTTCCCAGAGGCTAGACTTGGCTATATTTTAGTCAACAAACCAGTGCATTTTTACATTTTTTACTGCTAGGCAATATGGGAGATACAAAAAAAGATAATTTCTTTTCAAGAGGGATTAGACATACAGAAAAATGGAAGGTAGCATATGCTCCATGCCAAATAAACGAAATGCACAGTACAGAAGCTGGGGGGGAGCGTGCAGTCACTGTGGGATCAGGCAGCAAAGCAATAGCTGAAAAAACTGAGTTTATAACTACATATCAAAGAAGACAAACTTATTTCAGTAAATTGTATGGAGATGGGACGGTGGTCTGAATTAAGAAAATTGTGTGCTCAACAGAACTGAGGTGGGAATGCTCAAGGCAGATCCAGGAGACAATCAATGGACCATTTTATCTCAAATGGAAATTTCATGTAATAATTTGATACTTTCATGGATTTGTGATCTCATCGATGTTGGCACTTCCTCCATCTGAGGAGATTTCAACCCATAAAAAAATAGTAACTGCTATTTATATGGTGCTTTAAAGTTTACAAAATGCTTTATCTCATGTATGCTTTTCATCCAGTATGATTCTTATCAAGGGCCTTCCACAAATCTTCTAATGAGAAGCCTTCCTTTGGGCCTTTTAGGAAGCCGGAGAGAGGAGCTCAGACTTTGGGTTGTCCAACTCTTATTGGTAGCATCCCCACTTTTTCCTACACAGATGTCATACTTTCTACGTACATCCCTTTATACACCCATCTTATTTGCAAGTGGAGGGAAAGGATTGTTTAATTCTTTGTACTTGTATCCCCAATGCTCAGTGAAGTGTCTGCAATTTCAGAATATAATTTTCATTATGAACTTAACAAGTAGATACATGCATTCCAATATATAAAAACAAAAATAGATTTCATTTTATAATTTAGATTTATAGAGTATACATAATATATTATATATGTAGCTATATATATATAAAACATAATATAGATTTAATTTTATAAACTTGTTACTTAACACTTTTAAAAGTTTGCAAAATTTAAAAAGATACTTCCAAATTTGCCATTTGTTTTCTTCTGAACTTTTTTCTGTGTTTTAAAAATGTGTTTGATTTTATTTTCTCTCCTTCCTTCTTTCTCCTTTTCTTCCCCCTTCATTACTCCATCCCTTCTTTCTTCCTTTCTTCTTTCCTTTATTCCATTAGCTCCTTATTTTATGCCCCAATTAATATAAATGAGAGGGTCACTGAACAGATTTCAATGCATAGTACTGAATATATGCATACTGAACACTGTGTTGCAGGAGGGCCTGTGAGACGACATTTTATTCTACCAAATCATATAATTTTTTACGATAAACATTTAAACAAACACTGCACTGGAATCTTATATTCTCTCTACCTTTCAGTCATCTGTATGAATGTGAGCACATAGTCTGCTATAGAAAACAATTATGTGACAACCTATTTTCTTTCTATATTTTCATCTAAGATACCTTTGATCCACGCATAGAATACATAGAGTATTCTCATTCAGATTTTACAGAGTTGAGAAAGTATGAGTTGTTGGTTGTTGATATCTTCTTGGCTTATAATACCCCCATGATCTTTTCTATTTTATTGGAATCATCTCTTCTTTGAGATAGCTCAAAAATTGATTGCTGAGTATATATGCATAATTTCATCCTTCAGTACAGATTTTTCCTGTATTTATTTGGCCAGATCTGGCCACTCATCTGGCTTCACTCCTTGAGAGCTATGGGTGATAGTTGCAGAGAGCCAAATTTAGGCTTGATTGTAGGGGGGAAACTTCCTAACAGTTTGGGTGAGTTTCTCCTCATTGGAACCTTCCAGCAAAGACTGGATGATTTTTTTCAGGTATATTTTGGAGGGGGTCTTGTTTTAGTTTGTGTTTGTGTATGGGGGAAGTTTGGGTTGGACTCGAGTATAAAGGCTGAAAATTCAAGAAAAAGCAAATAACTATCTGGGGGAAAAACAAATTCCATCATTCAAATAGCTGTCTGAAATCTGTAATCATGGCCTTGGCCATAAAAGAATGTGAAGATATTATCTTGTGTGGGTGATATGATAATAAGATCTTGGTATATTTGATGTTAACAGGGAAATAGTTGTGGAATAAGGAAAAGTGGAATGGAGAAAGACGAAGAGGAGAAAGTGGAAAATGGACTATTGATGAGATCAAATATTGGGCAGTATAAAAAAGGATCGGCCCTTGGATCCATTTTTGTGGAGGTCATGGAACCTCATGGATGTCTTTGGGAGTCTATGAACCCATTCTCAGAATCCTGTTTCTAAATGCATTTAAAACCACAAGATTTTAATGGAAGCAAATTATATAAGAAGCAAAGTTATCAAAACATGTTTAAAAGTTTTTAGGCATTAAGTTACGAACTCTTGATTTAGAGGAAGAATGGCTGAGTGCATATTATTGGAGCGGACTATCTTAGGAGAGTGTTGTGAATCCTAGAATCAGACATTGGCAGACAGATCCTGGATAGCTGTCTAAAACATAGTACCCGTAATATTAGAGTTTGGGGATTCCTTGTCAAAATGCAAAAAAAATGAGTGGTTTGGATATGAAAAACAATGTCAAGAAACTTTTAAATGTGAACTACATTACATGCAACATAAAAAGGAATTGGCTTTGAGAACGAAGTTATATTACAATTTAAGTGGAGAGCTGATAGTATGACCTATCACACTTTTGTTGGTAGCTTATTATTGTATGATGATTTATCTGCTTTTTTAAAAAAAAATTACAATATAATTTACTTAAGTCTATGCCAACAAAAAAGAAATCCAGCTCCATAGCCCAGTAGAGTCAAAGCAGCCTTAGTGCCTCCTTTTTATTTTAATTGTGGGAGAGCTCTAGATGGTGAAGCTTTTGGAATTCATCTTCTGTCCTTCTTCAGCCTCACGTACTCCCACTGAGCTTTCCTGAACATGCTGTAATAAAAGCCTTTGCTGACTCTGAGTGCATCTGCTCTTATCTTAGGCTTTCTGCTTTCTGTCTTCAAGGGAATCTGGGGATATATCTCTCTTTGGGGACCCTGACAGCACCCTTGTGGTATGCATTAGATCTTAGTTTTACTCAAATCTGATGCACTGATTATTCTTTTTGAGGAAGAAAGAGAAGGTAGAATCATTTCAATCTAAGCAGTGCTATGCTGTTGAATTTCCACCATTTTCTGCATCAATTGAACATATAATTTGTATGCAAAGTAACGACTCTATGTGCTTTGTATAATATTAGCCTGCAACTGTTGAACATTTTGAAAAATCAGTAACTTGGATTAAAGCAAAGCTATATCTTTCTATCTATCAATCTATCTATACACACATATGCATATATACACACATGTAAACATATACACAGACATATAGACATATAAATATTTATGCATTTTTATTGATGTGGCTCAGATGGATAGCTAACATATTAAATGCATGCATCCGAATGAAATTGACTGTGACAGGTTAGAACAAAGAGCTGGAGCTAAAAAAATGAAATTGGATAGGAACACAGAGTATTCCAAAAATTATAGGAAAGTTGGAAACTTAAATAGCTTATACATTTCTGAAGCCTTTTGATATATCCGATATGTTGAATTCTACAGTTGGGTATAAAAAAATCAACCATTTATTAAATGTATCATCCCTTGCAGCTCCAACATTTAAAATCTATATAGCAATTTGGCTTACCTACTAAAGACCTTTCTTTCTTTATGTTGACATCAATCCATTAATGACAATGACTGAATCTAGGGAGTCAATCAGATCTAAATCTACCTAGTTATAAGGTGATGCACTTTATATGTTATCATCTCATCTCAAGGGTAACATTAAACTTGATATATAAAATAAAATCTATATCTATCCATCTATCCACCCATCCATCTACCTATCCATCCATCCATCTATCCATCTATCTATCTATCTATCTATCTATCTATCTATCTATCTATCTATCTATCTATCCATCCATCCATCCATCTATCTATCTATCTATCTATCTATCTATATCTATCTATCTATCTATTCATCTATCATCTATCTATCTATCTGCAATTGGAATTGCTGCTTATCCGAGGTTACAGCTGGCAAATATCTGAGGATGAATTTGAACTCAGGTTCTCTTGACTCCAGGATCAGTGTTCTATGTGCTGCACTGCCTAGCTGCCCCGAGATTACATTTATCCAGCAGCCTGTAAACCCTGAAGAATTATATAAATGGTAGCCATTATTATTGTTATAAACATCAACAACAGCTCAATCAATGAAGCCATTCAGTTCTTTCAGGATCTTGAGAGATAGATCTAGTCCTGGTGATTTGAATTTATGGAGGAAACTAGGTCATTGAATTCATTACCTTTCTTGCGTTTCAACTCCCTGTTAGCCAATTTTATTCTATCCTTCCTAATACAGTGACCATTCTTCTTAGAAAAGAAAACAGAAGCAAAACAGGTACTGAGTAGCTCTGCCTTGTCTTCATTGTTCATTATGATCATCCTACTTAGTCTAAGGATTGAGCTCCCTTCTTCTTGGCGTCAAATACAGGGAGGCTCTTGGGGTCACCTTTAATATTTATCACTGACTGGGTGCTATCCCACAGCATCACATAGCTCTCTTATCTTGATCACTTGCTCTTGTTTTCACCTTTTAAAGATACTTAGTTAGTTGATGATTTCCTTGTTCATAGTGTTGCCTTTATAGTTCTAGTTTTTATTCCACATCAGAATAATTTATAATAACAATATCAATGAGCATTTATATAGTACTTTCAGTTTGCAAAGCACTTTACATGTATTATCTCATTTGAGCTCTATAATAAGCCTATGAGGTAGGCATTATTATCCCCATTTTGCAGATGAGAAAACAGGCTTTAAGGGGTCAAATGTCTTGTGGAAGGTCACATAGATAATAAGTAGATGAGGCAGGATTTGAATTCAGGTTTTCCTGACTCCAGGGCTCGTCCTCTCCTCCCTCGGGCAACCAGCTGTCTCAGGAAAAAAAAAAATTCCTGACAGCTTTCTTGAGAGACTCATTGATTTTGGACTGATTTTTTTCCATTGAATTTTAGGCCAGAGGGTCCTACCTGTCTATTTCACACCCTAGGAAATCTGCTTTTCCTGAAATCCAGGGTGCTGTCTCTCCATGACTTTTGCCTCCAATATCATGAATTTTAACATGAAGTCATCAAGCTCTGCAAGGGTCTCATCATTTGCTTCAGCAGCCAGTCTCTACTTTCTAATCAGATACACTAAGGGACCAAATAGATGTCCCTCTTATTGCTTCCTTAATCTTTTGAAGGTTTTCATTGTTATTAAGGCTGTGCTTTTGGCATAGAGAACTCCAGCAGATGTCCAGTCCTAGTCACAATTTCCCATCACTACTCTACAAAGCCTTTGTGCTAGGTCTGTAAAGTGTTTCCTCTGTTCCTCACCTGTTTCCTTCTTCTGTCCAAATATTACACTCTAGACTGCCAAATCTTTCCTTAGTTTGAGATGGCTGATTCTCAGGACAATCCTTCTTGGGATATATAGCTCTTAAATGTCTCAGATAGCATTTATTATCATCCCCTTTGCCTTAAGAAAACCCCTGATCCCAGCCTAGGATCATAAGAATAGACCTTTAAAGCTGAAAGGCATCTTAACATCCATTGAGTCCAAAGGATCCATTTATGCACCGTTCTTGGGAAAATCTCTTAATTCAGATCTCCTACCTGATAATTCCCAGTTGTATGACTGGAGATCTGAATTAATATCTTCCTGGTTTCATTTTCAATTTCTAATCCACTAGCCCAAGGTGCCTCTCTATTATCCACCATAATGACCCAATAGAAGATGACCCAGCATGGGTATCTAAGACCAGAAAATTCGCTGTACCAGCTTGCTGCCAGCTAATTCCAGGTGGGGCACATCTGTCCCGGAGGTCTCCTGTGACCACATTCTTTCTATGCCCCCAAGACCCATTTGGGCTCAGCACTTTTCCAAGTATAATCAAAACCAAAACCAAAACCAGAGGATGTGGAAATTCAATTTACCTGTAGAGAAATTCTACTCCTTCACCTAAATCTCTTGTCACAAGATTTCCATTCTAGCTCAAAGCCTTCATCACTTTTCATATGGACTAAAGTAATAACATCCTAATTGGTCTTCCTGCTCTCTTCTTTCCTCTCTCCAGTTCAATTTCCACCCAACTGGCAAAGTAGTTTTCTTAATGCTAAAATTATAATCATATTATTCCCTTACTCACAGTCTTCAATGGCTCCCCATTATCTCTAGGATATAGAACTGTATCAGTTAGATCATTCCCATTTATAGGCTGTAATTTATAGACTACTAACTATATCTTGAATTCGACATTTCATCTCTTCCTTCTATGTCCTCGTACCCACTCTTTTGAACACCTGTGATGCCCTCCCATCCCACCTCTGCCTCTCAGAGTTCTTATAGTTCTTTGAGGTTCATTTCAGGGGCTGTGACCTCTGGGAAACCTTCCTCATTTGATTAGTGATCGAGAGCCTCCCTCTCCTTAGCTCGTCTTTCGATTATTTTTCTCTGTACATGCTGTACCCCTAGGAGATCACAAGTTCCTCTAGGGTAGACACTGTCTCTTCCTTGTTGTTGCATCTTTAGCAACTGGTACAAAGCTTCCCATAAAGAAGACACAATAAGGGATCGCTGAATCAAACCAAGTGTGTAATGAGGGGTGAGGAGGAGGAAGAGGAAAAAACGAAGGAGAAAACCGACAAAGTCATAAGCAGAAAGCCAGAAGGACAGGACCTTAGCAGTGTGGTGCCCCAGAGGCCAAGGAAATACAATTTAAAGGAAGATGTGGTCAGTGGTGGCAGGGGTAACAGAAGGGTATGGGCATCAGGGACGACTGAAGGGTCAGGGAAAGTGCCACTAGAGACCAGTGGCTTTCATTAGCACAGTTTCAGAAGTCAGATTGTAGGGGCTTGAAAATACAATGGGCAGTGGGAAAATTGAGGCCATATGTGCGTGCCACGGTGCTTTGCCCATGGTAGGTATTTAATAAATATGGGCCAAATACAATGACATTTTCCAGAATATTGGCTGCAAACAGAAAGAGAAAAATAGATTGGAAGGTAGAAAAGTCAGTGGTGATTACGTAGTACTGAATATGCTGAAATTTGGTGCTTAATATGGAATAAATTGAAAATGTAATGAGTGTCTGGGAGAAAGAGAAAAAAAAAGAAATCTTGTACATTTCTGGCAAAGGATATCAATTTGCAGACGGGCTTTGCTGCATTTGTGGTGTGATCGTGGGCAAGTCAATCTTTTCAGGCTTTTGATTTCTTCCTTGGTGAAACAAGAAGGTTGGAATCAATGAATTTTAGTGACCCTCACAGCCCTATATCTGTGATTTTAGAAAAAACAGATAGGAAACAAAAAATAGTATGTGAGTGTGTTTGTATAATATATATGTATGTATAAAATCATAAATACATTCATGCTTAACTGTTGTCTTCTAGGGGAAGGTAGAAAGGAAGAAAGGGGAGAAAAACGAATCAAGTTATAAGTGCCCAGCAGAAAACAAAAGAAAACCTCCAAGAAAACAAAGAAAAGATAGACAGTTCTGAATAAAAGGTGATCTATGATTATATATGCTTTCTTCAAGTGGAAATTTACTGCTACATATTTTGAATCCTCTCGTGTTCTACTGTGTACACAGCAATTTTTTCTTTTTGTTTCTTTTCCCATTTTCTACTTTAGTTTTAAGTAAAAAAATTTAAAAAGAAAAAAAAAAAAGAAAAACACTCGGGGGAATCTTTATAGCTAACCTAGGCCTTGACAGAGATCTTATAGGATAGGGAAGCAGATTTAGATAGAGGAGATCTGATAACTGTTTTATGTGTGGGACAATAATTAGATATATGGACAAAATGACCTGGAGAGAGGAGATAGGAAGATATTGCTTCTTTATTTTTTAATCCATGAACTCTTGGTTTTTATAGCTTAAATGGGGGAGGTTTATATATATATATATGTATATATATATATAAAACTTATATAAATATATATTTTATATATATAAAACCTCCCCCATTTATATATATATATATATATATAATTGCCCTATTTAGCAGTTCTGCCAAATAGGCCACATTGCACAAATTCTGGGAATTTTCCCCTTTCAAGCTAATGCTGAAGTCACTTTTTTGTCCTCATGTCCCCAAACAACAGGATTAATGCTGTTTTGTAACAACTCACAAGCAGATGGCATGGCACAGCTTGAAAAGCAAGCCCTTTTCAGACATTTTTGTAAGGTCTGCTAAGATAAAGTGCTGAAGACTCAAATGAAGGGATCTTGGCATATGCATGTGAATCACAACTCCGCTCAATGAAAGATTTGCTCTACACTGTCACAGCCAAATGGCTTATTCTCTAATGCACTCATGCTGATAGTTTGGGACTTTTAGGAGCCATGTGTACTCAGAAAGGCAGTAGTGAAAATGAGGTAGGATGTTCCACTTAGAAATCCAAGTGAATATGAGGAAAACTAGGAGCTGCTGATGTGAACAGAGTGCCGGGTCTGGAGTCAGGAAAGCTCATCTTCCTGAGTTCAAATCTAGACTGTGTGTAATATTCTTGGCCATAAAATTGGGATGCATGTTATTGTTCGGTCATTTAAATCTTGTACAATTCTTTGTGACCTTATTTGGGGTTTTTCTGGTGGAGTGGTTTGTCATTTCCTTTTCCAGCTCATTTCACAGATGAGAAAACTGAGGCTAAGTTAAATGGCTTAAGTTAAGAGACTAAGCTAAGTGGCTTGCACAGGGTCACATAGCTATTAAGTATCTGAGGTCAAATTTGGCCCAGGTCTCCCTCACTCTAAGCCTGGCACTTTAGCTACTGCACCACCTCTGCCTGTAGTAACCCTCTAACAAAACTGTTATGATTCTTGAGTAAGATGATGTATGGAAAACGCTTTATAAGCTTTAAGGTGCTATATAAATGTAAATTATTTTTAATTAGTTGAAACCTTGAATGATTAAGTGATACTATGGCCTCTACATTAGAGAAGAGCAGTAGACTTGATGTCATTACCCCCTGAGTTTGAGGACTGGATCTACTGTTTATTAGCTGTAGGATACCCAAAGAGGTCATCTCCCCTATTAGCCTCAGTTTCCTCATTTGTAAAATGGATATAATGATACATGCTGTATCTAGCTCACATTACTATCATGAGGTAAAAATGAATCAGTATACATGAAATTGTTTTGAAAACTATATAATATTGCATATTTTATCATTATCATTATCTTTCTAACCCATTAGTTTGGCCAACCATTGCTCACCTATTCAATCTAGACATAATTGTGCTTGTTTTGGACTGGTGGTTAAGTTGATTGAATTAAACTGATACTTATTCTGTAATCTTTTAAACCATAAGAACATTTGGCCTTAGAGATGTGCTAGTGTCTTCTCTTTCATGAAGGACTACGGCACAGAATTTTAACCATGTAATCATAAATCTAATAGCCCTTCAAAGAAAAAGATTCCACATCTTCTCCCAGAAATTCATTTTCACATCTATTAATAATTTGAACAAGTTATTCTTGTTAGTTAACTCATCTTCCTTTATCAGAGTGAGTCGAAAAATTTGTTTTCTCCAAACTGGTTCTGAACAAAAAATGAACTCGGTGAAAACCTTTCATGGAAATGCTATGTAAATTTGATTCACCAAGCGTTGAGGTGTTCTTTGGGTACAGACTACTGTATCTGGTGCAAGAAAGAGCATTAATACATTGTCTTTCTGTGATAAATAAACTTCTTTAAGCCGTTTTTGTATTCATGTGCAGGACATTGTGGTAGACCCCAGTGGAGATACAGAGATAAATACCAACTTTCTTGTCTGGGAATGAGACAATTTGGAGGCAAGAGGGAAAGGACAGAAGGAGAGTAACAGGTCCTCTAAAGGGCAATGGTCTCCTTTCTTCTTTAGAGTGTATAAACACTGGGTAATCATCTATCTTTTTCATGCCAGGTGGACTTTTTAGCTTTGATTACCTGCATTAATATTTGTTGTGCTTGTGGCGAAAAGGTCCTGAACTTGTCTCGTTTTCTATGGAAGTGTGATTAAAAAGCTCTATTTATCCTGTTGAAGCCCATATTTTTTTGTGGAGGAGTATGCACAGCTTTTCAGACAAACATATTCTGGAGTGTAAGCTGTTTTCCATATGTTTGTGACATTCTCGTTTCTTTTTTCCTTTCTTGTTGTCGAGGAGTAATTCTTTATTATTTGTGCGCTCGGTCCTTGATACATCGTCTCTTTCTGGCTTGTTGTAACACCTTCTTTAGCACTGAAGCGGCAATCCTATCTTGGCTGATGATTTTACATGAAACAAACCATCATCTCTCCAGTACGTAATTCTCCTTCTCAGAGAGTCATCTTTACTGTGTACTGAATGCCCTGCGTTTTTTGCTTTGCTATAAACTCCTTTTTCAGTATCTGCTAGCCGCTCAATTTGATGATTGCATCAACTCCATTGTGACTAAGCACAGCATCCTTTTTAATCTCAGCAGACATGACTTGGACTTCAGTTCTTTCCCTTGGGCCCTATAAACTGCCCCATAATCAACAACACAGTACCCTTCCTCAGCCTAGAATATATAAATCCCTCTCATTTCTCCTTTGAAGTTCACAGTCTATTCTTTATTGCAATCTCTTTTCTAGCCCGTAATCATTTTTAGGGACATTTTGTTTGGTGCTTCATTTTAAAATCATTGAGGGCCTTAGGATCCAAAATGAAAAGTTCTGAGGAAAAACTTCTATCATTTCTAATTAGGAAAGCAAATAATGAAAAAAACCCACGACAACTTCATAACAAAAGCAAAAACACAAACACACCCAGACGTCCCCCAATCCCAAACAGTAAGCATGGTTTCTATTATTGTGTGTGTTGTTCACTCATGGATAAAATGCCATTTCTTGATAGTGACTGTGTTTTGTAGGGTTTGGCATTCAGACTGTGATTACACAAAGTAGATGAGATATTTAACCAATTATTGGCAAGTAAGAGGCCGAAAACATGTTTTTCCTCAATTATCTGGAAATTTCATAAGAAAAGACAACTTTGGCATGGATAATTTGATCTTCAGTACTTCACTATCTGCAGAAAGAAACAAATGAGACACTACGTACCACTTTCCAAAAATGGAAAGCTTAAAACAGGAATTGTTTTTAAAGGAATACAAATGACTCTCCTGTAATAGAATGTTGGATCAACCAAATGCTGGCAGTTACACATTGGCTTCATGACCATATGTACAATGTCTGACTTGAAACCATACATGAAATAACAAGGCAGAAAACTCAAAATTTAGCCTAAAAATGACATAGTATGACATATACATGTTCTCTAAACAAATGGGATTCTTAGGAAGCGTGTATACTGGGCCATGGGCAAGTGACTTGCCTAAGAACACACAGATAATACAGGATAAATGAAAGAAATGGGATTCAAAGCCCATTCTTCTGATTCCAAAACTCAATATTCTTTCCGATGCAACATATTAAAATAAAGATCTCTAAGGTCTTTTTTGGTACTAATTTCAATCTAGAAAAATCTTAATTTATCTTTAATGGCAGAGGAAACATGAAAACAATTACCAAAATAGAAATAAAAACTAATTGTAATCATGAGTGGCTTAGTTAACTTTTAAAAAATACAGTTTAAAATATAGTAATTGATTACTAAATCAGTATGTGTTAATTAGAAAAAGGAAAATAATAGTATTCTTTATCTTTATATATCCTAAACAAACTAGACTATTAAGAACTTTCCAAATTCAACTTCTTCCTCCTTTAAGTCTACTCGTGTTTTTCCCTGAATGTGGAATATCTTCCCTATTTTTCCACCCTTCACAGTTCCACTTTGAAATCCTAGCCATCCTTAAAGCACTAGTTCAAATGATACCTGCCTTGTGAAGCCCTCACTACCCAGACATTATTTTGCTCTCACAGAATCACAGAACTAGAGGTACTTTAAAGATCATTTCATCTAGCTGATCTTTGAGTCAGAGCCCTCTCGATAATGTGTTGGTCATCTAGCCAATACTTGAAGACATCCAGGGGTAGGGAGCTCAGTTCACTTTGGTACAGTTATAATTATTAGGACTTTTTTTCCATTGAGTCCAGTTATTGGCTTCTATAATTTCTACTTATTACTCTTATTTTTACTTTCTGGGGATAAGCTGAATGAGTCTAATTCCTTTTTCACGTGACAGTTTCTCAAATGCTTAAAGATACTCATGATGCTTTTCTGCCCTCAAGTCTCATCCTTTCATGACTAAATAAGCCTAGTCTTTAGGATCCCATCTTGTATGCCAGCATCTCCGGTCTTCATCATTCTGATCACCTCTCCTTGAGTGCAGTACAGTTTATCAATGTCTTTCTAGGAAAATGGCACTGTGAATTACTCTGCCTAAAGTCAGTTCTCCTTAATCACTTTAAAATCAAAAGAAATATGCTGACTAAATTAAAGAACAAAGAAGGTCGGAAAAGGAAAGATATCATCATGAAGAAACCCTCATAGAAAACCAGCAGAGAAGTTTAAGAAATGAAGAAAAAAAAAGACCCTTTTAGAAGGAGGAAATAATCAAATAAAAGAAAATGAGGAGAAATCTCTAGGAAAAAATATTAATGCTGTTAACAATTAGATTCCTATCCATACTATAAATGGTAATGCATTTTCCATAAGAACTTCCAGAGTGGTAGAAGACATCAATAATAGATTTAATTTAAATAAAGTTGTAAAGAGGGTCTGAGACAATGTGCTATAGTGAACAAAGGATTTTCCTTGGAATCAGCTTGATAGCAGGGCTCAAATATTACATATGAAACATACAAAAAAATTAATGAAACCAAATTACCAATATTTAAAAAAATGAGAATATGGAGCTAACAATAAATAAGAAGAAATAATAAAATTATCAGAAACTAATAAGTACAATTCTATATCAACAAAATTGAAAAGGGAAGCAAAATGAGTAAATATTTACAAAGCTAAAAAATATAAAGATAAGAAGGCAGGAAATTGAAAATCTAAATAATCCAATCTCAGAAAAAGAAATTTAGCAGTCCATAAATTGTCTTCCAAAGGAGGAAAAACAGGGTCCAAATTAATTCTCCCAAGCATTTAAAGACCAAATTATATCTATACCATTCTCAAAAAAAGGAAGGAAGGAAGGAAAAAATTCATATTCAACTTTGATGAAACAAATATGGTCCTGATATTCAAACCTGGTAGGGATAAAATGGAGAAAGAGTACTATATAGCTTAGTATCTGTAGTAGATACTGAAGGGAAAAAATATTTACAAAGAGGTTACAGAAATATGTTCAAAAATTAATCATCATGACCCAATTGGATTTATACCAGGAATGTGTGGATGATTCAACACTGGCAAAACTATTAGCATAATAAATCTTATTAATAAGAAAAATAATAAATTCACATTATTATATCAATAGATACAGAAAGACTTAGAAGATATATAACATTCATGCTAAAGTGTTTCAAAATGGTAATAAATTGGAAGGACTGTTCTTTAACATGATAAAAAAACTTTTATTCAAAACCAAGTGTTAACATGAGCTGTAATGGAAAATAACTGACACTTTCCCCAATAAAATTGGGATTAAACCAGGCTGCCTGCTATTTCCACTGTTATTCAACATAGTATTTGAAATGAGAACAATAGAAATAAGGAGGAAAAAATGCACAAAAAGAATAAGATTAGGTAAAGGAGTTGCAAGATGATTTACTTGTGGACAATATAATTTTCGTAACTAAAGCTAGCTAGCTTTAGTTAACTATCTGGAAACTGAATTCACAAAATTCATAGTTTTTTCTATATTTTATTAACAAGAACTTGGTAGAATGGTTAAAGAAATTATGTTTAAAGTAACAAAGAATTTTTTTAATCTCCCTTTCTATCAACAAAAATGATGCCTAGATATTCAATTGCCAAACAACAACTTTCCCCACAGAATTAAAGAGGGACGTAAGTAATTTTAGAAATGTAAAAGTGGTGATACTGTTTAAATAAATTTAAATAATATAATTTACAAGGAGGAATAAGAAATAAAAACTTTCAAGAAAAATAATGGAAAAAAATGGAATGAAAGGAGCTAAATGTTGCCAGATCTTACATCACATCACAAAACAAAAATTAAAACAACCATAGGAACAAAAATAAAAAGTAAAGCAACAGACTAGATTAGATAAGAGCTAGAAATAAATGCATGCAATTGTCTAATGTTCTTTAAACTGAAGAACTTGCACTATTATGAAAGATATTCTTTATGTAACAAGAACAGCTAGGAAAATGAGATAATAGTTTCATACAAGATAAGTTTAAAGCAATATCTTACACTACATATACCACAATAAATTCTAGATGAATAAATAGTCTAAACATAAAGTCACAGCTCAAAAAATTAGAGAAGAATGGAAAGTTCTCCCTTTTAAAACTCTGGTTAGAGAAAGAAATGATTATCATAATCATGATGGAGGAAACCATTAAAGACTAGTCACTTTTCATCATATAAGATTCAAAAGCTGTTACATAAATAAAATCAATACATCTGAAATTATAAATATATAGATTAAAAACCATTTTATTAAGTATCTCTGATAAAATTGTGATATTCAAAATATATAAGAAATTGATATAAACCTATAATTTATTCAATTGTCTATTAATCAAATTGCATCACCATTTTCCAAAAGGATGAATACAAATATTTTACAACCATCTACAACCACATTTTCAAAATCATAAATAAGAGAAATAAAAAATAAAACAACTCTAAGGGATAATTTTATACTCGTTTAATTGACAAGGTATAAAAGAGAAAAAAATTCTATGTTGGCAAGGTTGTAGGAAAACGGTCATACTAATGTGTAGTTGGTAAAATTATGAAGTGGTTTAGTCATTCTGGAAAATCATTTGGAGGTAGGCGAGAAAAGTACTAAATTGTTCATATTCTTTGGCCTAGTCATTAAACCACTGGAATTATATCCCATAGAACAATAAAAGAGTCATATATACCAAAAATGTTCATATTAGCATTATTTTGAATAATAATACTGGGAACAAAATGTGTTCACTGAATGGGGAATTTCTGAACAAACTATAGTCTATGCATGTAATAGAATATGACTATTGTTGGTTTCTGCATCCAGAGTGTCTTGAGACACATAAGGATGTGCTCCTGTGGTATGGATCTACATCCAGTTCTAGGCTTCTTTTACCATTTTTGTTCATTTCCCCCCAGTCAGAAAATAAATTAGAGTTCAGCAGAGTAGAAGTAAATTATTGAGGTTTGGGAGAGAAGGAACCTTGTGTATATGTGGTCTTTCCCCCTTCCCATCCTAAATCCAAGGAACTGAAATTGGCAACTTTGGGACAAAAACACATGGAATTCTCACGTGCTTACTCAAGATGTTTGAGATAAGGGATCCTAAGGGTAAACTTTCCCATTTTGAGACATAACATCGCTAATACATTTTCACAGCAGCAGATGGCAGAAAAAGACATATCTGTGCCCACTTAGCCCGAGAGAGAAATTCTTGGATGATGCTCCTAAACCCCAATCTCATGTGCAATAAGAGGTTTTTATTTCTCTTCTTGGCATAATGAGCCCTCCATCTAGCCTCCTAGACAGAAAATGGAGATCTCTTGAGCAATGCCAACCTTAGGCAGTACTTCATGTCAATTCTCCTTTGTTCAAGAGTTTGTGGATCAGTACTTCTACAGGAAAAATGGAATTTTTTGAAAAATGCTCTTGTTTGGAGAAAAAAGAATATTTTACATAGAGTTCTCAAACCTAAAGGAAACCAGTAATTTGGAGAATCAAGGGACCTGGATTTTGTAAACCTCCCACTACTATAGTAATTTATTCGAATAGTGCTGGTCTATAATGGGAAAGTGATTGCTTGTTTTGCTTCCCAAAAATATGTTTGCCTTCTAAGGGGAACTGACCTACTACTGTGAGTGATTCATAGCTTTTCTGTTTCTATTTATAAATTCCTGTGTGTACTTTGAGTGTCTAATGGTTTTTTTTTTTAAATCTAGCTATAAGCTCTTATGGATCTTTTGTATAGGGGAATTGACATAAACTTATAATTTATTTCATTCTCTGTTAGACAAATTTCTGTAGGATGAATTAAAGATAGTTCTATACCTGATATGTATTTCTTACTATGAGTGATTTTATGGGAGTTATGTTTGGAAATATACGAGAATAGTTCTTGATCTTAGTGCCACAAGGGCAGGGGTCCCATGTGGGCAGCCAGGTGATGCAATGGATAGAGTGCTAGGGCTGATGTCAGGAGACTTAGTTCAAATCCAGTATCAGACACCTATTAGCTATGTGACCCTAGACAAGTCACTTAGCCCAGTTTGCCCAAGTTTCCTCATCTGTAAAATGAGCTGGAGAAGGAAGAGGCAAACCCCTCCAGGATTCCTGTCAAGAAAATCCCAAATGGGATCACAAAGAGCTAGACATGACTGAACAACAGCAACAGTGCTTACTGCAGAGCTGTATACCACAAGTATATAATGTTTGCTGAATTTAGTTGTTTTCCCCAAGAAATAAAAACCAGGAAATATCATATAACACAGCAGCAACTACAAATTTCTGGGTTCCGTGAGGAAAGTTTATGGCTTACATATCATATGGCAAGATTCCATCTATTTCCTCTTGATGAAAGGACCAAATGCAGTCAAAGTGATGGATGTTGTCAGACTTTGGAGGATAAGTCAAAAGGTTGTCATGCTTTGGAGGCAATATAGACCAAGAGCAGAGCAAAACAAAGAATTAAACTAGAGTTTCCCAAACTAATTTGGCTGCAGGATACTTTTGGTCTTGAAACATTTTGACAGAATCTATAAATGTAGGGTGGAGTGGGAGTGCGGTTGTTGGAATATCTATACCCCTGGGAAGTTTTGGAGCAAAAGAGATCAATTTGAACCTATTTTCAAATGAATGTTCTGCCACATGTAATGAGCTTGTTTTGATCCCTACGCACATACTTTCCCATTTAGCATCTTAGAAGGAAAAATAATGTTGACATTTCCCCATTCTGTGCCCTCTCCCAAACCCTGAGTTACATACTATAGAATTCCACTGCTCTGCAGAACACAGTTTGGGAAACTGTGCGACGAGAATGTCCGAGGAGGCTGAGAATAGCCCAGTTGTTTAATGATGGAGGTGGGAGACTGCCTTTGAATCCTGACTCTGACCAGGATACACCATATTTGTTGCTGTTTCTGTTAAATCATTTTTTCAGCCATATTTGACTCTTTGTCACCCCATCTGGGGGGTTTCTTGGCAGAGATACTGGACTACTTTGCCATTTCGTTCTCCAGATCATTTTATGGAGGAGGAAACTGAGGCAAACAGAGAGACTAAGTCTTATATGTTATTCTGTTGCTTTTAGCATCTAGCACAGAGCTGTACTCCAAAGGTATATGATCAATGTTAGCTGAATTTGATGTATTAGTTGCATATGATATAATCACACAGCTAGTAAGTGAGATCAGATTTGAAGTCAGGGTGAGTCTTCTTGAGTCCAGATTCAGTACTCTGCACTTTTTCTACCAGGGTTTCAGATATCTCATCTGTAAGACAACGATCACTTTACTTACACTGCCTCCCACACATGGATTAGAAAAATGCAGGCTACTTAGCTGGTCTTAACACCATTTCTTTCACTTGTGAAGTCAGTAGGGAAGCTGGGGAGAGTAGAGGTCAGAGTACACAAAGTGCTGGACCTGAAGTCAGGTAAACTATTCTCCCTGTGTTCGAATAGGGTTGGATTTGACTCAAACAACTAAACAACAACAAACAACAAAGCCGATGCCCTGCCTACATCACAGGGTTATTGTGAAGATCAAGACACAGATAAGAAATTCTCTAACTTTTCAGGAGCCACGCAAATATACTCCATTATTATTACTGTGACTATTATTTCACAGACTGATGTTCAACATTAACCAACTATTATTCAACATTAGCCAAATTATGTTCACAAAAATTCAAATACATTTGTACTATTCAAATAAAAATGAAGAAATAAAACAGAGATGTTAGATGATGGCTGGATTGTTGGATAAGTCAAGTGCTGCACATGTATCCAATATCCAAAGAACCAGAGGCAAAGCTAAGGCATATTGGATATCTCCCCTAAGGAGGATTTACAGAACCATTGGAGAATGTGGAAATTAATTGTGATCTGCCCCATGAAAAAACACTCACACAGATGAAACTAGAAAACCATCAGAGTATTTATAAAGCACTCGATGACATACTGGGGATAAGAAGCTGAGTGAGATCTGACTAAGAGTTATCCATTGAAAGCATGTACCATTAATCTGCTTGTGTTAAAATGGTACTTTAGTGTTTGGAGTCATTGAGAATGAAGGATGTTATTTTATATCTCTAGATGCCTACTTGCATAAAATAGAGAAAGAGAAAATCAATGAATTGGGCTTACAATTTAAAAAGTTAGAAAAAGAGCACATTAAAAACCCTCAATCAAATACCACATTGGAAATTCTAAAAATAAAACAGGAAATTAATAAAATTGAAAATAAGAGAATGAAGGATGTTGATGTGGTACCATGGAATGCCAAGAAAGCTGGTGGTAGAGTAAGGAGACATGCCCTCAAGTTGCAGCCATGACACTTGCCTAGTTGTCAAGTGAATTTTGAGTTTCGATATTTACAGCTGTAAAATGGTAATAGTATTTGCCTTACCTATCTCATGGGATTACCACGAGGAAAACTTCTTGGAACATATTCTACAGCCAGGCGGAATACTACTATTAGTAAACATTAATCCATGGAATTAATTTTGCCTAGTGATAGACAGTAATCTGCTCTTGCTCATTATACCAAACTTCAGTAGAATACATGTTCGAGTCTCCTCCCCTCTGACAGGCCTTAGGTTCCTGCTGACAATTACTAACAGAGAAGAAGAAAGCCAAGTCTCATCACCACAGGGTGTGTGGGAGTGTGAGCCAGAAGTTATAATTTGAGAAAAAAAGCCAAATGTCAACTGGAACTGAAGCTGGAAAAAATCAAGATGTTTTGAAAGATTTATAGTGAGAGACAAGGGAAAGATAAAAAATCGAGACAGAGATTATGTCTGGTGGACAGGTATAGGGAAGGGAAAGTTGAGCTTTTAGGAAAGTTACAAAGATTCATTTAGCAGAAATAACGAAAGTTTTCAAAAATCTACAATAATCCTACTTATTACTGACATATATAGCAACTCCAACTTGTTACATGAATTGGGCACTAAAAGGTATAATGTGAGAGGCAGTGCAGTACAGTGGATAGGGAACTAGCATCAATGCCAGGAGGACATGATTTCAATCGTGTCTCAGTGTTCAGACAACTTCTTAATATTATACAGCTTGTTCTTGATTTTTGTGGATAATGATTCCCATGAAGTGATCCTACATATTCTAAATTCATACAATTCAAAGTTGTATTCTATTTAAATTATGATCATTATGCCCAGCCCCACGGAAATATGCCGTGTGAAACTGAATAGCAGTGGGACTTCTTAAGGGATTCTTTGCCACACTAACTGGGATTTAGTTACTAACTGAAGGAAAAATGTTGATCTCTATCAGTACATGGAGTTGTCCCACCTGGGAAATTCTTATTCCAAAGCAATTCTGGTTCCAATCCTTCTTTCTAAAAGAAACTTAACAACTACCATACCCTACCTTTCAGTAATAGAGGAAGGAAATGTACTGTCATGGTCTATATTACCGGGGAAGTACTAATGATGCACTTGGACAATTTATATCACTTATTAAGAGCCAGCCATTGTATGTTTTAAATTTTACAAAGGTTCCTAGGCTGTTGATGATCAGAGGCATCTCCACGATGGGTGATTATTCGCCCATGACAATTAACAGCTACAAATACATGTGTACAGTAAGCTACATGGAAAATAATCTGGGAACTCCATAGTTAAAGGTAACATTTAATGGACCTTCCTTTTCTTGTGAGAAAAGCCTCCCAGGGCAGAGATGACCGTTCAGGGGCCATAATACATGAAAGTAAGTGATAGGGTCTTATTACACAGAAACTGATATATTGAATTGTCAGTGAGTCTAAAATCCAAATGCAAGGTGCAGAAAAGGGGGTCCGACATCTGTTCTACATTGAGGAAGAATATACGGATTTTTTTCTGTTGGTAAATTAGAAAAATATTTTGCAGACCTCTTGTGGTATAGAAAAAATTATGCCCTTTCTTTTCTACCACGGATACTTCTGTTTCTGACTCACTGACAACTCAGTAAATCAGTGTCTATGTAATAAGCCACTGTTGGTTACTTTCATGGGTCCTTGGCCCTACATCACAGGTCTTGCTAAATGCAAAGTGTCCTTTCTTGCGTCAGAAGTGAGGAGACTTGGCTACCAGAGGGAGAGTAGCTCATGAAATTGGATTGTGGGAAACAAGGAGGGGGAAGCTTTCGGTCCCTGCCCTTTCTTCCCCTCTCCATGTTTCTTGCTGATGCCCAGCAGTGCTTTCTCTCTAGGACTGTTCGTTCCACTGATTGAGCCTAGAACACATGCATCAACTCCCTCCCTCCTCAAAAATGATCATCTCCTACTCTCCGAAGAGCAAAGCAGAAACACCACCGATGTTAGCCCGAAGGTTTCATTCTTGAACATGTCTCCCCAAATAAAAACTGGAGGAAGGTTTCTTTCAGTTGTTTACTTACATGGATCCCAAGACCTTCCAGTATCTGGAGCCTTTAAATTACAATGCGTGCAGACGTTTTGGTTCAAAAGCCCTTCATGTCAGCAGGCGAGCACTCATAACTCTCCACCGGTTCCGAATGATAAGTAATTTCCTGATTTGCTCTCCAAAGAATTCCCCCAGACCCTGGGGGAGGAGGGCTGCACGTCGAGAGATTGTGAGGCGGGCGGCATAGGACTCGGCTCCACTGACAATAACTTCCCGATGGGTTGAGTCCCAAAGAAGCATTCCTTGAACACTCTAAGGAGAGTAAATATCCTACTCTATCTGTTGGCTCATTGCTGAATTCCTCCTTGAGCAACAACACGGACCGTCTGCACAATTGCCATTAGTGAACCGTAATACTTCAAGTTAAACACCACTCTGATCTCTTTGGCATGAAAAACACCAAGCAAACCCCCAAATAACCACGAGTCTGGGTTTGACATCTCTCCAAGGATCATTTTGCTTGCTTTTTTAGAAAAGATTTCACATGATTACAGTGTAGGGGAGTTAAAAAGGATGTTAGAGATTATTGAATCCATTCTTTTATTTAGTTTTTCACAGGATGACAGATTGAGAGCTGAAAATGACAGTAAATATCATCTTGTCTAGCCTCCCAGTTTACAGTTGAGGAAATTGAGATTAAGGGAGGTTAAATAGCCTGCCTATGGCCATAGAGAAGTAACTGATTGAGTGAGGCTTTGAACCCAAATATTCTGACTAAATCCAGCAGTCTCTCCACTGCAAAATCAGTGATTCCATTTCATTGATTTTTAAAAAATTTATTGATACTTTCCTTTTTTATATCATAGTCACTTCCCACTAAATCCTGCTTCGTAACAAAGAAAGAGTTATACTTTGTGCCAAGTACTTAGATTATCTCATTTGATTTTCACAACATCCCTGGGAGGTAGCTGCTATTATTATTCTCACGTTACAGTTGAGAAACTGAGGCAGATAGAAGTGACTAGCTCAAGGTCACACAGACAGTCTGAAGTTATATATTTATGAACTTAGGTCTTGCTAAATCTAGGGCCAGCACTCCATCTAAAGAAAAACAATTAAACATAACTCCTTTACAAAATGACATTTGTCTGACAGCCATTATGCTCCTTTAGTCTCACACCTGTCTCTAGGAGGAGGGAAGTATGGTCACTGCAACTCATCAGAGTCTGGTTTTTCATCATCTTATTTCAGTTATCGTTCTGCTTCCTTTATTCCTCATCAGTATATGTAAATCTTCTCATGTTTCTCAGAATTCCTCATGCTATTTATTAAGGTGTAATAAAATTCTATTTATATATCACAATTCATTGGGCAGAAGCAGCAGTGGAGACCCTAATGAGTTATGAGCTACAGTTTTTAGCAAGTAAAATCACAGGCATCATGACCTGGATGTTTCTGAATACAACAAAGTTCATTAAGTTAGGGAATCTTGTGTACCAGTCCTGCCTCTGATACACAATGGCTGGGTGATCCTGGATTATTTTTTCAATGTCACAGGCAATGATTTAACATTATAAATTGCAAATCTAATGAAAATCTGCCTTGATAAAGGGAATTCCTCCATCAGGAATCCCTACGCTAATAAAATCATGGTACAGACTTTTCCCAATCTCAATCAACTCTGTTTTATGATTTCCTCTGGAAATACTTTGTATCCTGGAATTAGGATTGGAGGAATCAGTTGGCAAAAAGTTGCTTCATAATCAGAAAGATTGTTTCAGGGATTGTGGAAGGAAAAGGGGGCAAGTTAATATCAAGATAACAACTAGCAAAAGGTATCAAGGCTGGCTATGGAAGCAAGCTGGGCCAGACTGTGGAAATGGTGAGCAAAAATAGAGGGGTCAAAGGGACCAGGTGGCTATAGACTCATGGAATTAGAAGGACCTTAGGTAAGGAAACTCCTCTCAAAAGTCACTAGAAGAGGGCCGCCAGCATGAGGAAGGTCATATCACATATGCCATGTTCTTTGAAAATGGGTATGTTTAGCCTGTAAAAAGGTAGATGCAAGAGAGCCATGATGGCTAACTTCAAATCTTTGAATGGCTTTCACGTGAAGGAGGGGATTGAGCTGTTCTATTTGGTCTCAGAGGGCAGAATCAGAGCAATAGGAGGAGGCTGCCAGGAGACCAATTTAGCTTGTTGTCAGAAAAATATCTGGAACCATTAGGGCTGAAAAGTGAAATGGACTATAAGTTTCCCTCTCCTCAAAGGCCTTCAAGTAAAGACTAGACTAACATTTTCAGCGTGTTATATTAGAGAGACATTTTGGGTACAGATTGGACTACTTGGCTACTGAGATCCCTTCCAACCCATGAATTTTGTGAAGTGATATACCCAGAGTGACCCAGGCAATAGTTGGTATAACTAGGATTTATTTTTGTGTTTATTGTTGTTGTATGATAGAGGGAGAGAAAGTAAAGTTAGTGCGAGAGAAGTGGGAGCATAGGAAACAATTCCAAAGATTAGGATCGAGGAAGTGGTGAAACTGAGGCATGGCGTTCCTTTTGGAATGTAGCCGGTCTGGCTTGGAGGAAGATGTCATTATAGAGAAGGAGGTTCGAGGATTGTGTGGTCGAGATCTTAGAAGAACATTGGAATGATGCAAAGAAGGGAAGAATAACCTTGGTGCTGAAGTTACTGAGAAATACAGACATGTGACTTACAGGCTGATAGATGCCAAACATATAGTTCTCAAAACAACACCATGTTCCTGTTAAAACGGGGAGGTAAAAGCTTTGGTGGAATAGCTCAAGGCTACAGGGGAGTTTATTGAAAATTGAATGTAAGAATAATACATACATACGTACATACATATTTTTTCAAAAGATCTCCTAAGACTAATAAAAGAGGCTTTCAAGTGAAAAAGTAGAAGGAAATATGACTATACACAAGTCCCAAACTAAATATTAAAGATGTCTGGCTATAACACCGGAAGAAATGTAAGAGAAATATAGGGGATTAATTTCAGAGAGCCCAACAATGAAACTGAGATCAGCCTTATAAATATATGTGTGAATGTGAAAAGTGCATCTAACAAGCAAAGTTGATCTTAATGTAAGAGATCTTAAAGGAAGGAGGCAAATTTGATCTCAGCTATTACTGAGACTTAGTTGTATTGAACTGATGATTGAAATGTGGGTTTAGGAAGTGTATTTCCCATTCAAAAGTTATAAGTAGGAAGAAAGGGATAAACAGAATAGCATTATATTATTATTATATATTATTATGTAATCAATTATATATGTAATCAAATATATATATGTATATATATATACTCATATGGAAAAATCCAAAAGTCCAAAGGAAAAAAAGTAGGATGAATAACATTTAGGAAAAATGAACAGAAATGATACTGAAATTAGAACATTCTGTATAAACTACCAAAACAGAAGGAATAAATCAGGAGGGATTGAGGAAATAAATCACAAGCCTGGCTTGGAGGCATTATTTAGTACTAATGGAATATTCCATTAACCAAATCTTCTGGTGGAGTGTATGCTCCTTTCCCCCCACCTTTCTCTCTGTCTCTCTCTGTCTGTCTCTCTCCAAAGCAGAATAATTAATTCTTAGACTTGTCTTAAATAGAATTTCAGTCTTCAAAAGGTAAATTTCAGAAGTAACTGACATCTTAGAAGGAGAAAAAGTCTGTGGAAATGATCAGATCTTCGATAGGAAGTGATCACTCCTTTTTATAATTGATAATAGTGGAGGGGAAAGCCAATCAAAAGTCCAATATCAATCCTTTTTTCAAAGAACTGATTTCAAAGGTTTCAGGATGTCATACTCTCAAATTCTATAAGAGAAGTCAGTCTGGGGAAAATGGGAATCCCTCAAAAATAATGTTTTTAAGACACAAAGAGAAATTATTCCAATAAGGAGAAAAATGGAGATTTCTCTTAAGAACCTTATATACATTCACAGGAAATTCATTGATCAGATAAAAAACATATACAGAAGATATAAACAAGGGTAGATAATAACAATGAAACCATAATACAATCCTTTAAGAATGGTGCCAGAAGTACTAATGGCCATAATGAGCTAAGTTGTCAAGAAAATCAAAGAAAATCACCCAAATTATATTGGAGAAAAGAGGAAAATGAAAGAAAGGATGGTACTATTGTTTCAAGTGAATAGGCTACTGACATAAATTGAGAAAAAGTAGAACTACTCAACTTTTGTTTTGTTTCTTTATTTTCTGTCAAGCAGAATGAGCTTTGTTCTGAGAAGTATGAGCCCAAAATATATAATATAGTGTTAAAATCCAACCTGATTAAGATGACAATAACAAGTACCTAGATTCTTCATATCATCATACCTAGATGAACTATATCCTGGGACAGTGAAATAATCAGTAGATGTGATTGCTGACCCATGGTCAGTGATGTTTGAAATATTGTGAAGAATAGGAGAGACACTATAGGAGTGGGGAAGGGAAATATCATACTGTTTTCAAAAAAAGTAAAAGAATTGATGGTAAACTAATGTTCTATGATCCTGACTTAGATCCCTGGCAAAATTCTAGGACGTATTGTTAGTGAACATCTAGATAGAAGCAATAATCACAAAGACCTAAGATGGTTTCATCAAGAAAAGTTTTGGCTAGATGAGTCTTATTTTGTTTTTTGATAGGGAAGATGATGAATGAGTTTGAATGTTCACTGTTAGAGACAATTCTCAGACTAATAAGGTAATGGATCCACTGAAGTATTAAAATGATATTGGCTTATCAAGGGACTTAAAAGTAGCTCCCTCACACTTACTAGCTGTATGTCCTTGGGCAAGTTACTTAATCCTGTTTGCCTCAGGTTCCTCATCTGTAAAATGAGCTGGAGAAGGAAATGACAAACCAGTATGTTTGCCAAGAAAACCCCAATTGAGGACACAAGGAGTTGGACACAATTGAAATATTCAACTACAACAACAACAATAATTCAAGCGCTCACATATGGCTCACATAATCTACCTATATTTCAGTGAAACATTTGACCAAGGCTTTCATGCAATTCTTGTGGACAAAATAGGAGAAATGTGGGTTACATAACATGACAATTAGTTGGATTGAATGACCACCCACAAAACGGGGTCCTAAATGGCTCAGTGTTATTCAGAAGGAAGTCTCAACTGCAGTACTTCAAAAATCTGTGCTTGGCTTTATGTCTGTAGCCAGAAAATGTGCCTATGGAGGGCAAAATTGTCTAAGCATTTTCCTTTTTCTTTTTTTGAAAAGAAGAGGATAGATTTTTCTCAAACCAGTCTTCTTCCTACTAAGGACAGTTCAGGGCAACATAATCTTTCCTTTTGGTCACTGTCTCTACTCTTTTCCCCCCACCCTCTGAACCCTTTCCTTTCTCATGGGGGAAGATACACAGAATACCTTTTTAAACTAATTTGTTTTGTCTACGGACTCAATATTTGAGCTACAAAGGGTTGGACATACCCGAATGAATGAACAACTACGTTGAGAGAATGCTATCAGTTTCTGGTATAGAATCATTTAACAGTGCCCAGGACTTGGGGGCCAGCAACTTTCCACTGTGGGTGGCCACAGCACCTGCAGGAGCACTCACCAGGCTTTCCTTCCACCGTGGTTACTTCCCCAATAGATAACTTGATTTGGAAACATGACTGTTACCAAAGCTCTTGAGATCAAATTGTATCCACTAGGATCTGAGGAGAGACAGTGGAGGTTGCTGTTGTAATGGTGGTGGTGATTTGACTTGCCAGCCAATGCTGCCTATGGAATCTCCCTTAGCTTGCTTGCTGCTCCAGCTAATCTGTCTTGCCTTGACTTCCTTGTTTGTGGCAGTTGTCTGCCTCCTTTTCATTGGGACTGCTTTCCTGGGTAATGGCTATAATGGTTAGGCTGGAAACAGGGCCCGTGATGGGACAGCTTGCCACTTTCAGGGTTCCTAAGTCAGATGGGTAGTGGTGGTTGGTTGGCAATTGTCCCTGGCAGTAATGAGAAAAGTAGAATCCTTCTTCACTATTTTTCCTTCATTCACTAGGGCTTGATTGGAAGCAGGTTTGGTAAACTGGTCATCTGAACTATTAATGTGATGAGAATTTTGTGTGTATATGTTGTTTTTCCCGCTCTGTGTTCTTTAGATAATTCTGGGAACATTTATCTTCGACTGAAAGTCTAATGATTAATTTTTGACTTTCAGTGGAAATCCTATCTTGCCTAAAGCTACAGGATCTGGCAAAAATACATTAATTTATAAGAACTCAGCACATAAACGTAAGCAACACAATTCAACAGCATTCCAACCACTGTATTGCAAGAGACTACTTTATCTGACTATAGTTCTCCTTTGAACTTCTTTCTGACTTTATTTGAAAAGTTTTATTGAAAACATTAAAATATGGGCACTGCTTCAAAGCATATTTTGTTTGTAATTGAGATGCCTTGCCCGGTTTACACAGTTTACTTAAAATTAATACTAAGAGCTCAAAAAAGAGCTTGGAATTCTCACCAGTTTCTATTTCTAAAAGTAGTTTTTTAAAAGGCTAAAAATAAAAATAAAAAAATCCCCTTAAAAAGAATGTAATTCCAAGAGCTCATTCCCACCCAACCCCCAAACCCTCAATGTCTTTTAGAGATATTTTCCCTATTTGGCTATTTCAGCAGGGTGATATGAGGAAAATATTTAGTAAATGTATTTGTAACTAATATTTTGTTATTATTATCATTATGACTACTAATAATAATCCAAGAAAAATTTCATATGATATTAGCAAAATACAGAGCTTATCACTAGAGTGATTATCACTTCCTCTTCAAAAAGGAGGAATACTAATAAATATTCTTAGATTGTATGATAAGCAACAAACTATATAACATTTCTTCAGGAACATATGGCACTTCACAGAGCAATAGTAAAACTAGATTATATATATATATATGCATATATATATATATATATATATATACAGAGAGAGAGAGAGAGCGAGCATTAGACTTATTGAATGAACTATTTTTAATTTATCTTTAAATGGAGTCTATTTTAAAAAAAATCTAAACCAAACCAAAAACTAACATTAAGGAGTAGAACATAAAGACCCTGAAAAACATGCCCATTAATTTGTTCAACAATATATTGACAAAGTAGTGCTGGACCTTCTAACAACGGCAGAATCAAGCATTTTTGTTTAAAGAAGTTCATGATAGCAATATAAGAATAGATAATTATTATGTTCATCCTTAAGGATCTTAGGTTTTTTGGTCAATGTAGATCTTGTATGGAAATGATAAAAATTGTCTAATAGACTATTTCAGGTTGCAAAAATGTAGCACCTTGTAAATACTTAAAAAGACACGATGAAGTGACCAGAATTATATACCAGAAGGTTGCTATCCTTCATGAAGAGACAGATGACAAATTACTAATTCATTCTACAAAATGTTAAGAAATCAATTATAAACTACTAGAACTCAGCATTATCATGGTATAATGGGAGACTAGCCAATGAATCAATCTTTATCAACATGTCAGTATATTGGGATTAAAAGGAGACCCCGAAAGGTTGGGATTCCAGACTGGTATCATGAGATGTCTCAAAAGAATATGGAGGCTCGAACCCATCTCCACATCATGGGGCAAAGTTTATAACTGTGATATTGAAGCAGGCTAAGGAATTTATCAAAGAGCTAGAAGCAAGAAGATAATTTTATTGGAAAAACCAAGATCAGGTTCAAGTTCCTGATATGCTCATTTTATGGCTTAGAGGTACAATTGAGGAATAGTAGGGATAGGGTTGCATCCAACATTGAAGTCTATGGTTTAAGAATATTGAATAAAAGTGGAACAGCTCCCATCATTGAATTCTGTGGCTAAGTGACCAACAGATTGTTCTCTGACAGCCAGCTTTGTTTGTGGCACTACCAAGACTGGATAACCTTAGGATTTCTCACATTTCTCCCTAGGAACACACCTCACCTAATGTGCTCAGCTAATTCAAACCTTGTGTAGACTTGACCATGGTTCATAAACCATATAATAAAGATGAAGATTTTTGTTTGTTTCCTCATTTTCCAGCTTACTTCTTGACTTTTAATTTTATGTTGAAGTTGTGTTCTGCTCAACTGGGGATGGGAAATATTGGTCTAAACTTCAGCCTTTTTCATTTTGCTATTTTCAGAGCTAGTTAGAGGGGTCACATGAAGAAGTCCACAAAGGGCCAGGGATCTACATAACTAGATGTTGCCCTCCTGAACACACATATCCTCCACACTATATAGAATGAAAAACTCTAAAACCATGGATAACCAACAGGAGAAATAAAAAACTTGTGGGAATAAGATCAAATAAATATATAATCCCTGTCCCTCTCTCTCCCAGACCTCCATTTAAAGGTGTTGTCTTCATCTCTTTATTTCCACCTGACTGCCCTCTTTTGAATTTCTTTGGACTTCTCTGTCATGACCAAGAACCTCATCATTGGGGCATCTCATTATCTGGAGATCCCCTTAGCCATGGTGCTGATAGCTTCTTTCCCTCTGGTTGGAGGGTGGAACCATCAACTGCAAAACCGTTATTTAAGGAGGTGAGCCAGACCAGACATCTCTTTCACTTGGCTTTGTACCCTTTTGGACCTCTGTGCTTCTTCAAAATGCCTTCCGCTTCCTTTCATAGATTCTCTTCCCCCATTAGATTGTACTTTCCTTTGAGGGGATATATTGATATATACCCAGCAGCTAGCTCAGAGAATGGCACATAGTAAGAATTTAATAAATATTTATTGCCTATTACCTTCCTGGATATATGTTATTGGAGTTGTCCTGAAGATATTTCCATTGAGTCTTCAGGACAAGAGTTTGGGTCTCAAGACTTGCAATTATTTATAATAAAGCCCCCAAACAGTAATTTGATCTACTTGCTCAATAGTCTGACAAAAATGAAACATCCAAGAATAGTTGAATAGCAATTTGTCACAAGGCCAACTCTATGTAAACTTCATTGTATATGAAAATGATATAAAGGATAGGAAATACTAATGATACTGTTGCTAACCTACACTCACATAAAGCTTTATAGTGTACATGCTTGATGGAGTGGGAAGACTGGATTTGGAAATGAAGGTACTTTTTACTGCTTCTTCCTTCCTTCTTCCTCCCTACTCTATATCCTATCTGCAGATGCTCTGCCCAAAGAAACGTCATTTTTTTGATTGCTGAAACCTCCCAAGATATCTTGTGGTTTACCAGCTAGATTTCTTTCTTAAATATCTTGTTTTAAACCCAAATCACTCTGGCTCTCGATTGGCCAACTATAGGTTAATTGATAATTATTTAGGATCTGGCTAACTCAGTGAATGTAAATAGCAATTGTTCCACTAGTAATTATGTCTCTCCCCCCCCATTGTTTTTTTTTTAAACTGGGTAAAAGAGACCATTCTCTGCCTCATTTCTTACCCAGCCTTAACCACCAGTTGAGTGTTGCCTCAGGCAAATTGGAACTTATTAAAATCTTAGCTTAAAAAGGCCAAGGTCCCCACAGCATTCAGGGTGATCTCCAGTTATCCTGATGGATGTATTGCCCCTGGATCCAGATGGCTCTGGAGGAGAAACTGAGGCTGATGACTTTGTATAGCCTTCCCTCACTTAAGTCCAATTCACTTACAAGTCATAGCATTACCTTCCTGTTGTCATGGCCCTCTTTGAGAACTAAGGACAAACAACAGCAATAGTTACATTAATGTATATGACTAGGAGCAGACTGAAGGAGTATGTAATCCTGTGTAAGGTTTAGGAGCAGGTGTTCTTAACCTCGGATTTTGAGTTTATTTATTTATTTATTTATTTATTCATTTGTTCATTCATTCATTCATTATTTTAGGGGCAGCTAGGTGGCACAGTGGATAGAGCACCAGCCCTGAAGTCAGGAGAACCTGAGCTCAAATCTGGCCTCAGATATTTAATACTAGCTGTGTGACTCTGATCAGGTCACTTAACCCCAATTGCCTTAACAAAAAAAAACAAAACAAAACACAATCCAACACACACACACACACACACATATAATAACTATTTCAATATAATTGATTTCTTTTGCAATTCTGTTGATTTCATTTTATGCATTTAAAAATGTTATGCTGAGAAAGGATTCGTGGGCTTCCCCAGACTGCTAAAAGGGTCCATGGTACAAAAGAGTTTAAGAAACTCTGGGTTAGACTCATTTCGAGATGGAACACTAAATATCTCTTTAAATATTCTTTGGGGACTGAATAGGAGGATGTTCTCCCCCAGAGGTCAAATGTTTTGGCCAGAGCCATCACTGTTTGGCAAGCTTCCTCAAAAGGAGAAGAGGTTGTGACCTAAGCAGGGTGTGAATAAGCTTTTCCAGGGAGCCAAGTATGTGCTATTTGCCTCCAAAGTTGCCTCCATAATGGATGCTCTGGGAAATGATTCCAGAAATGTGAGTGTAAGAACTCAGACACAAAACCACATTTTAGTCTATAATTATATTCTGGGGTGTGGATCAGACTATGTCTCAGAGACAATAATTCATCAAAACTTGGTTTTTAATTGCTAAGCAAGGGATCCTATTTTTGCCACACAAAGGGAAGCTCCAACATACACTCTGCTCTCTGTGTGGACAGACTGTTTAGTTTGTTCCCAGAATGCAAATCTAGTGCAGAAATAACACAGCTGGGTTAGCTGAAGGTGGTGGAGGGGACACACATTCCAGGTATTTTCTTTTATTATCAATGTGCTGTGAATCTGCCAACTCCTGGACCAGGGTATCGCTTGCCTGGGAAACACTCTCAGCAGATGTGGTCAGCTTGCACTTGCTCCTTTCCAACCAGAAATTCAGACTTCTCTAGATTACAGTAATTGCTCTGTGTGATCTATTTAATGGACATGCTACAATCTGCCCTGCTATCTTAGGAGATTTAGTGGGATGAGCAGGTGATGGGATGTCAGCACTTGAGTATGACTCTGATTCAGTTATGGAATAAAATACGCAAGGGGTAGATTAGGTGTGAGCAAGTTTGGAAGAAGTGGAGTAATTTGAACTATTAGGTGAACTCAGAGAAGGATTGATGGCAAAAGAAATCATCAGAGTCCCGGCTCTGTGCATTTTGGAGAAGGGAGGTCAGCAGCTGTTTTGGCCGCCACAATTCGAGGAGCTAAAAACCCTTGTGTCTGTAAGCAGAGGACACAATAGTTGGGGTGGAAATTGAGTCTTTCTTCTCTCTCCCTTCTCCCAATGACCAGAGGACAGCTTTGTGAACTTCAAAAGGCTGCAAGAGTTGGACTTTCTATTTGTGTCCCTAGCAATAGTCTTGCAACACCAAGGACTGAAAGCAGAACCAAGAGTTGAGAAAAGTGCCCACAGCCAAACTCAACACAGTGATGAAGAAAGGCAGATTCAGAACCCTAGAAGGTAACTTCACTAGAAATCCCCATTTCTCCTGGACTTTGTATGTTTTTATATTGCAGTAGGTCCTAGGTATTAGGAAAGATTGTTTTTTATATCAACTGTTAGCATACTATCTCAGTAAATACTCTTTACCAAAAAAAAAAAATAATTCTGTCTGGCTACTTGATAATCCGTGGGCAACATACTGGATGGAGGCTCATGAGCATGTGACAACCTAGAACCCTTAGGAGAGAAGCAGTAGGTTGGGGACTTGGCTCCACACTTTGATTGAATGGCGATTTGGAGAGTGATATATATATATATATATATATATATATATATATATATATATATATATATATATATATCTTTATGAGTTGTCTCCCTTGTTAGAATGCAAACTCCTTAGGGGCAGGGGCAAAGGGGGGGTGAGGAAGTGTGGGGTGGGGGTGATGTTTCATTTTTGTCTTGGTCCACCTAATATTTTTTAAACAATAGTTTTTTTATTTTTAAAATACATGCATTTAGCCTTGCAAAACCTTGTGTTCCAAATGTTTCTCCCTCCCTTCCCTTCACTCGTCCCCCCAGACAGCAAGCAATCCAATATATGTTAAACATGTGTAATTCTGTTTTTAAGCTTTTTATTTACAAAACACATGCATGGATAGTTTTCAACATTCACCCTTGCAAAACCTTTTGTTCCAATTTTTTTCCTCCCTCCTTCCTAGATGGCAAGTAATCCAATATATATGTTAAACATATGCAATTCTCCTATATGTATTTCCACAATTATTGTGCTGCACAAGAAAAATCAGACCAAAAAGGGAAAAAAATTAGAAAGAAAATAAAATGCAAGGAAATAACTACAAAAAAGTGAAAATAATATGCTGTGATCCACACTTAGTTCCCATAATCCTTTCTTTGGGTTATGAACAGTATTTAGCACACTGCCTGGCACAAGGAAGTGTTAAATAAATGTTTGTGGGTAGATTGATTAAATAAAGATGGTGGCCATGTGAGTAGCGAGAAGGGGATAGACAGAAAACATGTCAAAGAAGTGTAATTAGCAAGATCTGGCCACTGATTAGATTGTATTACATTTATTCTATATATGCATCTTTATGTACTCAGTCATTTTACATATTGATTTCCTCTTTTGAATGTAATTTCTCTCAGGGAAGACATTTGTTTGGTTGCCATTGCTTGTTTTTGCCTTTCTTAGTATCCCTAGGGCTTGGGATTTGTGATGGAGGAGACAAAAGCAGGTTTGATTGTTTATAGACTCCAGATGTGGGAGAGCAGTTGTCAAGATGGTACAGCGAAAGAGTACATAGGATGCTGTGAACTAGCATGAACACAAAGTCCTACAGGGGAAGTCAGCCCAGTATGGAGAGGAAGCTACAAAAAACCAAAATTCTGAAGACACAAAGAAACAATTCTGATGCAGAGGAAGAGGGAGAATTGTCTACAGATACACATGTTGATACATAGGGAGCTCCCCAAATAACTGAGATTTGCAAAAGGCATGCAGGAGGAGGCAGTGGGGACCAAGAATGGAGGAAAAGCATGTCCTGATGCTGAAAGAATTGTGGTCAGAGGGTTAAAACTGAAGATGGGCCGAGGGGGGACAGCTAGATGGCACAGTGGATAGAGCATCAGCCCTGAAGTCAGGAGGACCTGAGTTCACATCTGGTCTCAGACACTGCCTAGCTGTGTGACCCTGGGCAAGTCACTTAACCCCAATTGCCTCAGAAAAAAGCAAAAAAAAAAAAAAGATGGGCCAAGGGGCGAGAAGAACTAGTGATCACAAAAGAGCTTCTCGTGGAAAAGAGGGGAACTGAAAACGGAAAGGATTGCTGCTTGATTGGGGTGTATGTGTGTGTGGCAGGGGCAAAGCGAATTGAAGACTGAGAATTCTGTCTTCTATGTCCAGAAAAATCCTCTTTGGACTGGAAAGGGTAGAAAGCAGGCATAAGGGATCGAGATCCAAGACAAAGAGGGACATAAGAAATGAACAAGTGGTTGTCTTTGATGAACACTGTGATTCAGATAAACATTTCCCGGCAAAGTGAAGTAAGTGCCATTGATGCTTCCAGGACCATTTTCAGTGATTGTTGAACAGCAGCTGTCAAGAATGGGAGACACGGCAGGACCAGATGAGGGAAAATAGCTTAATTTTTATAAAAAGAAAGTGAGCAAAGTAGGAATACGACAGGGCACTGAACTTGAATCCTGATACAATTCTAGAAGGTTTTACCAACAGGGTGATTATTGATTGTCTAGAAGGAGAAGTCATGATCATGAAGACTCAGACTGACTTCATCACGAGGAGGTGCTTAGTAGCACCTTAGTAATCTAACCTGATTTTTTTTTTTGATGAGGTTACTAGATAGATTCATATAGTGGAAACAGGAAAACATTTTATGGAATGAGACACTGAACCATCTCATGTTGCAGTGGTGTGATAAGCATTTGTAAAAGGCCAGTGGGTGAAACTCAATTAACAAGCAGTTATTGAATTAGTCAATAAACATTTATTAAGGACTTACTATGTGCCAGGCCCTGTGCTAAATGTAGAAGATACAAGGAAAAGCAAAAAAAAAAATATTCCCTGTCCTCAAGAAGTTCACAATCTAATGAGAGAAAACAAATATAACTGGAAATTAAAATATGAGGGGATTACCTGAAAGCAGTGTACCTACTTATTAAAAGCCTACTACTTGTGAAGTGCCAAGAATACAGAGGCAAAAAAGAAACAGTTTTGCCCTCAGTGAGCTTCTATTTTATTTAGGGAGTATTTGTACATACATAATTATAACTATGTATGTTATAAACAAAATGCATAAAAATAAGTAAGAGAGAATTGGGGGGTACAATGTACTGGCAAATGGAGGGAATGGGAAAAGCTTATGGAGGCCAGAATGGCTGTATTCTACGCTATATAATGAGCAAACAATTACTGTGGATGTCGATATGGCAGAGTATGAAGGAATTGGAGAACTTGATAAGAAATTCCATCACCATGTACTTAATATCAATGACTTCTAAGTAAAGGTTGGCATGGGGGGGAGGGAATAGCAAAAATAATATTGGAAGATAGCAATCAGAAGGAAGAGATAAGAAGTCAAATGCTTGGGGGATTATATAGAAACTTAATCCCTATATATAGTAACTTTCCTTTTAGAAGAGCGTTGAGAGATTCTGAGCCCATCAGGTAGCACCTAACACACACATGTATGCACACACACAAGAAATTTCTGTGAAAATCATTTCCAAATCAGTGAGGTGTTTCCAGACTATTGCCTTGTCAGAGAAAAGATTAAAATTTGTGTGAAATACAAGAATGAAGGGGAAAGAAGAGTGGATTTGGAATCGGAGGTGCCCCAAGTTTGAATCAAGGCTTTCACACTAGGGAAAGAACCTCATTTTATTCTTGTTTAGGAAGAGAGACTGGAGTAGGTCATTTATTGATCAAAATTTATGACCCTACAAGAAATAATAAAAATGAAACTATATGGCATTCCACTGAGGGGAACCACAAACTGACCTATTTAAACAACCTGTTGATATTACTGAGAAAAGGGAAATGGATTTAAAAGGCCAGACATAAATACAAACTATCACCATTTCTTGAAGAACTTAAACTGAAATCAATCACTACAACACGGAGAACAAAAGTGCCTAAAAACTGCATCAGCCAGCAGATAGTTGATCTTCTCTGGTCTAAGAGGTCTATGTGGCAGCCAAGGGCAACACTAGTTTAGAATGTAAATTCATTTGTAAAATTTTATAGAGTATGATAGTGGAATATTTTGAGAACTATCACCTCATAAAACAATGAAAAGCAGTAGAGAGAAAAATAAACTTACAGAAAGTTTGGCAAGAGACCCAATGCTAGATCATCTTGTGGGCATTTAAAGATGAATCACCGAATCAGTGTTTCAGCATTGAAATGAATCGCATAATGATTCTTTTGGAATCATTGGAATACGTAAATGATCATGTATTCCAAACCTTAAAAAATCCCCCCTACAACATATTGGGCAGGTGGTCAGCTAATCTTTGCTTGAAGACTTCCAATATGAAAGAACCCATCACCACATGAAGCAGGCTGCCGTACTTTTAGACATCTCTAATTCTCTGGAAGTTTTCCCCGATAGCTTAAACCAACCTTTCCGAACCTTTAACCTACCACTCCTAGTTTTCCCCTCTGAGACTAAACTAAATAAATCGAATCCTGTTTCCACGTGATAGTCATACAAAAAAGATATATACAGGATAAGTTGGAAACGATCAACAAAGGGAAAACAATTCCTTTAAGGGGTCAAGGAAAAGTTTCTTGTAAATGTTGTGATTTTACCTGGAACTTAGAAACCACAATAGCCAGGGGGCAGCAATGGTCTAGGGAGACAATTCTAAGAATGGGAAGAAATCATTGAGAATCAATGGAGTGGGAAGATGAATTATCGTATGCTAGGATCAGCAAGGAGACCAGTCTCACTGGGGTATAGAGTATATTGATGGGAATAGGGAGAGGGAAGATGTAAGAAGACAGGAGAGGTAGAAATAGGCAGGTTATGAAGGATTTTGATCATCAAGCAGGGAATTTTATGTTTGATCTTGGCAGTGGGAAGGAGCCACAGGAGTAAACTGAATAAATCAATAAAATGGTCAAACTTTCTCTTTAGAAAGTAAAGTGGAAGATGAATTGGACTGAGAGAGACTTGAGGCACAGAGAGCAACCAACAGACTTTTACAAGTGATGAGAGTCAGCACCACAGTTGTGGTAGGATTAGAAGAGAAAAGGGGAGTGGTATAAATAAGAGAAATGATGAAGGTAAAGTCAACAAGATTTGGCAACAAGACCTAGTTAAGGGGTAAGAGAGAAAGTCAGGCATCGAGAATGATACTGATGTCATAAACCTGAGCGATTAGAAGATGACAGTATCTGAAGAGAAATTAGAGAGAAAATAGAGAAAGAAAACTATAGACTAACTTCTCTGATGGATGCTGGTGCAAAAATGTTAAACAAAATACTAGCAAGGAAATTTCAGCAATATATCACAAAGATCTTACAATATGACCAGGTGAGATTTATACCAAGAATGAAGATTTGGTTCAATAGGAGGAAAACTATCAGCATGATTGACTATATCAATAACAAAACCAAAAGAAACCATAAGATTATCTCAACAGATGCAGAAAAAATCTTTTTGACAAAATACAGCATCCATTCCTATTAAAACACCAGAACTATAGAAATAAATGGAGCATTTCTTAAAATGATAAGTAATACCTATTTAAAACCAAAAGCAAGCTTTATCTATCATGGGAATAAAATAGAAGCCTTTCCAATAATATTGGGGTGAAACAAGGATGCCTTTTATCACCACTATTATTCAATAGTGTGCTAGAAATAATAGCTATAGCAATAAGACAAGAAAAAAAAGCGAAGGAATAAAAATAAGAAATAGGGAAACAAAGCTATCACTTTTTGCAGATGATGTGATAGTATGCTTAAAGAAGCCCAGAAAATCAACCGCAAAACTAATTAAGACAATTAAAAATTTTAGTAAAGTTATAGGATATAAAATAAAAAATAAAGCCCACCAGGAAGAGATAGAAAGAGAAATTTCATTTAAAATAATGACAGAAAAGTATGAAATACTTGGGAGTCTACTTGCCAATACAAATCAAAAAATTATATGATGCTAATTACAAAATATTTTTCACAGAAATAAAGGTAACTTTAAACAATGGAGAAATATTAATTGCTCATAGATAGCTCAAATAAAAGGAAATGACAATTTATCTAAATTAATTTACATGTGTACCCACTTCCTCTCAAACACTTATCATTCCCCAATTGATAAATGAGCAAAAGATATGAACAGGCAGGTTTCAGAAGAAATCAATGGTATCTATAGTCATATGAAAAAGTGCTCTAAATCCCTATTGAAAGAGAAGTGCAAATTAAAACAACTCTTAGATATCACCTCCTGCCTATTAGATTGGCTAACATGACAAATTTTGGAGAGGATATGGAAAAACTAGATACATTAATGCATTCTGGTTAATAGTTTGGAAACCATGCCTAAAAGACTATAAAACTGTGCATATCTTTTGATTAGTATTACTAAGTATATCCCAAAGAGGTTGAAAAAAATGAAAAGGACTTTTTGTGTAAAATATTAATATCAGCTCTTTTTGTGGTGGCAAAGAATTGGAAATTGGAGGGCATGCCTATCAGTTGGGGAATGACTGAACAAGTTGTACTATGATTGTGATAGAATATTATTGTCCATTAGAAATAACAAAACGTGTAGTTTCAGAAAAAAATACCTTGGAATACTTCTATAAATTTATGCAAAGTGAAGTGAGCAGAACAAGAGAATATTATACACATAAACAGCAATAGTATCAATAGTCAACTGTAAAAAACTTGGCTACTCTAGTCAATATAATGATATACCACAATTCCAAAGAACTTGCAAAGAAAAAAACTGCCTTTGCCTGAGGGAAGGACTGATTAACTCTGAGTGCAGATTGAAGAATATTTGTTTTAAACTTAATTAAGTTTCCTTGTTTTCTTTTTTTTTTTTTGCAATATGACTAATATGGGAATATGTTTTGTGTGACTTTATATCTATAATTGATATCATGTTTCTTGCCTTTTCAATGAGGGGGGAAAGGACTTGAGGGAATGAGAAAACTAGGAACTTAAATTTTTTAAAAAAATGAATGTTATAAATAAGTGAAGTATAATTTTTTTAAAAGAAGGAAAAAAGAAAGAAAATAATTTAGCAAACCCATCAACACATTAAGAATATGATGTTATATGCAGTGCCCCATATCTGTGAACCTCAACTTCTGCAAGAAGTGAGGATGGGGCTGGGTGTCTTCTCATATGTCTTCTTGGGATTAAATTTTCATTTTATGTATTTAGAACATTTGACTTCTATTGTTTTGTGGTTCTTGTTCTAATTTTGGTAGAGCTGTGAATTGATACAATTATTTTCGAACATAATTTGGAATTATTCCATGCAAATAATTATGGAATTCTATTCCACTTCTAGGTACATAGCCCAAAGAGGCCATCGACAAAAAAGAATGCCTCTGTATACATCAAGCTATTTATATCAGCACTTTTTTGTTGTAGCAAAAAAAAAAAACAAAAATAAAAATAAAACCCCAAGCCCAACAACAACTAGATATCGAATTATCTAGCCCACCCACTGGAGAAGGACTAAATAAATGTTGTACATGTGCTAACAATATTTAAGGGAGTGGAAATAGAATATTACTGTTTTATAAGAAATAGATCAATAGGAGCATGAATAGTAAGCAAAGACTTACATGAACCGATTCAAAGGAAAATGAGTAGAGCCAGGAACAGATGGCCAATGACTGTGTACTATTTTTAAGTGTAGATAATTCAAGTCTGAAAGCTCATTTTTAGTAAGGAACTCTCTCTTAATTGGTGGAGGTCCATGTCTCACACCTGCAAGAGGGCTGGGGTGGAGATGAAGGGAGCCCCATTGAGTCTCTTTGGGTTCTATAGTTGCTTTGAACACTTCTTGTTTCCAGTTTCGAGAGGGAAAATAGATAATGCCAGGAGCACTTCAGGTTACTGAGGGGATGGCAAGAAGCTGACATGTGAAGGGCTGTCCGCCTATATCATGTCCTTCTCCCCAGTTTGCTGTGCTATGTTAGAGACTTTGGAGAATCTCTCCTTGGGTGAGATCTCACTCTTGGTTGAGCTGAGCAACCTCACTCCCAATAGGAGAGCTCCTTACTCTGTATATATTCCTTTTTATATTGTATATTTTCTTTATAGTTATTTTACTATTAATTTGGATAAATGGATTTCTTGGCTACTTCTCATGTGTGCTCATTGCAGAACTGTTATGTGGTGGGAAAAGAGTCACGCCTTAGAAAGAAAGTTTTCATCTTCCTTTCCCCATTAATGAATAATGATCAGAAGTGTTAACTTGAATGTAAAAATCACATCCCCTAGACTAATAATATTTAAGCCAATAGAGAGATGTAATTTTAGCCTGGTACTTCTTTCTGAGAAGAGCAGGGTAGTGACTTCTGCCCAATTTCATGCTTCCCATCATAAAAATAACATTTCTTTTGGATAAGGATGGGGAGAGAAGAATCTGGAGATATCCATCCTGTTTCCTGTTAGGATACGTCACACCCTCATGTTACATGTAGCCCTCACCACATATATATTAATAAAGTTAAAAGTGGCATTTATCCAAAAGATGATGAAATTGGCACAATCTTTATGTGATAGTAGACACAGCAAAGTGGTGACCAAGGAGACCTTGTCCATATAACTGGTTCCTGTGACTAGTTTTAGACTTTGGTAGTAATTAAGACATTTCTATCACTCTGAAGACCAACTAGTTTCCCCAGAAGAAAAGAGACCAGGTATACCAACTCCTGTAAGAACAGTTGCCTTCTCTTAAAATAATTTTCCATTATAAATGGAACTAAGTAGGATTTCAAAATGAATTCAGCTTTATTAAATATCTTTAATATAGCACTGTGTATAGGAAAACTCTATATTGGTTACTCTTCAACTGTTTAATAAATGTTGACTTAGTTGAATTGAGTTTTCTTGGCAAAGATACTGGAGTGGTTTGCCATTTCCTTCTCCAGCTCATTTTACAGATGAGAAACTGAGGCACCTAGCTGCCCTAAGAAAGATCTTTATTGGTCTTATTTGTTTCAAAATTCTGATTTCTAGTAGATAATGTTCTTTTTTTAGGAGAAACAGGAGGTCCTGTGCAAAAGAGAAGCTATATTAGAACACAGGTTGCATACAGCAGGTAGGTATCAATTTTCTTGTGGGACTTCATATAGCATTTTTTGAACCTCCTTAATCCAGTTGTCATAAAAGTATATGTTACGGTGACAAGTATTTGTGTCTTCCTTGACTCCCTACATCCATGTAGCTGACAAGTTAGTCAATAGGCATTTATTAAGCGAGACACTGTGATACATTATAGAAGAGGACATTTGATCAGAGTTTTGGGAAAGCCCTGGGAGTCAGCAGGTAGATGTCAGGAGAGAGTATTCCAGGTAAAGGGGACAGATAGTAAAAAGTCAAAGATGAGGCAATGGAGGCTGTTGTTTGAGAAACAGCAATACCAATATCACCGGACTATTCACTATGTGGAGAAGAATAAATTTTAAGGTTGGGAAAGGAAGAAGGGAGCAGATTGTAAAGGGTTTTAAAAGTCCAACAGAAGATTTTATTTTTGATCTGGAAGGTAATAGAAGCCACTGGAATTTACTGAATAACATGATCAGATCGTATGAAGATCAATTTGCCAACTAAGAAAAAAGATGGAGTGTACAGAGACTTGAAGCAAATAGACCTCTTGCTTTTAGCCAGCTTTTTACAAGCGTTCAAGTTTGCATTGGTGAGAACCCATATAAGCACAATAAGTGGGGGCTAGAGAGGAGGATATCTACATGAATGATACAGGAAGACTTGGCAATAGATTAGAAACATGGGATGAGTTGAGGGAGACACCTGGATGGCAAGCCAGGGTGATGGAGAGCATGGCGGTGCCCTCGACAGTAACAGAAATTGGGAAGATGGGGATGTTTGGGGGAACAGATTATGAACTCCATAAGGATGAGAGACATGGCTTAGTTATTTTCCCCAGCACCTAGTAGTGCACAAAGTAGAGGCTTAATAAATGCTTATTGAATTGAATCGAATGGCTTCTCACTTATCTTGAATGTCAAAATCTGGCTGAACGCCTTGTGAAGTAGATTTGCCCCAGCTGATTTGGGGTTCTGTTATCTTCTTGGCCTCTTTCCTGGTTACCCATCCAATCATTTGAACCTAAGTATGATGTTTCCTAGATGCTCCAGATGTCCATTTGGCTTAATATTCTCTTTCACAACTTCTGGTTTTGACTAGAACCTGGCCTGCTTTTCTCAATTTCATGTGAATCGTAGGATCACAAAGTCAAGTGGATTTAAGACTAGGTGACTCACGAGACCCAAAGAATGATACTTATTGGACTAATATCTAACTAAAGGAAGAGTTATAGTGGAGTCTTCTAGGGGTATTTATTTAGTATTGTTGTGTTCCCCATTTTGTTGTTTTGATTGACTTTGCAAATGACACAAAGGCCCTTGGGTGCAAAGTCAGGATTCAGAAAAATTTCAATAGTTTTCAATCAACCAATAAACATTTGTTCACTGGCTATTAAGTGTCAGGCACCATGGTTGATGCTGGTGATACAATGACAAAAATAGAATTGTACCTGCTTTCAGGGAAGCTTAAGGTAGGCAGTATGCCCTAAGGAGAAACAATGGGAATAAATAGAACATTTTGTACTTTGGCAATAAAAGTCAACGGCACCTGATCCCAAAAGAAAGAAATTCATGTGGAAAAGACCAGGGGGTCTTAGTGGACTCACCTCAAGCATTGCTTCCTGAATGAAGATCTTCCTGACACCTCCAACTGCTAGGGTCTTCCCTCCCTCTTTATCTTCTATTTATTAATTTTAACGCTTACTTTTATTTATTCTCTATATACTTATCTATCTGCATGTTGGGGAATGCAAACTCCATATGATTACCAAAATTATTTTCTTTTTAATTTGGTCCTTCTATCTCCAAATCCTAGCACAGAGAAGAAAGGAAGGAGAGAAAGGAGAAAGGAGGCAAAGAAAGAAGAAAAATAAGGAAAGAAGAAAGAAAGAGGAAGGAAGGAACAAAGGAAGAAAGAAAAGATATATCTTTCTCAGATCTTGCACTTAGCAAGACTGGCTTAAGACAGGAGGAACAAATAGAGTCCACTGAGTTTGTACTCTAAGCATTTTCAACGTGGCAGAAATGATCAGAGTCTGTATTCTGCTGGCGTAGCTTTCAAGAACCCACTGCTAACTTCATGACATCAGAGGAGGGAATGGAGGACTTTAATGGAGAAAAAGAAATACATTTGGAGAAAAATGCCTAAGTACTGTGCTTCTAGATCTCCTATCATCTGTCTTCAGAAGAAATGGAGGTACAATAATCAGCTTTTATTTGAGATCCCTTGGTCCTTTTATCGGCAAATTACCCTCTGGGTTATTATTCAAATATAGTGTTGTTTTTCTCTTTCTCTTAAGCTTTACCTGATTTCATCTGCCTTTCCTTATTTGGGCACTTTTCTCTTTGCATTTGTTTCTCTGGATTTGCAAAGATATTGCTTTGACCTCATAACTTCATCTCTTTACATGTAAATGGACTCGGTAGATCAAATCATTTTTCATTGTCATCTCAGAATTCAGTGAAACTGCTAGACGGCAATCATGATTTGAAGTTCACAACAAAAAGAAGATTGCAGGATTGCATTTTTGCCCCAGAAAGGGAAAAGGGAGAAATCCTTTGCTCTCTCAAAAAAAAAAAAAACCAAGTGTTTTCAGATTTGTATACATAACTTAGTTGTTGCAAAATATTTGGCTTCTCCGTGAACCAATTCTCTGTAATCGTTCAATTTTTTTTTCAAGATGAGGCATCGTTTGGCTACAGTCTAACACAAAATACTGCCTGAAATAAAATGATTTGCTCCTATATTTTTTGGCTAACATATAGCCACAGAACCAGAATATTCTACGAAGTAACCTTTCCCAACGTGGCTGAAGTAAGTATGGCAAGCCACCCTTTGCCAACTAGCATGAGATCAGGCAAACTGGCAAATCAGAACCTATTATAGGAAACATCATATTCAATGGGTACGTGCTTGAAGCCCAAAAATTTGTCCAAGAGAATGGATCATACACAATGGCATCTACCCAGGTAGAATGATAGACCCAGTCTGAAACATGAGATCCTGAGCCACATTGACATCCTGCCCGAGTTTGCAATCCCCGATCTGTAGTTATGTGCCTAAAACACTGAGGGATATATGGCTTATGAATAATCTGTTGAAATTTAACAGAAAATCATTTTTCACAATAAAGCTTTCTTTGCAAAGTCTACCTCTCCAGTTATGATATCATTGAATTTCAGACTCTTTGTTGGAAGAGCAAAGGAGAGTCCAACGGGTCCAACTCTTACCTAAAGCATGATGTGCACATGAGAAGGAACACCAAAGACACGTCTAAGAAGGTAGAAAATGAGAAGGGGATGTAAGCCAGTCATGCAGAAGGAGTGCAGCATGAAGGATTATTGCTTGAGCACTGACAGCCGAGACATAATAAAACAACGGGAGGAAGGTAGTCAGGGTTCTCCCAAAGGTTTTTTCTTCTACATGTCACTTGTGGGAGTGCATAATCATAAATTGGATCGGACGAGAAGGCTGGATGTCTTATGATGTGTATTTGTGAAAAGAATACACAGGTTAATGCAATTGTGGATACTTTAAAGTGTCACAGTATGAACAATCCATTAACACATAATTAATCAATCCGCTGTGGCTGGCTCCTAGTCTCAAAGATACTCTCAAGACCTTTAACTTGCTCGAAAATATTAATATATGGTCTTTGAAGGGGAAAGGTGAAGAATTCTCCCAACAGCATGCTTAAGTTTCAGTGAATTCAACTATGACCATTGACTCATGTGGCAGGTCCTTTTTCTACTATATAACTCAGGGATTTGAAAAGCCATCTGGAATTTATTTGAGCCTTTTGGTTTTCAAATTCAATATTAAATTCTTATAAGGAAACAGAAAAAAGTTAAAATATGTCACATTAGTAAAATCTGAATACATGAGGCAAGTGTTTCCAAACACTGTGTTGTGTTTGGGCTCCCAAATCCTGGCCTCTGGGACATTAAAAAGGGCCCAAGGTATTAAGTGGAGCAATAGAAGCTCTTCCCACAGAAAATGGCGCTCAACTGGTCAAGAGAGAAACGTGGTTCTTAAGTTTGGGATTGCTATTTCAGCGATCACTTTTAGGGTTTATTTTAATTTTAGTTGAATTCTTTTTAGCAGTGTAAGCTTTCAAGTTGACTGCTAGGACTCTAACTCATACATAAAACAGGTGATTAAACCCACATGGTTGTTATTTACTTTTTCCTAAAGCACCGGATGGGTTGGTTTATTCTTAAAGCCAATGATTTTTCTTTAATATAAATTTTAATTCATTTCTGTAGTGTAGACACAGGGCCTCTGATGAGATGGTTTATATGGTAAACCTGGCTCCTGTGTCAGGAAATTAGGGACCAAATCTTCATGTCCAGTAGCATCATAAATCATTGATTTCAAACTGGATAGGACTACAGGACTTCTTGGGTTGATGGTGATATAGTTCCCCCTCATTGGTCATTCTGCATCCTTTTTAAGGAGGTCATCCTCTGACTCACTGTCTCTCCCTCTTTCCCAGCTCCTACCCAATACTAGGGGACTTTACCATCTACATAGATTCTCCCTTAAACTACCTATCTCCCAAAGTCTTCAGCCGTAAATTCCTTCTTCACCTTGGCCACACATAGGAACATCTGTTAGACAACCTTGCCTCTTACCTACAAGTGTCCCCCTTCCCTAATTAGAAACTCCCACATTTCTCTATCTGATCATCACCTCCTATCTCCCTCTTCACCTCCAACCTCTTACCTCTGTGCCCCCTTCTGGGGACTATTTCCTCCCTGCTCTGAATGCACCCTCCTCAGCCCCAGCCCCAGCCTAATGGTTTTGCATTTCATCACCACTTTGTCTTCTCTCTGGAAACCCGGCCCTCCTGATACTCTTCTCTTGCCCAGACCTTACCTGGATTGTTTTCACCATTCACCTCATATGTGCTCATCAGCTACAACTAGAAGCTGAAAGACTTTCCCCAACCATGCTGAGTATTTCAACAAGATTCTTCCTAGGGCAAGATGGACTTTTATTCCTCTTAATTAATTTTCCATCTTCCCAGAAAACTCTTCTAAATCTTTGCCCTCCTAAAATTTTCCCACACTCCTTTCCCCTTCCCCTTTCTAAAGCCTTTCCTCTTTATTAGAAAAGGTAAAGCCCTTTAATGTTCCCTCTTCTCTCATTCCTTTCACCTCCAAACTTCTTGAAATCATCTCCCACTCTCTCTTCCTTCCCCCCAGACTTTGACAGTGATACACTTTCCCTTGTCATGGCCTGTCCTTCCACAAATGTACTTGACAACATCCCTTCTCATCTTCTCCAGGTGATTTCATCATTCTCCCTCTTTCTTCAATCTTCAGCTTCTCCATATCTATCAGTTCTCTCCCTACTGCCTCCAAACATGCTCAAATTTCACCATCTAAAAAAACCTTCACTAGACTCTTTATCCTCCTTAAGCTATCATCTCTCTTGCCTTTCTCAGCCAATCATCCCCATTTCCTCTCCTCTCACTCATTTCTCACTTCCCATCTTGTTGCTCATCTAAAGCGATTCTCTCCAGAGTTGCCTTATCTGCTCTTACTCTTCATCATTCTTGACTTATTTGCTGCCTTTGTATGGTTGACCCCCCCTCCTCCTAGATCCTCTTTCTCTCTGGGTTTGTCGGGACCCCGCTCTCCCTGGCTCACTCCCACCTGGCTCACTAATCCTCTCAGCATCCACAACATGTTCCCCAACTTCTCTTCTGGGACCAATTCTCCTCGCATTCTACACCATCCAGCCTGGTAACCTCATTACCTCTCCCAGGTGGACTGCCCTCTACATGCAGATGACCCAAGCCTTTCTGGCCAGCCCTAGTCTTTCTCCGAACTTTCAGACCGAGAAGCCCACTACTCCTAGTACATTTCCAACTTGATTTCCTAGAGACACGGCAAACTCACCATCTTCAAAACTGAATCCATCATCTTTGACAGGAAATTTTCCAGTTTCTGTCAAAGGTGCCGCCCTTCTTTCAGTGTCTCTGGTTTGAAATCTTGGCACTGGCCCTGATGCTTCACTCTCCCGCACCCCATGGAACCAATCAGTTGCCAGATCTCGCTGTTTATTCTTCCACAACATCTCTCTTCTGACCCCTTCTCTCTATTCACACAGTTATCCCTTCAGGGCAAAACCTCCTCCCCCCCACCTGTATTAATGCCTGTCTCTTAACTGGCATCTTTGCCCCCAATCTTTCACTGCTCCAGTCTATTCTGCACACTGAGCTCAGAGTCATTTTCCTTAAGTGCAGACCAGACCATTCCTCCACTCAGCCAACTTGAGTGACCTCCCTTTGCTTCTAGGATAAAATGCAAGTCCCCACGGCCCCAACTTAGTGTCCACCATCAGGCATTCTCTTGAACCCTGTGACACAACCAAACAGACCTTCTTGGTTCAGGGTATTCCATTTCTCATCTCTGCCTTTTCCCAGACTATGGCTGTGCCTGAAATATGAGCTCCATCCTCCTCACGGCCATCTCGCCGAATCCCACTCTGCCTCTGAGACACAGCCCAGACACCATCTTCCTCGAGAAGCCTTTTCTGGTCCCCTTGACTGAAGTGCCTTCTCTCTTTAACTATGTAATTTCATTACGTTTATCAAATTATCTACTTTCTGTTTATGATGTGTATGTTTTTAAATATACTGATTGTCTTACCCATGAGAAAGCTCATTTTGAGTAGAGATTGTTTCAGTCTTGTTCTGTCCCCAGAGTCTAGCACAGTGCTTGGAACAAAGAAGGCACTTAATTAGTACTTATTGCTTCACTGGAACATCTACTTCTTTTGCAATTAATAAAGCACAAAAAGGCCCATCTGGACTTTTTGGGGGGGAGAATGGATCTAGTGTGAAAACAGAACCTAATAAAAAGGAATGGCTGTCTCTCTGTTTTGCTCTGTTCCTCTGTGTCTCTGTCTCTGAAGAAAATGGGCTGTCCCCAATCCCTGTTATTAATTAACTCCATGCTGCTAATGAGCCTTTCTGAACATCTTTGCTTTTGACAATTAACATGTGCACAAATATTAAATCTCTTTTTAGTTTGTGTACATCACTGGAACAGTTCCTAGAATTCATTCACTGTCTTGGTGACATTTCCACATCAAAGACCACAGTGAATTTGTCTAAACCACATATGAGTGTAAGAAAAACCCAGCTTAAAAATGATTGCTTCATCAAAAGAGCCACAACATAAAAAAGAAGAAAAATTTATAGACTAGGAAGAAAAGTTTCAGAGGTAATGTTTAAGGTCTCTAAAGTACTTTGGAAATATTGCTTTGCACATTTCCCTTGCCGGTGTCCCCACCAGCTTAAAATCTGCCATGGATTCCCTTGGCTTTGGAGTTGCATCTAAACTATTTAGCCGAATAGCCAAGGCCATTTATTGTTTGGTTGCCATATTCAACCATTTCTCCCACAATAAAGGGATGCAGCACACTCATTGGATGGAGAGCAAAGCTTGGGGTTGAGACAATTAGCATGTCGCTTAATCTCTTTAAGTCCCAGTCCCTCCATTTGTAAAACAAGGATGATAAGACCCTTTATCCCAGTTTCATAAGGCTATAGTAGGCCAAAAGTGAAATCTTGTTATTTAAAGTGCTCAGTAAACTTCAAAGTGCCAAATAAATGCCATCTTTTATTAACACAATACAGCTAAACTGGTCTACTCTTTCTTCATTGGCCATATTATGCATATTCTTGCCTCGACGTATCCCAACAGGCTCTCATCAAATCAATTCAAGTCAAGCCAACAAATATCCTTTAAGTACCTGCCCTGTGTGCAGCACTGGGCTCCAAGGAGTTTACAATCCAATTTGGGGTGGGGGACAACATACAAACCAACAACTATGCACAAACAAGACAGCTGTTGTTCAGTAGTGTAGGATTCTTTGTGACTCCATTTGGGGGTTTTTTGGCCAAGGGGTTTGCCATTTCATTCTCCAGTTCATTTTACAGATGAGGAAACTGAGATAAGTGGGGTTAAGTGACTTGCTCAAGGATCACACAGATAGTAATTTCTGAGATTAGATTTCATGAGTCTTCTAGATTCCAGGCCTGGCCACTCTATCCACAGACCCACCTAGCTGCCCCATAGAAGCACAACGATTAGTCGAGTATAAATTGAAAATTATCAATAAATGGAAAACAATCAATATTACAGACATGAAAAAGGATTCATGCAGAAGGCAGGATTTTAGCTGATTTTCCAAGTCCTTGTAACTTTTAAGACTCAAATCAAAACCAGCCTTCTCCAACAAACCTTTCTTGACTGTCCTAGTTTTTAGTGATCTCCTTTCCTTCTTTATTGCACTCATCCTAAAAGCCAGAAATCTCCCTGGTGATGGATGCAAGATAACATTTTGTATAGATGGAAAGTAAATATCACGACTTCTAGTTCTTTTTAACATTTTTAAATTTTATTTTAAACTTAAATACAAAATGAACGTGTCACTTATGTAATCTTTCATATGTCTGTTCTGAAAAATATGAAGTTTTCTAATCTCTTAAAAATTTTTTGAATTGAAAAGTTTCATTGATTTTGATTTTATTCTTTAAAAATATAAAAATATAACACATTTTCCCCAACAGACTACAAGCTTCTCAAGGACAGGGACTTTTACCTTTCTTTGTATCTCTAAAGCTTAGCACAGTACCTGGTATATAATAGAAATCCAATAAATGTTATTGACTAACTAGTAATTAACTGGTGATTAAAACTAATTTTTGATTAGGTTGATTAGAATTTATTAGTTGAATTTGAACAAAAAACTTTGTAGAGCTGGTGGAAGCTATTGGAAACAGTTGCATCTGGATCCATCTTTGGGAGGAATCTTTTTCATCAATGATAGTCAGCCATTAATAAAACCACATATCTAGAGAAACTGAACTGTGAGTCAAAACTTTGAACTGACATTACAAAATGATGGACCAGCATTTTCAACAATGAAAAATATTGATCACAATGCTTTTGTGTCACAAAATGAAAAACAATCATTGCCAGTTTTAAAATGTTGTATATTCTTTGTGTATCTTGTCCTTTCTAATGATGATCTATGTCTTCTATACATTATAATTACAGTAAGTAAGCATAATAATTATACTATAGTAAGTATATTATACTTACTGTGGTAGTATGGGCGTCATATGTAGTTTGTGAATGAATGCACATTTATTTGAGGTACTTGTTCAAGTTGTTTTCTGCTGATAGGTGGGCATGATCCCAAGAGTTTGGAACTTCCAGTCTTAAACATTCATTTCACACTTAGCATAAAAACTTTGAGCACTAGCCTTGGACATGGAATTGAAGTCCAGGCTTTGATGCTAACTAGTTGTGTGACCATGAAACGCCACTTAGTTTCTCTGTACCTCAGTTTTCCCATTTGCAAAATGGTCATAATGATACTTGCACTACCCATCTCACCAGATTGTTGTGAAGAAAGCATCGTGTAAATTGAAAAGTGTTAGAGAGTAGTGTTATTACCTATATTCCTATTGGCTTACAAAGAACTTGCTAGTGCAGATATCATTCTAATTAAAATGAAATGAGGATCAGAAGTGGAGGGAGGAGGTGGGGAAGACAGACACAGAGCTAGCCAAAAGATAGGGCAGCAGTGGAACCAGCCTGGGAGCCAGAAAAATCCTGGCTTCAAGTCCTATCTTGGACACAGTTTTTGTGTGACCCTAGGAAAGTCCTTAATCTCTCACTGCTCTTGGCAACTCCAAGATTGCAAATTATAGCAAAGATGCCCACCTGGATTGGGGGAGAGAATTTCCTATCTGGGAGTTCCCTAAATCATAGAAATCACAGGACCCACCTCTATCTTTATAAAGACAATCCCTCTTCCCAAAGCAAAGAAAATACTGGAAAAGAATCCTTATAAGACCTAAATGAACCATTAGTTCTATTCAGCAGGCGTGGGATGGGGCAATTGGAGCTTTTAGAGTGGAAGAATCACATGACTGTAGAAAAGTTTTCAAATACATTTTTATTGATATTTTTGGGTTTTGCAGCACCAATATTTCTCCCACTATCCCTCCCCCAGTTTTTCTAAATAACAAAGACAACAGAAATGTTACCCTTAGAAAGTAGACAAATTCTCAACTGAAGCCTGAAAAAGGGCCCCACTTCCTAAGTTCTTTCCTTTCTAAGAGAGAGTCAAATCACAGTCTTTGAGCTCAAGAAGGATCTTAGACATGCTCCTTCCCAAAACTCTTTAATTTAGAGATGAGGAAATTCTTGTTCATCCTTTGTTCCCAAAGAGGATCAATGATACTTTGACTTGTAAGTCAATGGGATTTAAGTGAGACAGAGCTGGGCAAGGCTGGCAACTTCACTCTGTCCTCCGGAGGAGGAAATTGAGGTATAGAAAAAGCAATTGGGAGATTCCAATCCAGGTCTCCTGAGTTCAAATCCCAGCTACTATCTACTCTATCAGGGTGTTTTCTAACATAAAATGTTTTGTGACAAATTAGAACCATGAGATTTCGTTGCCATCTGAAAAGGAAAACGTGTCTAGTTCATCACATGCTGGTCGTGTAGATTTGATTTTAGACACCTCTTATTTAGGGATATTTGTGATTCATGGAGAAACCATATGCCTTATCTCAGATTATTTTTTGTTGGATTGATTTTTTTTTCAAAAGAAAGCCAGACTACATGAACCACAAAAAAAATTGCTTGGCCAACCCATCATTTTTAAGAGGAATTTGGTGATTTAGCCATCCAAATTAAACACCCTCTGTTATGGTATTAGTCAACATTATTTTCCAAAACTTCAAAGCTTTTCCTGGAAAACTGTACTGTCCAGTTTGTTTATAATAACACCAATAAAAGAACCAAAAAATATTATCTGTCGTTTCATTGTGTAAGCCACTTCCAAGACATGCTGCATTTTCTGAGGAAGTAAGATACACTTTGCTGCATTTTAACTATCGAAATGCTAAAAATCCATAAGTCTGGGACCAAAGTGCTAATTCTTATCAACAATAATAATTGCTATACTTATCGAGGTTTTATGGTTTGTCAAATCTCTTTCCCATCCTTTTTTTTCTTTTTCTTTTTGCTTTAATCTAGTGAAGTAAGAAGTCTGATAGTGGAACACGGGTTTTCTGATTTATATGCTGTGCTCTTTCCCCTCTATTACAGCTACTTCTTTTCTTAATAGAATTTACAGCTACCCTGGAACTCACTTTATATTTGTTATTAGGTTTCCTATTCCTCTAGCTAATACCCTAGAAATGAAAGCAGCGCTGTGGATCAGATTATGAGCTCATGTGTGCCCACAATTAAATAAAGAATCGCTTGAAAGGAACATAAATCAGTTCTTGGGTAAGCATGGGATTTGGGAATTCTCTTCACTGCGGGAATGGCAGCCAAGCTGATTTGTGTGTGTGATGGATTCAAGGTTGGCAGGCTCAGGGCACTGAGTGCCACACCTCAAGAGGGTAAAAAGAAATGATGAGCTGGAAAGGAACAAGTAGAGGGAATTCTAGCCAAGCCCCCAACTCTGTAGCCCTCAGACTCAAATGATTGCACATTCACCTTACTGGGTGCTCCCCCATATTCCATTTGGTCATCATGTTTTAGAAGAGAGAGCACTAGGTTTGGACAAGGGAACCTCAGTTTGAATTCTGACCTGGACACAATATTCCCGTGGCTCCGATAAGGTTCTTTAAGTCCCCAGACCTCCTTTTCTTCATATGAGCAATGCAGCTTGGGAGAACTGGACAATGGGGCATGTTACCGACCTCACAGGATGGTGAGGAGGAAATGGTTTGGAAACTCTCTGTGAAAAATAGACATTTGAGATCTTTTTGTAATTAGACTGGCTCCTTTGTCCCAGAAGGCTTAGGGAATGGGAAACTGGGCAGAGGGAGGTCATGTGCCATCCATGGCTTACATAGCCCTTTTCTTCATGGAAAGGAAGTCAAGCAAAGACCTTTGGACTGTCATTGATCTGTCTCATTCTAAGACCCAACTTAATACTGATCCATATTTACCTGAAACCTGGCTTTCCAGTCCAGTTTTATATTTTTGTTTTGCATCATCTTAATGGGCTCTCTCCTATCATATGTGATATGAATTTTTGTTTCATTCTTGGTTTGGGGCCTTGACTTTCCCCTTGCATCCTTACCCTTATGGCTACCTAGGTATCTATACAAAAAGTGAGGACCTTGACCAAATTGGCCATTATTTATTTGCTTCCATCTGTATACAATTTCCTGTGGAGGATGGACAAATGAGATTTTGGCTTTTCAGACATAGCCATGGTAAGTGTTAATGAAATCAAACACCCCACACTGAACCTATATTAAAAATGGCTGTAAAGCATATCGTGTCCATATTTTTATCCGGTTTTCCCATCAATCCTGTGAAGTATATAACCACAAAATTTACCAGGACCATTTTACAGATGAGAAAACTGAGACTCAGAGAGGTTAAGTGATTATTCCCAAGTCACAAAGTTATTATGTAACCAACCTGCATTTGAGCCTCCACAGAGACTTGGATTCCAATCTAGCTTTTTTCCCATGTATCATGGTTTCATGGTAGTATTCCAGGAGTTTTTAAATGAGTGAATTTTATCCCAACATCCCTTCAGTATGGAAATTCTTTCTGTAGCATCCCTGACAAGGGATAGGTCATTCTATAGCTTCTACACAAATCTCTTTAATTATGATGAGCTCATTTACATGAGACAATCAGTTCCATTGACAGTTCTAATTGCTACAATTGTTTTTCCATTGGATCAAAATCTATTGGTTTTTTAGAGCAATAAATGCGCAATCAATTTCCTTCTTCTGTATAATACCTCTCTTGAATTTTGGTTCTATATGTTTTCCAGTTTAAACATTCTCAACTTCTCTAGCTGCCCCTCCCATGACAGCAGGTAGGTTCTGGTTCATCTCTGGCTTTGTATCTCCAGAGTCTAGATTAGTGCCTGGTACATGTGCATTTAATAAAGGTTTGCTGATTTGACTGGGTCAGATGGCTTGGATTCAAATCCTGATTTCTGTTTTATTGTGTAACTTTCAGCAAATCAGTTTATCTCTCTGAGCTTCTTTTTTTCTCATCTATAAAATGGGGTAGGGGTTGAATTAGATCAGTGAGTCTTAACCTGGGACCATGAACTCTTGATGAGTGTATTTCAATAGAAGCAGTTTTGTATAATCCTATATAGGCTATTTTATTCATTTAACAACATTAGTCTGAGAAGGGGGCCACACACTTCCACAGATTGCCAAGAGTCTAGAACACACACACTGAGATCTCTCAGCTCTAAATTTATGACCATGAGCCGCCATTATTGTCACCATCCAGAGAGAGCTTCTTTGGACATGTGCCTCCTAAAACATGGTACCTGCAGTGGAACACTATTGGTTTGAGCAGCAGAGTACAGTGAGGCTGTGCTTTGTGTGACCTGGTCACTATGATTCTTGTAGTGTAACGTCCCATTCTTTTTATTAGCAGCCATATCACACTAGTTGAACTTGTTCAATATGTGGTCTGCTCAAGTTACATGAACTCACTGCCAAGACAAGTTCCATTAACTTTACTCTGCCCTTCCGATGGATGCTCCCTCTTTCTTCCCCCAAATGATAGAAAGATTCATTTTACCCTAACATCTCATTATGACACAAGAATAAACACTTGGTTCTCAGAGCCAAGGCCAAAAGGGGGAAGACCTGGAAGGTGCTGACAAGTGGTAAAGGCTTGGCAACAGACTTTGCAATACAACCCAGCACCAAGCACAGGATGCTTATTGTCTCTGGGACAGCCACTGCCAAGGGTTGTTTTTTGGCCACACAGACTGTGAAGATCATTCCTGAAGACACAAAGGGGGCTGTGGTCTTTGTCACTGGAGGGACTGTTCAAGGCAGTGAGAACACAGCTCTCTCACTGGACTTGTCTCTGTTAAATCTCATCTTGTTGATTCTAGTACAATGTCCATGCCAGAGCAGTTTCAGGTAAACTTATTCCTGAATGCTGAATCTGCTTAGTTGCCCCTCCCTATGGTAGTCGCTTTCTGCCATGTTTGCCTAAATTGCAGATTTCCTCAGGGGAAACCTTAAGATTTCCAGGCATGGATCACTTCAGTTCCATGTGATACCTTTCATACATCTAGCAGGGTAATTGGGCTATAGCATATTATCAAAGAAGATGAGAAATAATAATGCTTCTGATAATAATATTAGTACTAATATGAAAAAGGCACCACCCCAAATCTATTAGTCAATGACTATTATATTTTTTAAAAAGCAATTTAATTTGAATAAATAAATTGAATTAAGCCATTGAGATGAATGAAAGGTGTGATGTTTGATTGTCCCACTAGAAATGCAACAATAGCTCATTGTACTTGTGTATATTCCACAAAATAAAAAGCTATGGGGCAAAGATAAGCTGAGCAAGAGAGTGAGTTCCAGCTAGATCCAAGAAGGCACAAACACAAGATGGAAGTGCCTGGGATTGGCAACTGATCCAACAAACAAAAAGTTGACTCAAGTTCTGGAAGGTGTGGAAACAGGAAGATCAAAGATTCTGCCTCAGACTCTTGTTAGCTGTTTGATCTTGAGCAAGTCACTGAAAGCTGAGTCTCAGTTTCTTCATTTGTAAAATGGGGATAATAATAGCATTTATCCCACAGGTTTATAAGGAACAAATGAGACAAAATCTCTAAAGTACTTTGCAAACTTTAAAGCACTTCAAGTAACTATGAAGATGAGGAGGAGGAGGAGGAGGACCACCTTAATATAACCTGACATGTTAATGAAATTGCTTAAAAAATCTAAACACTCAGGACTGCCTTGGTGGAAATATGTAATTCCTGGAGCAAGTCAGACCTCACTGACTCAGTTTAACAAAAATTACTCCAGGGTTCACTCTGTTATAAGGCACTATGAAAACCCCTGGTTGTAGTCCAGTCATTTTCAGTCACATCTGACTATCTGCAATCTCATTTGGAGTTTTCTTGGTGGAACTACAGGAAACATACCTTTTCTTTCTCCAGCTCATTTTACAGATGAGGGAAATGAGGCAAACTGGGCTAAGAGACTTGCCCAGCATCGCAGAGGTTAAGTGTCTGAGGTTAGATTTGAACTCAGGAAGATGAGATTTTCCAACTCTAACCCTAGTGCTCTGTGCTCTATGGCGCCCCTAGCAGCCCTATTAAATTACTCTACTTTTAGAATGCTCTATTTTGTTCTCAGCGTCATATTTTAAGAGGGGGGTAATGACTAATTATGGAGAGCTTAGAGAAAGGTGATCTGATTGGTGAGAGGACACAAAAACACACCATAAAAGGGAATAATGAAAGGGATTGGGTTTCCTTAGTTTAGAAGAAGAAAAAAAGTTAACGGGGACTTGATAGTAGCTATTACTTTAGGGGATCTCATGAAAAGGGTGGAGTACACATCTTGTTGAAGGCAGTTTGGCTTCAGTTCATTAGAATAACCTGAATGATCTAATACCCTGCATTGTCCAAGGATGGAACAAGGCACCTTAGCATTCAGTCAATCCATCAGCGCACATTTTGTCAGTCTCCTCCGAGCCAAGCACTGTGCCTGGACCTGAGGAGACAATCCCAAGCAGAGACAGTCCCTGCCTTCAAAGAGCTCACACTATACTGTTACCTAATATTTCTAAACCACTTCAAGTTTGTGAGGGGCTTTACATGCATTAGCTCAGGAGATTTTCAAAACAATCCTAGGGTAGAGTTGTTATTACTTGAGATTTGAGAGATGAGGAGACTCCAGTTTAAAGAGATTCAGTGATTTGCTAAAGAACAGAAAACTAGTAATTGTTTGAGGTAGGATTTTTAATTCAAATTTTATTTTTATCTTGAACTTGGTAAAAAACCAAATAGAATCAGCACTTCCAAATACATTAGAAAGGATTACACATGGAGTTGCAGATCTCCATTTTGGACAGCTTGTTTTTCTCTCTAATCATCTAATAAATACAACCTGTACCTTTCACAACTCTCCTGCTTGTCCGGGCTTCTTCCTGGTGTTCCTTCTGTCCTTTTGTCTGAATTTTAAAAATGATGCCTCAATGATTCACTTTCCTTCTCTTTTCTCTTCCCCTCCTGCCCATCCCTATCTATTCTCACCTTCCTCCATCCTTCTTCCATGGAAAAAAAGAAAAAGAAAGTCCTTGTAATAAGTGGGTGTAACCAAGCAAAACAAATCCCCACCTTGGCTGCGTCTAACTCTTCATCCTGAGTCTGTCACTGTCAGGAAGGGTATGTACGCCATGCTTTGCCATCAGTTCTCTAGAATCAGAATTAGCCCGCCCTTGGAGGAATCAGATTCTCATGTCCTTCAAAGTTGTTTTTGTTTGTTGAGTTGCTGTTATATAAATGGTACTCCTGGTTCAGATCACTTCACTCTGGATCAGTTCATAGAAGTCTCTTTAAGTTTTTCTAAAACTATCCATTTTTCATCATTTATTATGATCCTATAATATTCTATTAACTCACATGCCAGTTCTTTGATTTGTCAATATGTGTATATATATATATATAAATGTAAATATACATACATACATATATAATATAACAGAGAGAGAGAGACAGAGAGAAAGAGACAGAGACAGAGAGAGATGGAGAGACAGTCCAGTGAATGGTGTTGGAGTAGAAAGATCTGCAGTCATATCCTGCTCAAAAGTTTAATCTTTGTAACTGGAAAAATCACAGCCTGAGTTTACTGAAGGGTGCCTAAGTTTCACTCATCTTAAGTTCCTCATCTGTAAGACGGGGACAATAATAGCACCTACATCACAGTGTTGTTGTGAAGAGTAAATGAAATAGTATGTGTAAATTTGCTCTGCAAATCTGAAATGATACACACAAATTAGTTGTTGTTCCTACAACTGTTTCTTTCTCCCTCTTTTTTTTAATCTCCTTGGGGTATAGACCCAATATCATTGGGTCAAAAGTAATGCCTAGTTTTTTTTTAATCTTTTAAAAATATTCCTAATAATGCTTATTTTTTGTTAAAGCCTTTTATTTTCAAAATATATACATGGGTAATTTTCAATATTCACCCTTACAAAATCTTGTGTTCTAAGTTTTATTCTTCCCTTCCGCCTACTCCCTCCCTAGATGGCAAGCAATCCAATATATGTTCAACATGAAATGCACAGTATTGTAACTTTTGGGGCACAGTTCCATATTATTTTCAGAATGTTGGACCAAGTTATAGCTCTACCAGCAGCTTTTCCTGAACTCTCTGAAACATTTTTTCCCCATTTTTGTCATCTTTGCCAATCTGATGAGTGAGCAGGAGACATTAGAATTGCTTTTATTTACATTTCTCTAATTATTAATGACTTGGAACATTTTCATATGTTACTTGAGAGCTTGGGTTTCTTCCTTTGAGAGCTGCCTGTTTTTATCTTTTTACTCTTTACCAATTAGGGAATAGCTGGGACAGGATTTGAATCTGGGCCTTTCTGAACAGATGTACAACCTCTGGCCACTACCTCTCCATTATATCTGAATGACCACCTTGAAGGAAAGCTACAAAATGGCAACCTGCATTTAGTGGAATCAAGCAATTGACCAACCAACATCTCCTAAGCCTTTGTAGACCAGGCAGTATGCTAGGCCCCGGGGAAACAAATATAAAATTAATTGTCCCTGTTGTCAAAGAGCTCATATTCTATCATTACCTAAAATTTATATTCTGCATTTTACAAAGTGCTTTGCATATGGTATTTTATTTTAGTCTCACAACAATCTTGTGGCATAAATCATTTTATTGCTACCATTTAATAACTGAAGAAATGAGGGGGAACCAAAGTTGAAGAAGACCCTCAATATGCTTTTAATAGCTCAGAACTACATTAAGACTTTAGGGATACCCCATCCTTCAAATGGACTCTTGCATTTGGTGGAATCAATCAATCAATATTTTTCAATCACCTGCTATGCTCCAGGCACCGTGCTGGGCTCTAGAGACAAAAAAAAAAAAAAAAAAAGGAAAAACAATCTTTGTTCTTAAAAGACTTACATTTAGCTGGGGGAGTGAACATGTGTGTATGTAATGTGTATATGTATCTAAGTATATGTACATATGCATGCATACATGTGTGTGGGTTTATACACACATATATGTCTATACATAGACAAAATAAAAGATGATTTTCAGGGTATGATCCATGCATCTGGGAGCATCAGGAAGGCCCTCATAAAGAAAGTGGAGTTTAAGCCGACTTGGACAGGCCAGCTGACTTTTAAGGTTCCTTTTTCCACCAGGGACCTCTAAGAAGACTATTCCAGTTGAGCTTTGGGGACAATTCTGGAGTAGTCAACAGAGTTCTGATATCTGGAGTTAACATATGAGACAGACTTAACAGACAAACATAACCCATTTGTACACTAGAATGAGACCACGGACTGTTTCCAGAGGAAGTTTATATGATTAATATAGAGCATAAATTTCTCTTTATTAAAGTTATTGATGAGATCACAAGGAAAATAGATGACAAAACAACCTCCTTAACTGCTCTCAGGTTCTCAGAGCTTGGTAAATGCAATCCTGAAAGAGTGTGTGTGTGTGTATGTGTGTGTGTGTGTCTGTGTGGTACATAGGCAGTTGGGGGGAAGTGGGAGAATTAATTTAGAAAAGACAAAATAATTCATTCATTCAAACTTCATCAATTTAGAGTTTGATATTTCTAGGAGAATCTAACAAAATTTACTTTTGTACTGACTTTGGAAAGTGTATTAGTGAAACAAATTAGAAGGGAAAATAAGGCAAACTTAACCTGTTTTCCACTTCTATGAGTAATACATACAATGAGGTGGAAGAAATCATTCATTCCTTTAAAAAATTTTAAATTTATTTTTAATTTATGTAATAAAACTAGCATTTCCTTAACAGTATAATTTTTAAAAGATGCTTACACACAAAATTGCAAATGTATTATGTACAATTTGTGATTTCCTTTAAATATATGATAAAATTCTTAAATACATTTCTTTTTTTCCTTTTTCTTCTCTTCCTACCATAGTGATGAGTATCATTGCATGCAAATATGTGTGTATGTATGTATCTGTGTGTGTATATGTACATATATACATATGTATCTCTGTGTATGTACATATATATGTATGTATCTGTGTGTATCTCTGTGTGTATATATACATACATACATATATATATATATATATATATAGTGTGTGTGTGTGTGTGTATACTTCTATTCATCAATTCTTTCTCTGGATGCAGATAGCATCTTCTTTCCTTGGTCCTTTTGTAGTTATTTTAGGTATTTATAATACCCAGAATGGCTTAGTCCCCCAAAGTTGTTCCTAAAGGAATATTGTTGCTACTGTATACAGTGTTCCCTTGGTTCTGCTCATTTCATTCTTCATTATTTCATACAAGTCTGTCCATGCACCATTTCTTGGAGCACAGCAGTATTCCATCATGATCATGTACCACTCGTTCCTTCCCCAAACATTTATTGAGATATATTATTATACTCCTGTATAAAGTACCCTATAAGACTCTATGAGCTGCACAATAAATACAAGACATAGTCCTGATCCTCAAGAAGTTATAGCCTAGAAGGGGAGCTAAGATGGACATTCGTAGCTAAGGCACAAGGCAAAATGTGAGTAGCACAATAATAGCAGAAGGAATATGTTAGTAACTAGTACTTGTAGAGCACACACTATGCACCAGACACTGTGTACTCTACAAATATTAACTTGTTGAATCTCTCTAGAACCCCGAGAGGAAGGTGTTATTATTATTCATCATTTTATATTGATGAAATGGGCAAGCCAAGTCATTGAAGATCATATATTTAATGTCTGAGGTTGGATTTGAATTCATGTTTTCCTGACTCTAGGCCCAGCTACTTGTGTGTAGCTAACACAAAGTGTGACATAAGATCTCAGCTTCACAATGCAGACAATTCCATCTCATCCATAGCAGGGTTACAAAGATGGTCCTGTTTTTTTAAGATAACAGGTCAAGAGATAGAAGAGATTCAGAGAGCATCTCATTCAACTCTCTCTCGATGGATGAGGAAGCTAAGGTCCAGGGAATAACTTGTGAATGCTTTTGAAAAAAAAAAAACTATTACCCAACACCCTCAAATACCCATCCTTGACTTCCTGCCCCCACCCCCCAATGATTTCATGAATGCTACAAGTTTTAGCTATAAAATTGTTCAAGTTGATCTGGTTTGGAAGTACTTATGGTAATTTATTCCATCTGTGACCTCTGTGATGCTTTTACTCCCAGAAGAAGTTAATGAAGTTTTAAAGATGCCTGCTTGAAAATTTAGGAAAAAAATTTAAGTACCAGTGATTGCAGCCCAAGAACACTGAGCTAGATTATTAAATTAGTCCTTTCACAGCAACAATTTCATCCCGTTACTCTTTTTCTCCCTATATGATTGAGGAGGTAGGATTAGAGCACCTAATTAGAGAGGGATTTTGGAGACTACATCAATAATTCATTTTTTTCAGAGAAGGAAACTGAGGCCCACTGAAGTTACTTCCTGAGATTAAATACTGGCAGAATCAGGGTGAGAACTCGGGGCTCCCTGGTTCTTTCCATATGTCATCATTGTCCTGCTATTCTAAAGCTTTGAGTTTGATTTGATTTGTTTGCCATGGAGCAGACAAGTTCCACTTATACAATCCGGGCCCTGAAACAGTTGTTACAATGTGAAGTCCTCGAGGACCAGGTGTAAAGAATATGGCTGATATTAGGCTACACAAGCAATTTTTACATAAAAGAGAGACCATAATCAAGGATGAAGAAATATTTCAAGTCTTAACTGAAGCACAGTTGGGGGAGAGAGTTTGGTTTTTCTTTGGCTTCCAAACCTGGGAAAGGCACTCCATTAGGTACGTGGAACTGCCGCTGAAAACTCCACCATTGGGACTGCAAGTTTTGAACTGCTTTTCTGGAAGTCAAGGGGATTAAAGAACAATTATTTAGATTACCTGTTTCCCTAGTGGTATAGAAGATTATACCACTTTCTGTATGGACACAGAGAATATTTTCATATTCTTTCCTCCTTTTTTTGTAATTTACATTGTGTCAAGTCTTAAATATTTTGCTTTTGGATTTGTATGTCTGTGCTATGTTTGGTCTGAAATAGAGTAATTCACCAGATGGGGGCTTAAGTCATGAATTGAGTAGTTATTAGCCCCAGACAGATGCTCTGCTTCTGGGAGTATCTAAGGAAACAAGGAAAGTAATATTTCACTATTATAAGGCCAAGATTAATTATGATGCTTAAGAAATTAATTATGATTAACCAGAGCACTTAAGGAACAGAGTATTTGGGGGTAATCATAATTTTAGGTTAATTGAGAATTAAGCCTAGCCAACTATTTTGCTACAAATATTTTGAAAATTGATGATTTGATTCTCCTGCTCTTTAATGAATTGGGATCCTGCAAGATCCGAACACCATTTATGGGTGTCTCCAATTACAGATGTAGATTTCTGTACTCAAGCCAGAATAAGCCCTAGACTATTTGTCTAGAGTTTTAGATTTAAATTCTACCAATAGCCTCCTACCTACTCTCCTTGTCTCTAATCTTTCCTCTTCCACATCCATTCTTTACATCATTGGTGTCCAACAAATCAAAATGCAGCCACTAATCCAAATAAGGATCACTGGGGGTTGCTTGTTGTTTAGAAACCCCCAAATGAACATTATCTGTACAGGTTTGATTGCATTTGGGTTCATTTTGTTGGACATTTCCCAGTTGTACTTTCATTTTGGTTTTAATAGCACTAGGGAGGGTTGTGGCTACTTGTGTTCTGTCCCCTGTTTGACACTACTGCCAGAAAAGTCTTCCTGAGCCCTCCTTACCACTATCTGCCCAATTGTGTCACCATTGCCTGCTCGATGCATTTCAGATTCTTTAGACTGTCATTCAGTTCCATCCATTTTAGTTCCACAATTAAAAAATGGATAAATTCTACTGTATCCAAGGGGCAGTCCTGGGAATTATAATACAAAAATGAAATAGACACCAGCCTTTAAGGAGCTGCTGTTCTCCTGGGGGATGCAACAGATACACATTACAAATTACAAATAAATTCAGACCCAGTACTTCCAAGAGGGACAATGCTAACAACTGGAGGGACCTCTTGGAGGAGGTGGACTTGAACCGGGCTCTGAAGGAAGCAAAGATAGAAATGAACCCAAATGGGTCACAAAGAGTTGGACACTACTGAAAAACCACTGAAATGAAAAGAGATAAGGTGACCCAATGGCTAGAGCACCAGGCCTGGAGTCAGAAAGACTCAGCTTTCTGCATTTAAATCTGATTTCAATCACTTACTAGCTGTTTGCCTCAGCCACCTGTCAAATGAATTGGAGAAAGAAATGGCCAACCAGTTCAGGATCTCTGCCAAGAAAACCCGAATGGGGTTACAGAGAATCAGACATGAGGAAAAATGACTGAACAACAAAAAAGATCTGGAGGCCAGAGAAGGGAGAGCTTTGGTGATCCAGACCTCATTTCTCCCTTCTTTCTCTTCTCTCCATTCACACTGCTTCATTTCTCATCCTTTACTTGCCTCCTTCCAATTCAGGCTCTCATCATCTCTGGCTTGGCCACCTAATTGGATTCTCTGCCTAAAATTTCTTCATGTTTAACTTGTCTAGTGACACAGTGAATAACACAGTGGATACAGAGTCAGGAAAACCCTGAGTTCAAATCTGGCCTCAGACCTTCAAAAGCTGTGTGACCCTGGCCAAGTCACTTAACCCTTCCTTCCTTAAAGTCCTCATCTGTAAAATAGAAATAATAATAACATAGCATCACATAAGATCACATTTGTTAGAAGTGCTTATCATTAGCTGGCATACAGTAGGCACTTTCCCTTCCCATCTTCCACATAGTTGAAAAATTGGCAATACTAAAACACAGATCTGATCATGTCCACTCCTTAATCAAAAATATTCAGTGATTCTAGATTAAAAAATAAAACTCCTTAACTTATCATTTCAAGTCCTCTGGTTTGGCTCTTCCATTCCTTTTTAGCCATATTTCACTGTCCAATCTTATCTACTACAATTTCCCTACATGGATACTTGTTGTTGATATTCAGTAATTTTAGATAGGCTTGACCCTGGAACCACACTGTCCATGGGGTTTTCTTGGCAAAGATATTGCAGTGGCTTGCCATTTCCTTCTCCAGTGGATTAATGCAAACACAGCTTAAGTGACCTATTTGTTTATTTATTTATTTATTCATTCACTTCATTTGTTTGTTTATTAGTCATGTGACATTATTTAGGAAAACCTCATTTAGGTTTTCCTGCCTCTACTGAATCTATTCCTTTCGCCTGGAATATTCTCCCCTCAGTTGCTCCCTGATTAAATCCAAATGCCATTTCTTGATGAAGTTTTACCTGCCCTTTCTCCCCCCAATTTCGACAGGATCCTTTCTTTCTCTTAATCCTCCTAAGACTTAGCTTGTATTTCTTGTATTACATTCTGATTTTATTTATCATTACATTTCTGAAATGCATTTAATATGTTCTAATATGTATTCATTATATTTCAATGTGTTAATAATTATTTGCATTTTGTTTAATCTCCCCCAAATACATTGCAGAGTCCTTGAGTGTGAGAATTGGCTTCCAATAGTAATCATTGCAGTGCCTTATATATTGTTAAATAAAAATTTGTAGAAATTCACAATACTGGAGGGGTTTTTTGCCCCCACACAGAAAAAATCCCAGGTAGAAACTTGCTTGTTAAAAAACTTTAGAATTTGTTTGTTTGGGGGGGGTTTCTTTTTTTCTCCTGGTAGTGGAATATTCTCCTGAATATTCATAAAGAACAGTTATTAAATTTAAAATATTAAATTTGGCACTGAAGGTCTGCCCCTTACTTCACTGTCACCTTAGCTGAGTGACTTCTACTTTTTGGCATTGGATTTCCTTATGCATAAAATATGATCACTTTGTTTCCCTTTGCTTTGATTAGTGTATCATTACTCTTAGGGAACTTGGCAGTCAAAAGTACAAGCCGTGTTTTACTAAATCAGAAGAAAATAATGGACTATGGAAACAACCTTTGCTCATTGTCCCAGTCTTCAAGTTGTGCTCCTAACCTTTATTCATCATTTATAACATCAGTTTCAGTTTCTACACTGCATGGTGGAAAAAACAAATCTATCGAGGAAACAAAAAATGGCAATTAAATAGTGAAAAAGAAGAGAAAGAAGAGGAGGAGGAGGAGAAGAAGAAGAGAAGGAAGAGAAGAAAGAGGAGGAGGAGGAGAAGGAGGAGAAGAAGTATTATTTCCCCCCATTCCTCCATACAATATACTCTAACTGGTTGAACTTTTTGTTTTAACTTTTTTTCTTCCAGAAGATAGGACTACATAAGAGACAGAATCAGCAAATAAGAAGCATCGTAACCATATGCATATGGAGAAGCAGTGGATCCTGCAAAGAAAGCCTCTCAAACTGAGAAACGGTCTTTCTCTCGACCGTGCTGCTCGCTTAGGCAGAAATGGAAGCCAGAAAGATGCACACTAAGAAGGAGGGGCAGAGAGGAGAAAAGGGGTTTTCTGATGAGTTTGGTTTTCTCCTGGAGAGGACTTTGAAGGTCCCTTAACCCAGGCCCCAGAGGCCAAAGGTCCTGAGTAGCCTCTCACAGATTACAAAGGGCTGGGCAGGAATTCATCCCTGACTCCTGGAACTTCCCGTCACCAACAGCATGGCCGCCTCCCACCCAAGGCACCGAGGCGAGTGTCTCAGGCACTCTAGTCCTGACCTGGGAAGCCCATAGGGCTCAGAGAGTCTGACTCACTTAACCTTTCTCCCCTTTTCTGCTTTCTGGGAGATTTGGTTTGCAGCCAGAGAAGTAATGCTTCTGTCCCAGGGAGCGAACTCGGGGCTGTTCTGGAGACCGAGTCACGGCCCTGCGAGCTTAGAGGGCCAGGGGTGTGACCACCGATGAAGACGGCTCCTGTGAGCTTAGAACGCCAGGCGTGTGACCACCAATGAAGGTTACTCCTGCGAATTTAGAAGGCCAGGGGTGTGACCACCAATGAAGGCCCCTCCTGCGAGCTTAGAACGCCCATGAAGGCCGCTCCTGCGAGCTTAGAACGCCCGGCCTGCGAGCACCACTGAAGGCCGCTCCTGCGAGCCTAGAACCCCGGGCGTGCGACCATTACTGAAGGCGGCTCCTGAGAGCTTAGAAGGCCAGGGGTGTGACCCCCGCTGAAGGAGGCTGAGCCGGGCCATTGGCCGGCCACCTGCTGCACTCTGGGATTGTACCTTAGCTGGCGCTGGAGCGCAGATCTCCTCAGAGCAGGAATGAGGGAGGAGAAAAGCTGCTGAGCTCATCGGGGCCTCCCCCGACACCCGAGGAATGTGCCGGACCTGGGCTTTCCAGGGCTTCGTCCAGTTTTTCCTTTCAAATCTCTCTAGCTCCAAACGTCCCCCAACGACAAGTGTTTCTGATGAGTCGGGGGGGATGGCCCCAGAGGCGCAAGGGGCTTCCTGCGGTGCCATGGGCCCCACTGAAAGCCGGAATGGCCACGTAATGCCATACTGCACACTTCCCAACCCCACCCATCCCCTGGGTCGTCCCAGGCGCCATGCAGCTCACTGGACGTTTCTAGCAATTAGGCTGGGGAGAATGATGTCATGGGGTGGCGGGGGTGCTGCGGAAGGAAGGCCCCTCCATCGCAAGATAGGGTGGGGGCGTCTCCAGTTGGACCAAGGATCCTCAGAGGGAAAACAGTGCAAAAAAGGGGGTCAGAAACTCCCTCTCTGCTGAGCCTTTCACTGCCTGGTGCTCTCAAGAGCCAGTAAAAACATGGACTGAAGAAAAAGGAGGAAAAGGAAAAGAAGAGGAAATTTAAGATGTTCTCCAATCCCTCCCATTCTGCCTCAGTGCCTTCCCACTAAGTCTCGCTCCCATTTGTCATCTTTTTCCCTGAAGGAAGACTAGAACCGAGGCTCAAAAAAGTCCTGTGATTTAAATGGTTCCCATAGCTCGAAAATAAAAAAGTAATTTTAACTGCCTGTTGTAGTGAAGCAGGTAGAAATTCTGATCCTAAGAGTTCTTCTCTCCTGGGTAGCCCCTCCCAACCCTCTTCTGCAAATGGGGGGGGTTGTTTTGCTGGGGCTTTCTCCACATTTCCCTGCCTAAGCGGCTCTCTTGCCGAAGCTTGGTAGATGGAGCAGCTAAGAACCCGCTGGTAACCCCCAGACCCTCCACAGCCCAGCCTGAGAGCCCGAGCGCCTGCCTGCCCGTGGAGAATGGGGTATGAGCTGCATCTCCACAGAGACTCCAAGACAAGGAGAATAGCTCATCCCATGCACCTGGATGTCCAGCTGGGCCGGGCCAGAAGTGTGATAACTGGAGAGTTTCTAGGGGAGCTGCAGCAGTCACAGAGCTACTTATGTACTTTCTGGCCTAAACCCTCTCTGGGCAGGGACCTTTTCCTATAATGGACCTAATGAGAAAAAAAAACAAAACCAAAAAAAAATGCTTTTGTTCCTAACTTGTGCTAGAGAGACGATAAATCACCCTATGGATAGTCCCCCTAAAAATGGATGGGGAGTTCAGTTAATAGATACTGATGTAATTTTTTATTTTTTTTTTCATGGAGAAAATCCACACAACTAATATCCCCCTGTTTCATTTCCAAAGCTTGAGGAAGAGTCAAATGTTTTATTTGCTTAGTATTCTTAGAATAGTCTCTGAAATTAGCTGACCGGGTGCCATGGCAATAAACCGAGGCAAATTTTCAGAATGAGCCCCAAAATCATTAAAAGGAAAGACGTTGCTGTTGATGGATGGCAGAAGGAGAAATGGGGAATCAAGAAGCAGGAGGATAGGGAGAGAGACTGTGTAGAAAGTAAACAAACCCATTAGCAGAGCCACACGGAGTCTGGCTAGTTCAGGTTGGGCTTTGGAGAACTGTTCGGAAAGGAGGTAATCATTCTTCCTAAATCCAAAGTTATTTCCCAAAGTTCCGTTCAAAAGCCACAAGAACCCAAAAACACCAAACTGCTGAAACTTTTCCGCAGCTAATTCATCATTTGCTCCCACACTCTCTCAAAATAATAAGACTTTTTCAAAAGTATCCCATCTCTCTGGGAGCAGCTGCCTTCCCTTCCTCCACAATACACTCCCAATGAAGGGCGAACCCCAAGAACAAAAAAAGCATCGGCCATGAGCTCTTTCCGCTCACTCTCCTAGCCCTCCACATGCCCAGGGGAAATGCCAGCTTACCTTCCCTTCAAGGAGCCGGCACATCAAATGGCCCACAAGAACATGAAACTCCCTCGTAGTGATCGTCCCATGAATCTGGTCAGCACCACAACTGGATGCCAGAAAGAGATGTTTGTTTTTTTCAAAGCCCCTTGGAAATGGCACAGAAAATCTCCGCAGGAGAAAAGGCAGCACTTGTCAGAGCCCCAGGAAAGCTTTGGAAGCTAGGAGCTCATGCTCTTGTGGAACTAAGTTCTGCAACTGTCTTTCCCCAGTTGAAGCAGCCTCCCACTCCTTCTCTCTCTCAGGCACTTGCCAACTCCGATAATTTAAAGCAACTGCAATCCTGCCCATAAAACTCACATTTCAAAGAGCCCTGTTCAGGGAGGAAGGAGCAGGAGTGAAGTTGTCCCTGCACACCCCAGACTGAAGCAGTCACGATCGGGGGGTCCCAGGGATGCAAAGCTTTGCAAGCCCCTATTGGACCCATTTCCCTGCTGGCCATGTGACTTCAAGATGCCTTTTAAAGACAAAGGACACTGCCGCATTATGGGGTAAAAGGGAGAAACGGAAACATCTTTACAGGTGGGAACAACAAGGTCCCAATGGACTGTGTCCTTGTGGCAGGGTACATAAACAAATGGCTCACTGAATCATTTTTAATGATTATACTTTCCTTTCTGGTGAGGAGCAGAAGGATGAATCTCAAAGGAAAAAGTTCAAGGTCATGGCTGTGGCAGAGTTGAGAGTCTGTCCGAAACTGCCTCCTGCTGTGATTACAGGCCCAGTCCAACCAAGAGCCTGACCCTTTCTGTGGGAAGCCCCGGTCTCGGGAGCGCAATGGAAAGCCCCTCTTTGTGTTTGTACTGCCTTCAATCTCAGGGCTTAGGCCCAAAATAAGAGACCGCTATAGAAGTTGTCCATCATTATAATACCTAATTGGTATTTACTCATCTGAATAATAGTTTTGAGTCTTCCCTTTATCTTCCCTAAAGGAGAAGCTTCTTGAGGGCAGGGATTGTTTTCCATTTATGGCTTAGAACTCCAGTAACTAGAAAAGGAGGTACTTAAGGGCAACGATTCAATGAAGTTAATTTCAGTTCAACACGTAAGTGCCACATGTAGTGGAAGGCACTTTTTTTTCTTTCTACAACAGTTTTCTTGCCTATTTTTGAATGTTATCACCCCTTTAGGTGGTCTGATAAAACCTTTGAAATCCTTCTCAGAAGCATATTTTTAAGGGCATAAAATAAAATAGGATTACAAAGGAAGTTATATATGTGTATACACATATTCCCATTTTATATGTGTATATGAATATGGATAGATACATATACATACACATATCCATATATCCATTTATATACATACATGTGGCCATCTCCAGTCATCCGGATCTATATCTGGCCACTGGCCCCAGAGGACTCTGGAGGGAAAAATGAGGCAGGTGACCTTGCCCAGCCTTCTCTCACTTCAATCCAATTCATTTGCTTGCCATGGTATCACCTCCCCATGTCATGGTCCTCTTTGAGAACGAAGGACAAAGAACAGCAATATATCCATATACATACATATACACATGCACACCGACAATGTATATGTGCATGTATATGTGGGTGTATATATGTAAATTTTCCAATTTCAAGGACTTCTTGAAATCTATTTATGGACCCTTTAGGCGATCCTAGGTTAAGAACTCCTATCCTAAAATATCAAATTTGGAATTAAATATTTATTGAAAATACTAAATGCACCAATTTTGCGGTATGAAATAATGCTATATTCCCTCTTTAGTTTCTATATTTCCCCAATCTCATTTTCTCAGTTGTTTTAAGTATCCCCACGAATGTTTAAACCGTTGTTTGTTGACTTCTGTTAATATATTTCTAGTTTAAGACTAAGTTGTATAACTGTGTTTTAGGTCAGCATTACTACAGTCAATTGACTGAAAAATCAATTCATCCAACAATAATTTACATTTATGTTGTGCATTATAGTTACAAAGATCTTTGCATCCATTATTTACAGCAATATTCATAGGAGTAAGCAGAGTAGATATTATTATTCCTATTTTAAAGATGAGAATCCTGCACTAAAATGCTTTTGGAACCTCAAATCCTCATAAAAATGTGAGTTCTGATTATATTTTTTATTATCAATAAATCATGTAGTTATTAACTATTTTCTATGTGCCAAGCACAGTACTGGGAAAACAATAGCAAAATAAGCCATGCCTTCCAGGAGCTGATATTTTAATGGAGGAGAAAACATTCATATATTAGAATCTATACAAAAGCCGGAGAAAGCAGATGCAGGGTAACATTGGAGAGGAAGGCTCTGGGGGTTGGGGGATGGGGGAGGGATCAGGAAAACCTTCATATAGGAAGGGATACTTAGTTAAACTAAGTTTTAGAGGAAACCAAAGATTCCAAGAGATCAGGAAAGAGAAAATTGTGAGCATAAAAGATACAGAAATGGGAACTGGAATGCTATATATGAGGGGAAATAAGACTAGAAGGGCGGGACCTTCACCAGTAGTATTCAGGAAGTGGAGAGAGTGACATCATTATCCTCTTGAGATGACTTTGTATTTACTTAAGTAGGTGCGATTTGTAGGTTCATAAATCTAGAGCAAGAAGAGACCCCAAAGATCTACTAGTCCATAAACATTTATTAAGCACCTACTGTATGCCATAAACTATACTAATTGTAGGTGCGATTTGTAGGTTCATAAATCTAGAGCAAGAACAGACCCCAAAGATCTACTAGTCAATAAACATTTATTAAGCACCTACTGTATGCCATAAACTATACAAAGAAAGGCAAAAGTTGATCCCTGCTTCCCAGGATTTCATGATCTAATATTAGATGGATGAAACTTGGAAACAAGGCAACATGCCCAAACAAGCTATGTGCCTGATAAATTGGAGAAGATTTGCTAAGCAAAGGCATGAGAATTAAGGAGGATCACAAAAAACTTGCTATAGTTCAACCCCCCTTAGTTAACAGATGAGGAAACTGAGGCCCAGAGAAATCAAATAAGTTGATGTGCATAGTATCAGAAGAGAATTTGAATCCGGCTCTTCTGATTCAACATCCCACAGTGCTTTCTCCCTCTGGCACAGAACTTCTACATTGTCTCCTCTGTAAAATACAATAAGTTTCTTGGGAGCAGAAACTGTTTCACTTTTATTTTTGTATCTTTAATATTTAATACAGCACTTCACACATTGTAGAAGTTTCAAGTTTACTGAATGACATTTGAATTCAATACAACAAGCATTGAATCAGCGCCAAAAGCAAAACAAAATAGTCTTCACCCTGAATCAATCAGGATTGCCCAGTGGCAAAGCTGAAATGCAAACTCAAGTCTTATGATTCCAAATTGATTTCTTTCAGTACAGAAAAGGATCTAGTCCCCACAACCACTGAGTCTTTTTGCTGTTCTAGGGACCTTACTCTTTTAAAAAATTTTTTTCAAATGAGAATATTAAAATAATTTATCTCTAATGGACTTGCTTGGGAACAATAGAAAGAGGACATAAAATGAAATCACGGGACACTTAAATTTTAATCATGGCTTCCCCATTTATCCTCTCACACTTTCTGGGTCTCAGGTTTCTCATCTGTAAAATGTAGGTATTGAATTGTTTCTAACGCTAGATCTAAGGTTCGATTAACTTGGATACAGAGAGGCAGTTGGCATAGCCTTGAATCACTTTCTCAGGCATTGTTTCATAAATTTAAAACTGGGAAATCATCTATTCTAAGCCTCCCTCCAACCCATTTTTTTTACAGATGAGGAAACTGAGTCTTGGAGTTATTACCAATAGTAGAACCAAGATTTTAATATGAGGTTGTCTGGCTTTAATTCAACCATCTATAACTGAAGATGACTCGTTTCTGAAAAATGTTACAAAAACCATTCCTAAGGACATATTTGACCAGAAAAGAATATGCTTGTGAAAATGAGAAACAGCAATAATTTAGTTGTTACATGGATATTCATGAGATAATAAAAGAAAAGGAGGTCAATCACAAATTGGATAGACTTTCCATGTAGGTCTGATCAGATTTCATGAACAAATTGCACAAAAGAGCTTTAAAAGGACTTTGGTTTGGATCAATGAAAGAAATATCTAACTTAAAAAAAATGAACAATTCACTAAAATAAGTCACATTGTTCTACTTTGGAACATATCAGTTTCTAGGATCCAAAAGGGTTTCCCAACTAATGGCAAATAACCAATGTGTGTTTATAGCTAGCTAGCAATTACTCTTGAGCATGAAGAATAATAATGTGGCTAACAACTATGTCACAGCTGTTCTGCGGCAGCATCTCCAGGAGAGGTATTGCCGTTCAAGAAAATTAACTTCCAGATGATAGTGAAACTCATAGCAGCCCTCCAAACTCAAAACCACCACCCATATCTCGGATTTCCTTTAGTAGGGTTACTGGACTAGAGGGGGGGTACAATTCCAGTAAATCCCACTTTTACCCCCCAGAGAAACCTGTATAAACCTTCAGTCAGCAAACTTATTAAATACCTCCTAGACACTAGGCACTGTTGTAAACATTGGGAACACCAGAGCAAATTCTAGGCTTATGTGGATGGAGTCCAATCTTGGAGGTAGCCAAAGATATTATTGCTCTTTGGAACAGATTCGGTCTCTCCTTTCTCTGAGGAGCTACAGAAGATACTGGAGTGCAATGTCTAGCTTTGCACATATGTGAATCAAAGGGTTCACCAGATCACTTTTCAGTTCTCAAGATAATAACCCAGATGTCAGACACAGGATTGTCTGAATTCTACCCCCCAGAAAATGCAGGAAAGGGGAGGCTTTTATAAATAAGGCAGAAAACAAATAAAAGTGTCAAATTGGGCCACAAACAATGAAAATAGCTTTCTTTCCACTTTGATGACTCCCTCTTGCCAGAGATCCTAAAATACTCCATGCTTAGAGCTGTCGTTGTTTGTTCAGTCACGTCCAAATCTTTGGGACTCCATGGACCATATTATCCACAGAGTTTTTTTGACAAGATACTGGAGGGGTTTGCCATTTCCTCCTCCAATGAATTAAGCAGGACCAGGGTCACAAAGTTAGTAAATATCTGAGGCCAAATTTGAACTCAGATCTTGCTATCTTCAGGATACTGAACCATCCACTGAACCACCTGACCATCTCATAGTACTAACCTATCTCAGTAATAATTTTTTTTCTTTTTTTTTTCTTTCTTTCTTTTTTTTTTTTTTTGCTGAGGCAATTGGGCTTAAGTGACTTGCCCAAGGTCACACAGCTAGGATGTGTGTGTCTGAGGCCAGATTTGAACTCAGGTCTTCCTGACTTCAGGGCTGGTGCTCTATCCACTGCGCCACCTAGCTGCCCCTACCCTATCTCCTTAGAGAGAAAACTTGAAATTACCAGGGCAGGGTAGGGATGGGGAGTTCTGGTATGCATCTCTTTCTGTAGGGCTGTGGGCAGTTCTTTGAGCTCGTGTTATACTGGGGTTTGGGCTCCTTTTGGAAGAGAGGTGAACTTGAGATTGCTGGTAGGGATGCCCCAGAGTTGCAACATCATTTTTTCAAGGAGTCCCACTTTCCATAGGAACATATGCAATCCTTCAAACTCAAAACAGCCCCCCATATCTTGGACTCCCTTTAGAAAGGAACCTGATATTGGCTCCCTGGAAGGGCCAAAATTCCAGTAAATCCCACTTTTACCTTCAGAGAAATTTGTGTGAGTTTTCAGCCAGTCAATCAGTGAATTCTTAGTAAACACCTACTATGTGCTAGTCTGGGGACACCAAGGCAAACAGCCACCCAATGAGGGAGGCAATGTATACAAATGAGATCTATATGGGATAAATTGGCAATAATCCAATAGGGAAAGAAAGATGGGGCTTTAGCTGAGCCTTGAAGGAAGGAGGCCAGGGAAGCTAGAAGGTAGGAATAAAGAGGGAAAGAGTTCTTGCCAAGGGAGACAGCCAGTGAAAATACCTGGAACCAGATGAGAACCAGCAGAGGCCAGAGTCACTGGATTACTCGGGGAGCTAGGGCTAAAATGGAAGCAGGCTTCAAGGGAAGGCAGGAACAAGTTATGGAGGGCTTGCTATGGAAGCAACAGGAAACTGCTAGAGTTAATTGAATGGAGTGAGTGTGTGTGTGTGTGTGTGTGTGTGTGTGTGTGTGTGTGTATGTGTATGTGTGTGTAATGATAATGATGATGATGATAGTGATGGTGATGATGATGATGATGATTATCCCACTTGCATTTTAGGAAGGTCTATTCGACAGTTGAGTGGAGGATGGATCAGAATAGGGAAAGTCTTGAGCCAGGGAGACTGGTCAGCGAGATATTGCAATGGCTTACATGTGAGGCAATGAGCATCTGTACCAGGGAAGTTGGCTGCATTACAGAAGAGAAGGAGGCAAATATGAGACACATTGTGCAGATAGAAATGCCTCAATTGGACATCTGATTGGATACAGGAAATGAGAGTGTGCAGTCAGAGACAACCAACCCCTAGGTTGAAAACCCAGGTGAGTGGGATCATGCCCTCCATAGTAATAGAGACGTTAGGAAGAGGGAAAGAGTGAAAGGGAAAGATAAGACAAGACATTCAGTGCACAATGTCCACTAGATGATTAGAGATTAAAGACTGGAAGTCAAGAGAAAGGTAAGGGCTGGAAAAATAGCTCTGAGAATATCTGCATAGAGATGATAGTTGAATTCATAGAAACTGATGAGATCACCAAGTAAGAGTATGGAGGGAGAAAAGAAGAGCCTCTGATGGGTATAACTTTGAGGTTACAGGCTCCCTTGGAAGGTAAACACACTTGTGTCTGGAAGACAGGACAGTTTCTTATTCCTTCCTGACACCATCCAAACCACTCTTGGTAATAGGGAAATCTAAAGTCCCCATTTCTCTTTGCTTCTGTGATATGGCTTGGTTGTGGACCCCTCTTCTAGGTTTGGGGGTCACTTGCATAAGTTTTTAGTTCTGCCCAGGAACTCAGTTTCTCTCAACAGTAGGCTGAATTTCAGGACGCTCACACTTAAAGTAGGAGTCCTGGGGCAGGTACTGTCCTGAAGATCCCATTTGTCTTAGATTCTGGGAGCAGGGACTGCCCGGGAGTTTATAAGAAAGCTTCCTTCTCTGTCAGAAGGCTGGATTCTGGCATTTTATGCTGATGGGGAAGAAACCTCAGAAGAAGAATTCTTAAGCGAAAGGAAGTCAACTTTCCTCCCAAAGCGGGAATCCAAGCACCCTCACCATGTGGTTTGTTTGTCCACGTGAAAGGGAGAGCCTCTGCCACTGGTTCTCCAGGACTGCTTCTAGGAACTCCCAGGATTTCATCACTTTTTTGGCTGATGCTTGCTCTTGAACTGAGAGGCCATTATCTCTGGGGCACTTAGCCACATGGCCCCCCTCTCCACAGCTGCTACATGTTTGAGAGCATGTGGCTTCTATGTACTTCATCCCAAGGCAGTCGTTAACATCTCCAGGACCCTGGGCAGAGATAGTCTGCCATAGGCAAAAGAAAAGGATGAGGGACAAGGGTGGCAGAAGGAAGAACAACTAAAGAGCCTTTAGCTCTTATAGACTAGTATAGAGAAATCTCAACGATCCTTCCATAATTGGATGAACCAATTCCTTCTCTTGGGGGCTGTCTCCTTGGGGGAACCCCTACTTCTGAAGGTATGAAAACTGGAAGACATCAATATTCCAAAGGCTATAAACTCAAACTGTGCAAGCTCAGAGATAAGTAAATATAAGTAAATAGGTAGATAGAGGATAGAACAAGCCTCAAATGCAGCCAAGTGGCATTTAACAATTGCCCATTCAATCCCTGGGTTAAACATTGGGCTTAACTAGTGCCAAGCACTGTTCAAACCCTCAAAGTCATTCCAGTCATAGAAAACATCACATAAAAGGGAGCTGGGAGGGAGAGAACATCCATGGTGACTAAGCTCGAGATGTGCTAGAAATACAACAGAGAAAAACCCAACTCTCTGGTGGGGTGGGAGAGGAGATGATGGCCCAAATGGAACTGAGTGGAGCAACGATGACTGGAAATGTTCTGGGAGGTGCTGTGGAGGTCTGAGCTGAGTCAGCTAAGACTAAAGTCGTACTATCAAAATCCAGGATGTTTCCATGGTGGGGGAAGGTAGAAGCCATTTTCTAATGGGAAGGAAGTAAACATTGTGGCCCAGATAGAATCAAGTGGAGACAGATCATCAGGTTGATCAGGGAAGTTCCTACAACAGCAAAACTTCAGGAAAGATACCCCGGGTCAGAGGATCATAGATTTAGATCCAAAAGAGAGATAGAGGTCTGGCTGTCTATTCCAGCTCCTTTGTTTTAAAGGTGAAATCACTGAAGTCCAGAGAGATTTAGTGATTGTAATAAGTGGCAGAGCCAGGATTCAAATTCGGGTCCTGTGATCCCAAAGCCAGTGCTCATTCCATTTCTTCAATCCACCTTTCTGGAGAAATGGGGCAATTCCAGTCAATTCCAATGGGGCAAAGGCAAAGTGGTGTGTGTGTGTGTGTGTGTGTGTGTGTGTGTGTGTGTCTATTCACACACACCCCATCATTCTTTTCATCGAACAAAGTAGCATTTGGGAGTTCTTAGGACAATCAGTTGGCTGCCAGTCATAATGATGAGCATGAAGGCTCACAAATAAGTATGGCCTGAAAATTTGAAGAGCAGCACAAGCTTCAGTGAGGTTCTGTTCTACTCACTGCTTCCTCTAGGGCTGGGGGGAGTTCAGAATGGATTTCTGCTCCCTCATTGGTTGGACTAGAAGAGAGGGATTTCTATTGAAGCCCATAGGTTCCCTGAGCTGTCCATGAATCTTCCTCTCCCCGGCCACAATTTCATCTTTTACTCTTATTTGGACGAGGCTCCCTTCTACTAAGAGGTGGAAATGGCAATTACTCTCAAGTTCTCTGAAATGACTTTCTCAGAAGAGGCCACAGAAGAAGAAAGGGGAGGGTTGGGTGGAAAATTGGCTATTACTCTCACCTTTACTAATCCATACCTGTGACCAGTGCCTTGGCCATTGTCTCCTCTGAAAGGCCCTTGTTTGACTTCATCTCTATGTGGGGATTTCCTGGTCCTACATGCCTAGCCCAGTTCTGGGAATAGGAGGGGGTCAAGATGAGGACACCATAAAAACATTCATAAAAGAGAAACTATCAGATATTAAATGCAGTAAATTTGATAAATCCTTCTTCCTTGCTTCCGAGAAGGGCAATTTCTTTCTTCTTATCAGAAATATGATTTTGGGAAGAAATGACAATCAGATGAATTGGCCTGATTCCATAGGATGGTCATTAATGGCTCCTCTTCAAGGTTTCCAGCCCTGCCATTTGCAGAAGATCAATTACAAAAAGATATGTCCAATGCCCACTTAATGCCTCCTTTTTTATTTGGTGAATATTAATTGCTCCAAATTTCTCTCTATCTGATCTGTTCAAAATGGAGCTCTGTGTGGTGTTCTCAAAGGAATTAATTCAACTTTTTTCCTGGAACATGATTTCTCCATTGTGTGTCCATTCTACAATCAAGAAGAAAGGACAATTAATCTAGATGAAGGCAGAAGTTGCTGCCAATAGCACAGGGGAGAATACCAACCTATCATCAGCTTCTCTCTGGCAAATGTTCTCCAACAAGTCTTGGATTAAAAAGTTGACTGTTGATAGAAGGGAGAGCAAGTGAGCCAGATAGACCCAGATCCCTTTATGCCCAAGCAATAGTCTTGGATAGTTTAACTGGGCAGCTTTCCCTGTGTATCTGGGTTTCTGCTCTCCTGTGTCCTATGACCTTTTGCACTTGCCCTCAGGTAGAGATGTTTTTATCAGTGGATGAATCAATGCTTTCCTCAAACCCCTATTTGTATCTTGCTGCTCTTAATCTCCAGATTGCATTTCATTTACCAGGGCCATTAGGCTTGGCCAGCAGGGGACCTTACATCTATATCTTGACACATCCTTTTCAAAATTTTGGTTAGGGGATAATGATGCAAGCAATATTATAGTTGTCATTGGAAAGCATGGGACAATGTTTTATTTTAAGGTTTCACTCACATCGTCTGTGACCCCACACACAAGAGCTTCCTAGACTTTTTGTTTTGTGCCATGAATGTCTTTGGCAGTCTGCTGAAGCTGTGGACCCCTTCTCAGAATAAGATTTTAAATACTTAGAGGAAATATTATTGAAGAAATTTGAAAGAAAAGAGGTTAGTGAAAATAAAGATGTACTTTTTTCTTATCCAGGTTCATAGACTGTCTGCAATATAATTCCCAGGACCCGTCGAGTTTGTGTCTAGAAATCCCAGATGATGAATCACTGGATTACATCAAAACTCCTTTCCCTGATTATCTTTCATCATATGGATTACACCCTTTCCTCCCAACTAGAATGTTAATATTCTCCTGATAGAATACAAAGTTCTCGAGAACAGGGAAAATTTGCATTTATATTTCTATCCTTAATGCCTAATACAAAGACTGACACATTGACCTATTCTTGATAATTTATATTCCAAGCTGCTCGAGACCTTAAGATCCAGAATTCACCAAAGGGGTTGAGCAGTGATGATTCTGAATCCCAAGGTCAGCAAGGGCTGCAAATTTGGAGTACTTTCCTATTCTTTTGACCTTGCCTGAATCAGAGGTTATGGACCATGACAACCAGAGACTATGGGACCCTGTGGAATTGTGCAACCTGGTTTCTTCTGAAAAAAAAAAATGAAGCTGTCAAACAAAATAGAGCATACTTTGGGCACATTTATACAGATTTCTCTGCAACCTTTATTCCACTTGAGATTAAGAAAGAGGATTCTTGATGGCTATCCCTGACTCATCATTTTGAAGAAGCAGGTTGTTTTTCTTGGATGAGGCACACTTCTGAACAATGCCATTAAATTAGAAAAGTCTGGAAAAGCCATATTTTCTGCCCTCATCTTAGCTTTACTTCTTCCTTTTGTAGTACATGGCAGCCAAGTTTTAAATTATACATGGAGACCCAGGTGGTTTCATCTGGTTTTTATAACAGAACCTATACATAGTTCTAGCAAATCTGTTCTGACATTCAGGAAGAGGGCCAAGACCAAATGAACCTACTTGTGTAGCTCTGCCTTCCTTCTGAAGCGACGATCTAATCTCTTATTAGAGATTGCAGAATTTGGAGATTGGGTTTCATGTTGGGAAGTGGTGGAAACTTTCCAAGTTATTCAGACTCAAAAGGTGAAGTCATCCCTTTGGGTCTTTGTCTTCTTGGTTGGCTCAGACCTTCTCCCAAAGCAATAAATATTTATTGAATGCCTACCACCTGCCCGGAGTTAGTTTGGCACCATGCATGCCATAAAAGAAGCAGCCAGTTTCTCAGAGCCCTTTCTATTACCCCCACCCATTTTGGAAGATTTTTGTTTGTAGCCGGAAGATCCAAGGTCTCATTTTCTCCTTGTTGACATTTTGAGGTGACATACCTGCCTGTCTGTATTGTACATTGTCAGGACCAACAAAGGAAACCAGCTTTTTGGCAAAGAACCATTAGGGGTCATTTAGTCCATCGCTCACTGAATGTAGGAAAACTATCTAAGGACATCCCCGACAGACGGTTATTCGGCCGTGATGAGAGGTGTTGACTTTTTGCTTCCCAGACAAGTCCAATATTGAAGAACTCATATGTAGAAAATTCTTTCACAATATGCTTTGCTGTAATGTGATTTTAGAATTAGAAGGAACCTCATCAACTCCAACCTGTTGAGTTTGCAGATGAAGAAATCGAGACCCAGAGAAAGGGCTAGCTCAAAGTCACACAGGTACTAAGCCTTTATAAAAAATAAATGTTATTGATACCATTTGTTACAGGATCCCAGTTCTAGAGCTGGAAGAGATATTCCTAGCAGTCAGTTGAAAATGTTGAATAAGATGTGGGAGAGAGATTGCGGCTGGAAATATGGGTTTGAGACTCCTCTGTACGAGGGTGATGATAGTTAAACCTTCAAAGGGATGAGCTCATCAAGGAGAAAGAATGGAGAGAGGAGAGGATTCTGAGATCAGGCATTTAGGGAGGAGGGATGAGAAGGGAGGAAAGGGTTTGCAATTGTTAAAATGCTATTTACAAGATTCAAGGAGCGAAATAATAAATTGAGAGTTGCCCTGAGAGTCAGGAGAAAAGCAGATCCTGCTTTTGACATACTGGTGTGAGACTGGCTAAGTTACTTAACCTCACAGAGCCCGGGTGACTCCAAGAGTACCTGAAAGGAGAATTATTGATGTGCATTGGCAGAAGGAATTCCCTGAACCAGTGAAATCACACGGCTGGCTTACAAACCATCCAAGAGGGAGCCGACGGGCAGCATGACTTATGTTATACATGGCTGGGCTTGGTCTGACAGTGGTGGGCATGACTTGCCAGGGGAGAAGTGTAGATTCAAGAAAGGGGATTATGTTGTTACACAGACCTGGTTGAGTTGGTGAGTCTCTGGACTAAAGGGTTATGATGGGAGAAATGGAGAAAAAAGGGAATAACAGGGAAATACCGAAGGACAAACTACAATCACTTGGTGATTGATCACAGCTAGGAGATAGAAGAAAATGAGGGACTTCTGGTGACACTGATGGGTTACTGAAATGGAACAAGATGCTCATAGATGAGGTTGCTATGGGATATCAAAGCTCCGTTGTTAGGGATGCTGCAAGAGGCTTGAGCTTCAGAGGAAAGGATGAACTAGTCTAAGGGGTTTCCAGCTTGAAGTTTGAAGTTCTAACACTTTGTTCTAAGGCCCTTTCCAGCTCTAACATTCCATGTTTATGCCTTCATCCTGATTTTCTTCTTCCAAATTTATCTGGGCAAGTAGTTATTCATTTCTTTCCCTTCTGGCTCCAGTCACCATATGCTCTGGTGTTGTTTTCCTGGCTCACCTTTGCCCCTTTTACCACAACCACGCACTTCAGCTGCCCCAAATCAGGAGAATCCTGCCTGTGTGTAACCGAAGACAGAACATGACGTGAGTCTTGGCCATTAAACCACCTCCTCCTAACTGGAGGTGGCCAATGAACCAAGCTTGCAGAGATTGGCATCTGGCAACCAGCTGTTGTTTTCCTCTGGAAAAAAAAAAGCTTCAAAAGTCACATGGATGAAGCGAAGTCCACAGGTGGCGTCACTTAGCTATGTCACATTGGTCATCATGCTTTCTAAATTGGACGTCTTTAGCGCATTTCCCCATGTGCGGTTACAGCTATGCCCAAGACAGCTGCTACTGATGGGTGCTAGCGGGCTGAGCCAGCTGTTGTGCAGCACACCCGCTCAGAGCCTGACTGGCACATGGGCAGGGACGGTACGGGCTTGATTGAGTGGGTGCGATCACCGCAATTCTACCCTCAGAGATTCTTTCCTTTGGTTCAAAAGCTGCTTGTTCAAAATATGGACATCTCCCAGGGACCTGATGTTGCTTGATTATTTATTGTTTACATCTTATTGCAAATGTACTCAATAAGTGCTTTTCTTAACAGTTCAACACAACCACTGTTTAGGTCTCTATTATGTCCAAAGTACTGTGATACGTGTTAAGGATATTTGTGTGTGTGTCTCTCTCTATATATAATTTCTTTCCCATATATATATACATGTATACATGTGTATATATTTACATATATATGTTAGATATTTATGTGCTATAAGTGCTAAGGATATTATATATATACGTATATGTGTGCATGTACGTATGTATATATAAGTGAACAATCACTCAAAGATCTTATATTCTTTTGGGATGCTGGTTCCATATGGATAAAGATCAAAATACTCTGGGGTAGAAAGTGATGGGGCACCAGAAGACTGAAATTATGTGTTCTAGGAGTTGTTGAGGAGGTGGAAGTCTCTCTTCGCTGGGAGTGTCAGGGAAGGCGAGTGAGCTATTCCCCATAATTGCTGAAATCTGTTCTTTCCAGAGAATGTATTTTACGAGGTGTGAGAAAGACAGGAAGGATAATATTAGAACATAGGGATGTGCCCAAGAACAGCAGGTTTGTGTGCAACTGGTAACAGAGGTGCTAGGGAGTATGGAGGGTCTGAGTACTCCATCGGGTTGGGGATGGGAGAACTGAAGAGAGAAGCGGAGGGCTGTCCCCAAAGGCAGGATGGAGAAATGATCAGACAGTTAGAAAAGCTGGGGTCCGGTATGACTTTGCTACTAGCTAGCTGGGTAAACGTGGAAGAATCATTTGACATCTGTTTTTCTCTTTGTCTCTGTGTCTGTCTGTCTCTGTCCCTCTGCCTCTGTCTCTGTCCCTGTCTGACTCTCTCTGTCTCTGATCTGCCAAACGTGTGAGTTGGAAATAATGACCTCCCAAGCCGTCTCCACTTCTAACA